>VXBQ01008249.1:14775-188711 GCA_013400175.1 Phainopepla nitens | reverse complement strand
AACACCCAACCCCCGACAGGGAGTGGCACGGTTGGGAAGCTCTCTAAAGCTCTCTAATTTAAGCACTGTGACTGCTATATGTGGCAGAGGCTGTGAAAAAAGTTCTTTTGCTACAAAAAAGAAATATATATAAAATAAATCATCGCAATCTGGCTTTATCTATAAAATGTGTTTGGTTTATTTTAGGTAGTCGTGGATTCTGTAATTCAACCATTACCATTTTCAAAACAAGGACTGAGAATTCAGGATACTGGTGCAATGTACGTTGTTAATACCCCGGCTGGTATTAGCATCAAGTGGGCTCATGTTACGGGCATCATAGATATACAGTATGGATTACATTCTAACACAACGAGGAGGACAGAAGGACTTTGTGGTGAGGCTGTGGTGGAAATTTTTTTCTTATTCAATAACTTCCCAACTGAAATTTGCAACTCCCTTTTGTGTCTGTGACCAGCTGTCCCTACAACTCTTGTTGTGACCCTCATTAACTATGCTGACAATCCTATGTGAGTGCCTGTGAAATACAATTAATTAATTAATAATAAATTATCATTCTGTTTGAAAGCACTGTGTGCTAATAAAGTATTTTGCAGAGCAAGTAGTGATCAGCACATTGTATCTAAATGTATCACATTGTATCTAACTTTTTAAAAATTTACTTTTTTCTTTTACTTATTTCTGCCTGTTTTAAGAGTTTTGCTGAAGTCAAGTAAAGAAAAAGAAAATTTTTGGTGAAGAAGTGGCTGCTAAAGAAGTTCGGGTAGTGATGGTATATTTCAGTGATTATGGAGACAATAACTATCTGGTGTTAGCAGTGGCAGCTTATTGTTATGAAAATACTGACAAAAGTTGTATCTTAGGAAGGGTCCAAGTCTTGTGAGGACAGTGAATTAAGAATCTGAATTTAGACCTCTTGAGGCTGGGTCTAGGGTCTAAAACTGTGCTGAGGTGTTTCAGTCTTGAATTGCAATGATAGTAAATGTAGCATGTTTCAAGCTTCCCTAAAGCCTTTTTATTACTTTACCAGTATGAATAATATGGAAAAGTTTAAGCAGGTGATTAAAAATTACTTTAATTTAATAATAAATGTTCATTTTCTCTTGGTTTGTAATTTTACATAATCTACTTCATATTGAAAAAGAAAATGAACTTCTTATAATCTTTTAAACTGCTTTTAGTTTTAAAAGCTAACAAAACAATTCAGATATGCTTTAAGTACAAATAGAAACAAATCAAGTCTTTAAAATCCATTGCTGTTGTCTGCTTGAACAAAAGATTTCTTCTAAATCTAGTAAGAGAAGGTGCAGGCTGGCCCTGCATCTTTTCCCAGTATCATGCCATCTTCTCTATGCATGCTGAATGAGTGGGACAAGATGAGATCAAATGTGGAGAGAATTTTAGAATAGTTCCTCTTTGTGCCATGAGAAGACAAAGAGGAAGACTATGCAGACAAATCCAAACTTATCTTAAAAAGTTGCACTATAGTAGTGGATCTAGCATTGGCCAAATGCCCATGCACCCACTAGAATTATTTACTCATTTTCTGCTGTGAGATAAAGGTTAGGAGGAGAGCAAAGCAGGCTCAAACTTTAAAGGGTATAAAGAAAACTGTATTAACAGAATTAAAAGAAAAAAAATAAAATCAGAATAAAACCTTCAGAACACTTCGCTTTCCCCCACAACCTTTTTCTTTTCCTGGGTGGCTGACTCACTGTGACATTGAAGTCACAAGAGAACTGTTTCTTGTGGAGAAGTCTCCATGGCATGGGAAGAGAGACTCCTCTCCCTAAGAGAACTGAAGAAAAACTATTCTAAAGGTAGTAAACTGGCTGAAAGTCCCAGGTTTTGTCTCTTTATGCGTCAGTGGGAATGAAAAGAGGGTGTGGGAGGAGGAGAAATGTTCTGAAGGTTTTATTCTGATTTTATTTTTTTCTTTTAATTCTGTTAATACAGTTTTCTTTATACCCTTTAAAGTTTGAGCCTGCTTTGCTCTCCTCCTAACCTTTATCTCACAGCAGAAAATGAGTAAATAATTCTAGTGGGTGCATGGGCATTTGGCCAATGCTAGACTCACTACATAATTGGCGCATTGGCTGGGAAACTTCAAATTGACAAACCCAAACCCCTACAACTACCTGATATTTTGCAGTAAAATCTGAAGTTTTCTTTAGCACTTCTTTCCTGTCTTCTGCTGTTTGTTCCTGTCTGGGATTCTGTAATCCTCTTCCTCTCATGCTAGAAAAAGTCGTGGGACTATGTGGTAAATTTGCTTTATTTTTAAAGCTGTATTGATTCTTCAGTTCTTTAGCATGGCCATAAAAATTCTAATGCCAGCAGTTTGTGATCTGCAGCAAGAGGCAGAAGAGTTAAGAATACTGGAAAGTGGTGCTACTGTGAAATGCTTCTTATTTAAATGCCATCTTCTATATTTCTCCATCCTGTCTGAAAGAATAATAGCCCGCCACAGCAAGCTGGTTCAGTTCTAACAAAGGGCCCTGGAGAGTATCAGACTGCAGAGCTGAAAACATGAGGGCAAGCACTTAGAGTGTGTTTAACAGTGTAGATGGAAAGTGAAAACAAGAAAGGAACCTTGCCTGATCAGTTTCTGACACATAAAACTAGTATGAAGACTAAAGTTTTGGTATTACTCACTTGTTATGTGCTTAAAGAGATTATTTATTCTAATTGATGAATCAATAGAATAATGAATTCAGGTAGACATAACTGCCAGGGTCTGGGAAGGATGTTTTTTGCAGTGGTTTTGTACTAATAACTTGAACAATATTTTCTCTAGATAAAGCAATTTATTCATCAAAAGATTATTTTCATAACTTCTTGCACTTAGAACGTTCAACTAAATCTCAGTACCGCGTGAAATCATCAATGACGAGCAATTAATTTCAAAACCATCTATTCTTACTCCCAAGGACCTGACTGCCATTCAGTAGAATGAGATCAGATACTAGTGCCATGTCAGTGAATTTGATACACTCAACAGCACATTTTGGTAGCAATTTTTCTCAGAAGTTATTTGTTGTGAAAAGTACAATGAGTTGTATGATCTACTTGTTTTATTAAGCCATTGAACTGATAACTAAAATCACAACCAGGAAGTTGGAACTACAGTGGACAAACAGCTGCTTTAATTTAAAAATGCAGGTGACTAAGTTTCACGGGTCAGTCTGATGCAGTGTTGATCATAACTTATCAAGTGCACTTTTCTTTTCCAGATGAAAGTATACAGCATGTTTGTTCTTGCTTTGAATATGATGCTCTATCTCTAGGGGTGTGTAATGGAGATCCTAGTGATGATCTGAAAATGCAAAACATGACCATAATTACAAATATGGAGGAAATTGAAATGTTCATTAAGAGTTGGGAAATTGAGAAATCTCTTGATGTAACAACCAGAAGGCCAGTTAGAAGCTGTACTGAAGATAACTGCACATACTGTATGGAACTGTTAAACAGAAGCATTTTCATCCCTTGTCACGAGAAAGTGAGTATGAGGAAAAAATTGCAGGACCAAAACAAATTATAGTTGTATAATTAAGACAAGAGTGACTGATACATGCACATTTTTCATGTTTTTCCTATTTTTGTGATTTGACAATGAAATGGCTGGTATACCCCTGTCATGCTGTCCATTGTAAACACACATCTATTATTGATCCCTTGGCTCTTATGGTGTTTTTTGAAATTACTTGATGGGCATTTCTCAAAGGAGAGACACTGGATCATCATATCAAGATGAACACGTTCCAGAGATGTTTTTTTTATTAAATGCTTGACATGGATCATTAGAACAGAAAGCCTCATGCTTCTGCTGCACACAAGAGTGATATATGCAGTTGCAGACTTACTGGACTAAAGAAACTTGCAGTTTAAAAATTTTGACACAGTCAATATTACATTGACAATTTTGTAGCATTTCTTACATAAATCATGATAATTTGTTTCTACAAATTGTACTTTCTAATGGGGATATAGCTGTAGCATGCAGCTATTGTGGTGAGTAGACCTCTATAGGTCACTAGATGTGAGTAGTGCAGCAGAGCTGCTTTCCAGAACAGAAAATGAGGAAGCCCCAAATCTCTGAGGTCTAACTGACTTTCCCAACTTAATTAAAACTAAAAGGATTAATTATTCAAATGGCCCTTTCTCTCTGAGAGACAGATGTGTTCAGATTCCTGATTCACTTCCTGTTCTGCCTTTCCACTCTTTGCTTTTATTGTGTTATGCTTCGATTTTCATCATAGACAAATGCTGTTAAAAGTATTGCATGCAGCTGAGTCCCTTCTTTCAAATTCCTAAGACCTCTCCTCACTTTCCTGAGGTAGAAAAAAGTGCAAGGAATTCTTCTGAAAGCAAGGAACTAAAGTAGTTTCTTTATATACAAAAGTTAATAGATATTTGCCACAGAAACTTAGTGGGAGGGAGCAGTGGTAACAGTTTGGAATCAAGAAGATAGAGTAGCACCAGTGGGTAGTAGGATGCTTTGCATAATTGTTTTAACATATCTCATTTTATAATAATTTAAGGAAATCTGAGGAGTCAGAATACCTTCAGCATATATGCTGTCAGGAGAACTCTGGTAGTGCATCTTTTCCTAATTTATAGAAAAAACTGACATATCAACAAGATTTTTTGAGTGCTTGGTTCATCTATTATGAAATTTGTTTTCTTTCATATACATGATGGTGGCAGAACTAGAGTGGATGAAACATATTGTGCAGTTGCTGGCATGAGGCAGCTGGTCAAGGATAGGTAGCAGAGTCATCAGTGTGATGAACTTCTTGGAAGAAGTGAGAGACTGCTTGAAGATTTGCTGAAACCATAGGGTAAAGTTGGCTGCAACACAGTAGTGAAAAGTCAGAATAAAATAAAATCTGACTTTTGCATCTTGTTACAAGTTTATGCAAAAAAACCCAACAAAAATAAGATAGGTTGCACCACCTTCCTTTAGGCTCAGTAAAATAGCCTGTCAGGTCCTACAGACCGAGAAGCAGAGCAATAAATTATTCATTCACAGCAGAGTTGTATGGAAGGTATGGCAGCAATGTTTAGCTGAGATTGTTCACTTTTAGTTGACAGGACTATACTGAAAAGTTCTTTAAAGTATGACAGTCTCATTAGGACTGCATTCTCTGTCTACTGATCAGCACAAAAAATTCTGACAGTTTAAGTTTTGCAAAATGAGTATTCTGACCAAAAAAGATTTTTTTAAGTTTAGACACTGCTAGTGATTTTTCTCCCCTTGTGGCTGTGTTATCTTAATTATTGATTAATTTCAGTCACAGGAAGTCCTTATACTTGTTAATTCCCAATTTCAATATGTTCCTAGGTGTCACCACAGGAATTTTGTGAGAAGATGTGGATCAACAGTACTAATTTTTGGAATTATGCGTGTGATGCACTTTCTGCATATGTGGCTTTATGCAACAAGCACAACATCTGCATTAAATGGAGGACGCCTGATTACTGTTGTAAGCAGATAACCATATTCTGTGCCCTTATGTGGCTTTAGTGACATTTTTTAGTGATGAGGTTTTTTAGTGATAAAGCATTTAGTTAAAAATTAAAAATATATTTCCTTCTATTATTCTTGTAAGTAAGATCTCATTTTTTCACAAAACTGATAAATCAGGATACAAGTTCTTAAGATGAGAATACATCATTTAGTCATGAATGAATTTTAATCTCCATTGAATTAGCTGCTTACCTAAAGTACTGTTAAAAGTATGAATGTATGCTTTCTGTGCTAACTCACTTTTTATTACTCCCTATTTATCCAATGAAATGCTGAAAGAATACAGAAGCATTCAATGTCATTTTTTATTCCTTGCAGCATTGAGCTGTCCTGAGGGCAAGGAATACCAGCCTTGTGTGCAACCCTGTGAAGCCAAGACATGCTTGAATAAATGGTTCTATGAAGATTCTCCCTGTTCTTATTTAAGGGAAGACTGTGTGTGTAAAAATGGCACCATTCTGCATAGAACAGACTCTGACCTCTGTATACCAGAAGAAAAATGTGGTAAGTACAGTAGGACAAAGTAGTTTTGCAGTTATGATAGTATTAACCATAGTTATGTTAACAGTTCATGGTAGGAGATAAGCTTAAGTTCTGTGTCAGTCCTCAGTGAATGTGAATCTGGTAAAGGTCCCTTCAACAGAGCCTACTTTTTTCTCAAGCTACAGGAGTTTGTGCTTTCAATTAATCTGGCTTTAGGAGCCAGTGCTGGGGGAAAAGTGATGGTCATTCTTCTACAGCTCCCAGGCTTTCCTCCCTTGAGAACTTAGGAAGGAAAAAAGGAGTAACATGAGCGGGTTCTGTCCCTTGCTATCACCCATTTTCACCTATAGAAATGCATTTGTTCCTTTGAGACTTTTAAGGTCATCATCCTTTCTTGGATCCTTTCTTTTATCATAATGCTCCTCAGCCATATTATTTTGTGAAATAATTTTATGTAAGTCATAGCTGCTTGCAGCAAATGGGAGCTGTCTGGTTGTTGAAGGGATATAATGATGTTTTTTCTTCCAGCATGTACAGATAATAAAGGACAACCCCGCTCTGCAGGGGAGATTTGGAATGGGTCCATGAGAGGGTGCTGCATGTACAGCTGTTTAGAAAATGGAAGCATTATTGCTGTAGAACCTGAATGCAGTGAGGATCCACCACCAGTCTGTGAAAGAGAAGGGGAAGTTCTACTCCATGTCATTGAAGAGAGAGCTTGCTGTCCCAAGAAAGTTTGTGGTATCTAGCACACTTGTTTTCTGTTATAGAAGTATAAAATAAGTGCTTCATATTCATAGGCAGCTGACAAATTTTAGATTCAAGATAACATGTTTTAGAATTAATATTTAAGTACTTATGGCTGGTTGGGCCAGCAATTGAGGCTTTTATTTTTTATAAGAATTATTCACTGAAATAACTTTTTTCTTAGAAGTCCACCAATTAAACAAAACTTCTGTTAAAAATTGTTTTTAAGCTCTTGCATGGAATTTAATAAGGAATTGATATATATTCAAAGAGAGAAGTACCTTGGTATTTGGAGACACTATCAGAGATTGTTACACTTCTTTCTAGTGCTTTGGTGTGATGAGCAGTATCCTCTGATCTACTGCTCTTTCCTAGAAGCTATTTTTTGGGAACTGATCACTGAATACTAGTATTCTGCCTAGCTATGGTTGTTAAGAAAAAGAATAAGCTTATTGCTCTTAAAACATTAAGCAAAATATGCTAATTTCTCCATAATGTCTTCAAGGAAAATGAGAACATATGGTCTAGCTGATATGGTGCTTTTGCTTATTAGATGCCTGCAACCAATGCTGCATTGTCTATTTGCTCAGGGAATATCAGTGGGACATTATAGCTGGCTTCATGCATACGGAGCACAGAAAGTAAATACCAGTTTTAAGAGGGATATAACTGCTTCCTTGGGTTGAGCTCAAAGGTCTACATGATGGTATGGAGTGAACTTCAAGCTGACTTGGGCTGCTCTTGTTTTGTGGATGGTATTAGATGGTGTAAATAGTCTGAAATATGGGACTTGCACTTGTATCTGTTTAAACACATCAGAATTGTTTTTTATCCCACAGAATGTAATATGTCATTGTGTGATGCCATTATTCCAACATGCAAACCCAATGAAAAATTAGTGGTAGGCTACCACCCCCTGTCCTGCTGCCCACAGTACCGATGTGGTAAGGGAAATATAAAAGCACACTTAGTGGAAAGTTTTTCATACTTGTATTATATTTTGGAAGAACAAGTTTTCTTGATTATTAACAGAATGGGACACAGTAAATAGCACCAGGCAATGATATATGCTTTTAAAAACATTCTTAAATATTTCTTGTGTTTGTGGTTTGTGTTACTTCTGATTTACAGTCAATTTGGGGTATTTTATTTTACTTATCATATAAAGAATATATTTTATTTATATTTTTAGTATTGTTTCAATGACTCCTTTAAAAATAGTGTTTGTTTCACATCCTACAGAATGTGATCCTTCAGTTTGTTTTAATGCCTCCCAGCCCAGCTGCAGAGAAGATCAATTTATTGTTGAAGCAAAGCAGGAAGATCCCTGTTGTTTCTCTCATGTCTGTGGTAAGAAACCTCTAATGTTTTTATGGAGAGCTAAGGAATAGTCAAGTATTTACAAAACCAGATTGTAATTCTAAAATAAATAACTCAAGGCAGGAATTCACATGCATCAGGCTGACTGGAGCATAATTGCTCTTGGGTTTGGGGATCTTTTATTTCCCAAATAATTTTGAACATCATATTTGAACTTTGTTTAGCTTTTATATCTATACAATCCTTAAAAGTTTGACTACCTGAGTAACAAATGCAGTATTGCTTGTTACGTAGTCTATTAGATGGAATTCACATGTGCTAACATTTTAATATTTAAAACATTGTACATGTCTCTTTGTTTTTTTTTTTTTGATTTAGTTTGTGAATCCTGTATTGAAGCTGTTCCCTTGTGTAATGAAGGGGAAATTCTCACTGTAGACCTTAATACCATACACTACTGTTGTCCTCATTTCTATTGCGGTGAGTGTAACTGTTGTGAGTTTGATATGTCACCAAATTCAGTAAAATTGACAGACAGCATGTGGGTGTGCAGGGATTTGTTTAGGTTTGGCAACTAGGGTGGGCTTCAGGTATAGACTAAGAGGTCCAAATGAGGATATAGAGGTACCAAATTTGACATAGATTCAGAGTTCTTGGCATGCCCAGTGGTGGTCTAACAAACCTAATCAGTGGAGTCTGGAGAGGTTATTTAGTTCACCAGACAGAATATGGTTATCTTCACAGTGATCTAAATACTAGTATATTAATGTGGCACTGAATCCTATCCTTGGAGTATAAATATACAATTGTTCATATATTAAAACACATTTAATAAAACAGCTTCCCTGTTGTTTTTTCCTCTGTTGTACCATTCGCTAATGTTTAGGTGCTTTAGTTTTTAGTTTTTGTGCACTTTCAGCTCCTAGGGGAAGGAGTAGACCAAAGGTTTCAATTACTGCTGGGTTTACTACTTTTCAAACAATTAGCAGGCAGAAGAAAAGTATTTGCAGTGTAACTTAGTCCTTTTCATAGCCTCATAAAACACATAAATTGTGCTGTACATTTTAAAGTAACATAAACAAGTATAACTGCTTAATTTATATTAACTTTTATCCTATTGCAGTCTTTTAGGCTAATTTCAAATAATTAAGTTGACTGCCACTAAGTTTGGAGTTTAGTAGTTTTTATTTCACTTGTTTCTGTATTTTGGTCCTTTCCTTTTCCTAGCACTTTTACCCAGGTGAAATTTTCTGCAAAGGCCTTTGGCTTTTTTTCTTAGTGTTGATCTTCTTCCACAGTTCCAGTAAGCCACTTCTGATAAGGGAGGCAGTGTTTTCTTATCAGCATCATACCTGGAGGGAGGTTACTCCCTGTTATCTTGCAGAAGTGCACTTTGCAGTACATTTCAAGTCCATGTTTCCCAAAGATTATGGTTTTAGTTGTAATTGGTACTGGTTGTAATCTTGAGTAACTCTGAAGTTGGAAGAATATTAAATGATTCCTGTTTGATGTTCTCTGAAAATTTAAACATGTTCTAAGACAATTAAAAACATTTTGAAAATCTTTGTTTAGTTCTTCATACTAAGTATAATTCAGATGCTTAAGAAACACAATCTATATAAACAATATCTATATGAAATAATTTTATTTTAAAAATAGTTTATCAAAAGTAAAGTAAGCTGGAAACCATGAAGGAAAGTTGAGTAAATTCCCATATATGTTTTCCCCTCATTTAGTTTGTGATGAAAATCTTTGTTCTGAGCCTCCTATGATTTGCAGCGATGAAATGACACCTGTGAAGGAAAAAATACTTGGGCAATGTTGTCCAGAATGGCACTGTGGTAATTACTGCTTTATTCCTTAGTCACAGTTGTTAACCAAAACTAACAGTTAGCTAATTGATCAACACAGTTTTCTTTATCTCCTCAGAATGTAGTTGTGAAAATGCTACTATGCTGACCTGTAAATTGGTAAGTGGTGTCTTTTAAATATTGTGAGTAATGGTGTTGAACTGTCTTATTCCCCCCTTTTACACTCCGTGTTTCAGTTACTTGTAAAGAGTAAACAGGGACAGGGTGGGATTGCCCTCCATTCCCAGCTCAAGCACGCAATTCCAAGCTGCATAGCGTTGTCAACCATTTCTTGGAGAAATTTCATTTTGTGTGTTGTAATGTGGAAAAAGAATAAAAGCAACTGTAATTTTATCCTGTTCAGTGTTTACATAAAATAATATGCTGGTAAGGCTTTCCACATAAAAAAATCACTTTTGAAAAAATAATTAATAAGGTATGAGCTTTATGATTATATGTATTATCTGGATAAATGTATTGTTTTGTTAATCATGTATGCATTTGATTAAAATGATTTAACATTATTGAATTTAACTGATATGAGAAGTCATAAATATTTTTCTTCTCATGTAGTTTGTCATAATAGGGAATGTGATCTGGAAAATAATTATGAGTGAATGTTCAAACTCCCATTAATACCATAGTGACCATATTTTCCTTATCCAATGCCTGAAGTTTTTTCCCGATGTGAAGACAGCAAAATGTAAAGTCTATTAAGGAATTTTAAATTTAAATAGCTTTCATCTATCTTTTATAAGAAAATTCTTAGAAGGCAATCTTTTGCTAACATATTTGTTATTGAAATAACTTTGTATCTCAGAAAAAAATGCTGTTTATTGACTCTGCTATTCTGTGCACCCCTACAGAAAATGAAGTGCTGTTTTTTGTTTTAAGAGAGAAATACATTGAACAACTCTGAATGTGCTACTGTTTCTTGAGTACATTGCAATTTTTCTCTTTTATGAAACCAGGGGTGGAAGTGATGAAAGTAATATTTTACATTTTTAGAGAAAAATTGTCTGTGTAGCACTACCTTTAATTGTGTATGACTTTGCAAACTTTTATCTTTCTATATTCAGGGAGAAGTTAAAAAAATAGATAGCAGTGTTTCCAGTGCTTGTGGATGCACTCACTATATTTGTGGTAACTTTTTAATATTCCTAATTGTTGTGTTTTAGTTTTTAGCTAAAAGAGTGCGCAAAGCATGCAGAAATAAGGTCATTGAAACCTTCTCAAATGTAAATGCTCCTTTATCTTAATTTGATGTGTGTCTATCTAGTTAAGCAATGATACTCTCTTTTCTGAATATGGTGCTTTGTCTGCCAACCCATCCATTTTGTGTCTATTCTGGCAGAGTGTGGGAGTGTTGTAGAACTGCCCGTGCTTTCAGAGTCAGGTACAGTCTCTCTTGTGGGAGGCTAGTAGGAAACAGGCTGTGAATGGTAACTGAGTGTGAGCAGGGAAGCTGCTCCTAGTCTGCTTCCAACACAAATGAGACAACATCTCACACAGAACAACAGACCTGTTCAGCCAGCACAGGAGGAGGTAGCCTTAAGATCAGAGCTGTGCTCCCTTCCCTCACTCAGCTCCCCATGTAGCATAGGTTTCAGCTGCACTGTGCATGGGGATGCTGAGGCAAGCTGCTGCCCTGGCAGCAGCCCAGGCTAAACTGACAAGAGCCAAGCACATATTTATGGTAGAGCCTGAGCAAATTACTTGACCACAGGTATTTGCAGACAGAGTAGTTTCATTAACAGAAATGCTACATTTTGTGATGTGCAGAATAGCTGAATGTTAAATATTAGAACACTTTTGAAATAAGAACGACAGACTTCTTTTACTTCCACAATAAGAGCACTATCAGTTTTGGGCAGTTTTTGCATTTTGTAGCATTTTCTAAAACTGAATTATCATTCCTCCCACTCTTGTTTTGTAATTAAAACCATAAATCAATCAAGTCTAAAAGATAGAATGCTTTTGCAGTGAATAGGAATTTGCCCTACTTTTGTCTTACCAGTGGTTCTGTTATTTTGTTTCATTATTTTTTCCCACCTCTGGTAGCATTTATTTCTTTTGGTTTTAGAGAAGGATGATGTGTGCATCTTCCAAGAAGTCACAGTACTGAATCCTGGACAGTCAATGATTCAGTACTTGGATGGAGACCTTTGTTACACTGTACAGTGTTTACAAGAAAAAGATCAGAGCACAGGCTACAATGCCATGCGTTTCACAATGATGAACTGTTCCCAGCAGTGTGAAGCTGTGAGTATTCTTTAAATACAGGAATGATGCAATTTGTGAGCACAACTGAACAACTAAGATAAAAGTTTTAGTGAAGACTTCTGCTAATCCTGTTTACTTGGCAAGAACTTGAGAACTCAGCAGTGATGATGTGTATCTTGTGTCCACATGATTATTTTGAGAGCCAGTTTCTAGCAGCCTATGTAAACATATCTATCTAACCGTCAATCAATCCATCCGTCCACCCATCCATCCATTGTTTTCCTTGCTGTTTCTAATTTCAGAAATCAAAGAATTTCCATATAATGTAAGTCTAAAATGTACTAGGTTTTTTTTCCTTTCCTTTCTTTCCAGCATCAAGTATATATTCCTTCCTTCAGTCACCATACTTGCTGTGGTATGTGTCAAAACGTGTCCTGCTCTTTTCATACAGAGAATGGAACGCTGATTGTGTATGAGGTAAGTGCCTCTGAACACAGATAGGAAATAACTGTAATGATACAATAGACAAGAGTCTGACAGGTATTTCTTAGTTAACTCATGCTGTCATTCTTACTTCATAGCTCCTTGCTGCTGGTTACATGCTTAGAGACTATTTATGATGTATGATTGGAAATGAGTGTATTTATCTAAAGACCTGCCATTTTGACACATGTAAATATCTTATTGCTTGTAATATTTTCTGCAGAGTTATGCAAATGTTGTCCTTTACTTAAGGCTGGTTATGTTCTAACTGCAGAGCAGGGTTTAAATTGTAACTCTAAATTATATGCTGTGATTTAGATGTGTTGAGAGCTCTCATGTTGAGAGCCTACATGAGGACTTCTGTGTCCCCCTCTTCTCAGGGCCACTCTTCTCTTCATGCTGGTTACTACAGAAAGGAAATGTGCAAATTGAGGCTCTAGGGTTCAGGATCTTGATGGTGTGTTCCATCATCCAGATACACAGAAATTTAGATGTGGCCATGACTCAGTTCATACTTCCAGTTGATTTCAGAGCAAAATAAATGATTGAACTGGCAGAGAGTTCTTTCATTCTGCAGTAGGACGCTCATGCTCAGCAGTATGCTGAAGAGTAGAGCCATGGTTCCAGGGAGGAGTAGCTTCTGGTAGTTAGAGGTGGGTCTTTCCCTTTTGCCACCTATGGGTTCTGTGCAGTGGACTTTCCGCTCCATTAGATGCTACAGCATAAGGGCACTACTTTTATAGATATTTCAGTTTGGAGATAAAGCTGAAGCGTTTTGGTTTTCCTAACAATAGCTTTGTTTTATATATTCAGGAAGGAAGCACCTGGATCTCCAATTGTACTAACTATAAATGTGTAAAGACTGCTGCAGGGGCTATTGTACTGGGGTCAAATGTTGTCTGTCCCCCATTTAATGACACTGAGTGTACAAAGGTTTGTACTTTGGGTAAGGTAAGTGACAATAATTGCTCTGGAGTTTGGCTTACACTTCATAGTGCATGCAGGCTTCGTGCACTTTCTTTAAATCAAAAAAGTGGTAAGTAAAAACATGTAAAGGAGCAATTTGGAGTCATTTCCTATACTCCTGTTTTCTTTCTGACTGACAAAGTATCCGTGAGGAGTCTAAAAGTTTGGCTTGGATCTTGTTGATGATGGCTTTTAGAATGTTGTGGAATTGGAATCATGCTTGATGTACCACTATATAAAGTGCTTATCACTATGTCTTACTTTAGTTTGGAATAATACTTTACCAAGTTCATAGAACACACACAATAAGTAAATCAGACCAAGAAATCAAAAAATGCTCCGTATAAAACTCAGCTATATTAAAAATTCCTTAAGTTATGCAACGGTTAGGGATATGACAGAGTATATATAAACTTCGCTATCTCTTAAATGAAAATTTATGTAACATAATAAAAAATATCCAGGGTATCTGCCTACCTCCTATATTTAAAAATATAAAGAAGGTATATCCATATAAACTGCTTTGAAGAACATGTATTCTTCATAAAGATTGCATATTTGTTTACAGTTTAATTTCTAATTTAATAGTTCTGTAACTTTATATTACTTGTAAAATTTTTCAATTGCAGTACATCCTATATTTAATATCAGCTACAAATAATAATAAATATATATGTAGAGAGGGTGAGTACCATTGCTGCCTTGACTACAGATTATACATTTAGTACTAGTCCTACTTATCCCTTCCATTTGTTTAAAGAAGTTCCTATTTCTTCAGTCCTGAAGAAGGTATTCTATTTAAAAATGATGCCTGTACTATTTTGAGTTAATGCTCGAGTTTCTTCCTTGGAACCATTCTGATACCATATATTAGGTTAAGATTTTAAAGAATGGAGCCCTAAATCAGTCTGACCTGTTTTTGAGAGATACTGAGCGTAGGCTTGAACCAGTAGCTGAGAAGAAAGCTTTTCTCACAGGCAGTTCAGGATAATTCTGGAATATCTGAGTTTAAGTGCTCTTTTAAGAAGTTATTGAACAACTTATTCAATATGATGTAAAAACTATATGCTCACATGAAAAGATAGAAGCTGAAAAATTCCTGTGTTTTGTCAGCTGTTATCCTGCGAGTTCTATTTATGTTCTGTAATCTGCTTGCTATGCAGATCTGGGCTACTCAAACGAATTTTTGAAACTATTCTAATTAATCTCCATGGTAGGGAAATAGATGGTAGTAGGTTATATAAAAAACATGCTTATAGAAACTAAGCGACTTCTTCAAAGGAAACTAGATCAGATGTCAACTGAACATGACTGAACTTGTCATCAGTGATGAATTCATTTTCAGATTCAAAGGCAGTAAAGAATTTGTGAAACAAACCTTCAGCTCATTCATATCTGTGTAATTCTGTTGATTTCAGTGGCACTACTTTTTGTTAGTTCAAACTAACATCTTTAAAACTTGGAATGTCTTGAGATACAACTTCCCTTTGCATTAGGCCCAGACTTTTTGCTATATTCTTCTTTTATTTTCCTAGAATGGAGGAATTGTGCAGATGTATAATGATGGCTGCTGCAAGACCTGTAAGTGATGAAGGCTGCAATATGTGCTAGTTTGGCTTTGGTTTTGGAGGGCTTATTTTTTTAACCTCCGTTGCTGGAACATAAAGAGGGAAAAAGCATGCACTTCCCCCTAAAAATCACAGAATGGTGTAGTTACCTAACTATTCTTATTAAAAGATCTCGCTTAATATGGCTACTGACTTGCTGATTTTTAACATTGTTCTGGAGTATAACCAAATCTCTCCAAATACAACCCATGGAAGGTTAAAACTGTCTCAATTAAAACAAAACATTCTCTTTATCATTAAGTTTGCTCTCAAATAGCGCCTATATGATATTCACCGTAAAAGACAAGAAGTTTTCCTCTTAAAAGTGATTCCTGATTCAAGAATGTTTTACAATACATCTTAAAACTTAGCAATATATTCTGTATCCCTAATATGTATTTTCTAGGGCTGAAGTACTGGAATGTTTTTTCTTAAATCCCAAACAAGAAAAAAATAGAGTAATACTCATGATAGCAATGCTTATATAAAATCAGCCTTTTACTATCTGGCAATACATTCACATTTTCTGTGCATAACTTTAAAATATGATTAAATGTGACTCAAGCTGACATCAAGTTTTCACAATTTATGAAATTTTAAAAATAGTTTGAGAACAAACTGGTTTTCTCTGCAGTTTTGACTAGAAAAATTTTTATTATCTACTTATATAATTATGTGTGTGCATATACATATATATATAAAACACTGTTTTGTAAAACTAATTCTGTAGAGCAAGGACATGTTCAAAATTACAGAAAATCTTAACCCTCTTTCTCAGTCTTTTTTGTGTTCAACAGTAGAGTAAAAGCAAATTAGTATTTGGAATTTTTGTATACAAACCTTTACTTAATATAAAATTGCAAGTTGCAGACTTAAAATAATATATTGCACATACATAAAACTGAAGTGCAATGTATTGAATAAAATTTGGAGAAATAAGGGGAAGTAGTAATATTTATAAAATACAGAACAATACCAAGTTCCTAAGCTATGTGAGTCTTAGAAAGGAAACTGCAAATATTGTTGATCCATTGTAACCAAAACATGGAAAACGAAAGGTATTTTAATACAACATAATATGTTTTTTCATTGAGAATCACCATAGAGAAGTAACACACCAGAACTGTAATAAAATCTCTACTAATCAATAATCTTTCTCTCATGAGATAAACTGTGTGGAAAAAAAAATCTGCCCCTCTGCCAAAAAAAAAAAAAATTAGGTTGGCATTATTTAGGAAATTAGTCTTAAAAATTATTGACTGCTGGTTCTCTGTTGACCAGGAAGATTTATAATTTTGGCCATGTTCTGTGGCCTCTGGAAAGGCATTGTTATACTTCAGAAATACTTGCTGAGGTGGCTGCTAAAACCCCCAGATATCACTCATACAATTATATGCTGTTTCATTTTTATTTTGTTATATTTTTAACTAAAAGCATGTGCCCTTTGGTGAAGCAGTTGAGTACTTATAACTAGAGCTTGTGACACTTTGGGATTTTAGTGGGAGCAAATAACTTTTCTGGAAGAGCTTGATTTAATGCATGCAGAGTGAGTGCATATATTTAATTCTTACCTTGCCATAGACAGACTAATTCCAAAAGTTTGGTTTAAAAGTAAACATTCTAGTTTTATGTTAACCAGGAGGGTAATAAAGTATAGGCCATCTTTAGTGAGACTTGAAGCAGCTGCAGAGTTTCTAAATTGTAGAAGACTAACAGGAAAGCTCCTCATCTTTTGCTAAAAGAAAAGTTGCAGTTGGCAGTGTAAGAATTAACGAAGTGTCATTTATACATAAATGTTTTTATTTCATGAGAATCTTCTATTCCTGATGATTCTGCCAGGTTCTGGATGGGGTCTATATCCCTTTGCCATTAGTCCAGTATTGCCTACTGGTAGTATTAATTGTGAACCAGGTATTATTTTTAATAATGTATTTTCTTTTTTTCTTTTTTTTTTTTTGAAAATAATATAAGCACTGCTTGATATACGTGTCATAGCTGTCATCATCGTTGGATGTTACCATGCAGTTAATATTTCTGGGCCTGATACTGAGAGATGCTGATCCTCTCCTGGCCTCCCAAATCAGTGCTTTTCTAAGGCCTGGTTAAGGTTCACTGTTCAGCATCTGTCAGAATGAGGTTCATCCATTTCTGGTATATGCTGTTGATGCTTATTCCTGCTGCTCATGGTTGAAATTCGTTTTATCACATGAACTTACTTACAAGGCAGTTTTAATAAGAAATGTTACTTTAAAAAAGTCATAATTCTGAATACTGTTACCAAGAGATTCTAAATCTGATCCCAGGTCTCTAAATTTAATGATGGAAATCTTTTTGCCTTAAGATAGAGCAAGAGTGTGTATTACTGTTTGGTCTCATCTTTGCAGATATGGATTTATGCTGATTTCTTCTTTTTCACAAATAGTATGTTTTACAGTTACAAAAATATTGAGGTGAGGGCAGGGGTGGGGAGGGGGATACAACACATACAATTACAACTCCACAGCAATATATACTTTTTATACCAGAAATGACAGAATATTACAGAACTGTTGCAGTACATTCATAATTCTTAGCTTTTTAGGATAGATGAGTCTCAGAAACTCCTTCCTTAAATAAGGAGTAAGTAAACAAAGCACATCTGATACTGAAATGCAGATCTTCTTTACAGTTCAAAGTTGGAGAGGAGAAAGTGTAGCAGCAGAGTTTTCATAAGACATCAGCACTTTATATGCTGAAATGTTTGATATACATCTCTCTATGACTTGTAGCAGTACAAAGATTGCACTGTCTACACATACTCAAGCCAGCAAACACTTTCAGATTGAAACTTCACAAAAATTTTTTTAAGTGTTTCTGAGGAAGGAAAAGCGAGATGTTGCAGTCGCACCACTTCACTTATACAGTGATTTGCTAATTCTGTAACAGAATTTTATTTGATTCTTCACTGCACAGGTTGAAATCTAGCTGTACTCTGCAGCCAACCTAATTTTTCAGTACTTAATGGAACTGTGGTTGCAGAATGTCTTGGCTACTCAGAGATCATTTGTCTTATAAAAGTGCTCTCAAGCTTCTGGGGAAGAGATGAGTTATTTTTACTGCACACCCAACCTTGAAGGAAGGTCAAGAAACTACTGAATAATGCTTATTATTTTATATGTTGTGTGTCCAGAATGGTTACGCAGCAAAACTAACAGATCATTTTGATGGGTAGTGGAGCAGGAGATCTAAATAACTGCTAATACAGAGATAGTAATAATGGTCTGATACAGGGCAAAGCGTGAAGTTATATGTTTAATTTTTTCAGTATTATATTATGATTTTGCTATATTTAAAATGGCTTTTTACTGTACAGCTTTATTTTTCAAATTAAAAAAAAAAAACCAAAACAATCCTATCAATATCTCCAAGACTAAACATAAAAATTCAGTATTTCCCTCATCCTAGATCTGACTAGTATGCTAACTCTATACTGTGCTACATGCTCCAGATCTGGTAATAAAAAGTGCACCATATTCAGCAAATAAATGCATGTCTCTCTTTCAAGGCTTCTTTGAAGGACATATTTCTCAAAGATATATGGAAATAATATACGTATATTTAATTTTTAATCATGCAAAATAGCATGAAGATTGTAGTCACATTCACACCTTCACCTTCTCAAATATTAAGTTCTGAAAATTTTATTAGACAGGGTCAAAATCCTATTTGCATTCAACAGTCCAAATAAAACAGAATTAATTCTAATACTATTCAAAATTGCTCAATACATTTTTTTCTAATTGCCTATATTTCTCTAGCCATATATGCAATTTAGAAACATATTGATAGTTGAATATTTAAAATATTGGTATAGCTTATTTGGAGCATTTGATGCTCATTTGTGCCACCTAAAAATAGGTAATACTGCACATTAACTATATATTAATATATTAGATTTAAAAATAGAATTATAGAAGTAAAAATTTCTGTGTGTACATTAGTGAAAATGAGATATAACTATTTAAATTATGCTAATATTTTTATTTTTTTAAGAAGCAAATACATTACAGAAGATGTATTGATTCAGTATGCATTTTTTGTATTTTATCAGGCAAAAAGGAAGAAAGGATTTGCCAGAAAATGACAATCAGGACAACCATAAGAAAAAATGACTGTATAAGTCAAAGCCCGGTAAGCATAAATTTTCAATGCTGGGCCTACAGCATGCCAAGCTAAGCATTAAAAGTTGATTATAGCTAACAACAAGCAACAAAAAACGCTGCCTTCTTCTCAAAAGCAGACCCTTGACTCTAGGAATGTTATCCTACCATAAATGGAGTAAAACTAGCTATTTCTATTACTGAAAGTCTGAGCCCTCCTACCTGGAGAAACATCTGGGTTCAAATGAAAAATTATGACTATAATTACTTTAAGTAATGAAGGCACTGAACTCTTCAGCATGAAATAATATTCTGCTCTAAAAGAGGAGCGGAAATGTTTCACCTTAAAATGTGATGGAACACTGCTGCATTCCTCTTTGAAGATCTTTGAAGACCTTGTCTTCTCCCTTACATAGCATGGACTTCCATAGCATAAATTCATGAAACCATGTATTTATGGGTCTGCTTAAGACATCTTATTTCTCAGCTTTGGTGTAGCTCCATCTACAGACCCGGGGGAATTTCTGAGAAGCAAATGTGCTTCTCATGTAGCACTTGAAAGGGAAGCAATTGACAAAGTATCTCAAGACTTCCAAAAGCCTCTGGCAAGATTCTGTTGGAGAACCTAAGCAGTCATTAGGGAAGAGGCAAAATGTCATCACATGTTAAAAGCCTTCCTGATAGAAGGTCAATAGTGACATGTTCAAATTTTAATTGTAGGAGTGCATGGTGTATTTATTTCGTTTTAGAAGGATTGATAATGAGGGAGTATAAATATATAGATGAAATCAGAGTAATTTGCCATAGTTAAGAGATGAGTCTGGAGAGCTTCAGAGTTACTTCAACAACCTAGGGTAAGAGACAGCAATACAACCAAATAAAGACTTGGTATTGACCAAATAAAGAATATCAAAACAAAAGATTTAGTCAAACCTCATAGGGTTTTTAAAGCCAGCTGAAAAGGTCTGTGCACTTTCATCCAGTTCTGTAAAGATCTCTGCTCAGGAGCAGACAGAAAGACTAACTAATAGCTATGGCATTTAGGCAAATGGATAGGCAGTGGGAACAAACTCATTCTATTGTCTTTTATGAATCAGTGCTGCAGTACGAGAGAGGGCTCTGTTCAGTCATAGTCCCTCTACATTGCTGCAGAACTAAAGCGTTCAGAGAGGAACAACAAGAATGTTGGCCAGGTCATGTCTTGAATGACATAACAAATGAAGCTTTCCTTTTCATTTTTCTGTTGTAAACTCTTTATCTTTTCTTCCCTCTCTACCCACCTTCCAAAAAGACCTAACACTATCCCTCCTCTATCTGTTTTAGAGCCCCCTTTTCCCAGTATCTCCTTGTTCCAAATTTCTTTGATGGCTGCACATCCTTCACACAGTCCATATTCCCTTACCCTTCACACAGAAGTACCTTCAGATTTTCATACCTTAAATTCCCCTTCCTTTCCTCTCCAGCTCCCCACTGGCACTCTTTTGCCATCATGTGATTTTGGTCCATCAGATGTTCATATCTGCTGTAACTGGCTGGGAACTACATATGTGTTCTTGGCCAGATTACTTCTGTCAAGCTTTGGATAGGGCTGAGCATGATTACATTGAATTCATTAATAACTGGGATTACTAGTGCTTATGACAAAGTATTTTTTTATTCCTGTCAAATCTCAGGAAATTTCAAAGTTACAAGAGTAATCCTTCAGTCTAATCTGTGTAAGTGTGGCACATTTCATTGCAGGCTTGGAAGAGAGTAGCTCAAAGCATCTTTCATATGCCCCACCTGCAGAAGAAATCAGATTTAAGTCTTTCACAAATAGAACTAGACCTAGTATAGCCACCCTTGATTTCATAGCCTTTCAACTCTGCTTAAGTTTAACTAAAAAGTAAAAGATATTTTTCTTTCAACATGTCAGTTAAGAAAATTCTCCACATAATATAACAGTGAGAGAAAGCTTTGCTCTGCTGAAGTCTAGAGCACAAATAATTTTCTAGCTAGTATGTGCCCTAACTGGTTTGTTACTGCATCTTCTTTTTGGATAGTTGGATAGTTTGGATTTTTCTTTGAGTGATAACACAGCCCTCAGTCACAAGCAGTATAAATAAGAAAGGGAAAATCTTTTGCACTGATATGCTTTTCCTCTTTCAAGGAGAAAGATAAACTTCCTTTTCTTTTTACTTAGGAGAATTTAACTTTTTATCAGTGATCATGAAAAGGCCATGGATTCAACTGTGCTGTTCAATTTTGATATCCATAGCACAAGGTTGAAACAAAACACATGATTAAACAATAAAGGAAAGTTTAATTTAAAAAATATTTTAAATGAGGCTAAACTTAGAATGAATTAATTTTATAAGATAAAAGAATTTTCAGCACCAGAGTCCTTTTCAAATGTCAAAATGGGTCTTAATCCCAAAGAAGTTTGAAATGTAATATTTTTATAATAAAATTTAAGATACCTAGTTTTAATTTTTATTCTCATTTTCTTTTATTTTACTCATAGATAAATGTGGCTTCTTGTGATGGAAAATGCCCGTCTGCAACAATTTTCAATGTCAATATTGATAGCCATCTAAGATTCTGTAAATGTTGTCGAGAAATTGGAACAAGAGTCCTCACTGTGCCCTTGCGCTGCTCAGGAAATGGCACCGAAATTATGTACGTCATTCAAGAGCCGATAGACTGCTCATGCCAATGGAACTGAACATTACTGTGGACATGATTTAGCTTTTACCAGACACAGTTTTTGATCATGGATGGGTATAGTATTCTTCAGGGAGATAAAAAAGGCATCAGTTATGCTTTATAATGTAACTTTTCCCAAATTTAGCAAAGATGTTGTTTGTTGTTCTTTGAATTGTCTTTGAAAATATTGGCAGGAATAGAAAGAAAAACATAAATCCTTTTGAACAAGGTGTAGTTTATCCATCATTTATTTCTACTCAGTGGCTTTCTGATGAGGTGGTGAAAAAAGCTGGTTAATATGGTTAGCATTTCCAGTGTTTTTAAATTTTGGCTCATGGCTACCTATCAAAGTTGAGAATTTCTCAAATCGTTTCTCAGTCGTTTATTTACTTAGAAGTCTCCAGCTGCAAACCATCACCAGTCCTATGTTTAAATGGGAAAGAAACATATTAGGATTTTGAAAATGGCCAAATTAATTTATTTTAAAAATAGTGGGTTCAAATGTAACATTTTTTACCTTACTCAAAAAGCTATCTTTTGTTTATTAAGCTGTTGCCAATGATTGGATTCTGCTTACACTGTAAGTCACAGAGAAACAACATGATTGTGACCTGTAAGTACGTGTAGGAAATCTCCAGAGTATATAGCGTGTATAGCAGAATCATAATATCTTGAAACCTTAGACATGTATTTAATTTTCATGTATATTATAAATATGGAGCACAACTAGGCAAAGGCTGAAGAGTTATAGCTTTTGCGCCTTAAAAATATCAGAAAACCATTTCTGCTATGAAGGTTTCCATTTTATATCAATTTTTTCAATTTTCACAGAAAAGAAATTGGCTGTTTGCTAGTATAGAATAAGATTATATGTACATATATTTATTAAAAAACCTCATGATACTGCACATTTTAAATATTCATAATGGGTTTTGTCTTTGTTTACCAGTCTGAAGATTTGTGTTCAATATATTTTAATTTTTTTTTTTCAATACAGATATTTAGACTAATGCCTGAATTTAGGATTCATAATTTTTGAGTCCAGGAAAAAAAGTCAGTTAAAATAAATGCCTTGAAGGACTTAGGTGAGTTATTTGTGCTCAGTCAAGTTGTAAATATCCACGATTCAGCACCTTAAGGTGGATATCATCTCCCTTTTATTTGGCATACTACATAACCTACTTTTAAAAATAAAGGATGCAAGTTCAAGCTTAGTTTTAGAAGATTAATTTGATTTTTAAACTCATTGAATGAAAAATATATTAATTATGATAGTATTTTTCTTATCAATTTTCCTTTTAACTGTACCAGAATTGAAATTCGTGTTTAAAAATTAGAAAATCTTCTGGCAGTTTTGATTTCAAGCTATCACAATTTAATTACGAAAAGGTTGGATTATTACATGGGTTATATATAATGAAATATAAGCAATTAAATCTGCCTTAAAATCCAAGGCCATTTTTCTACTTTGTGTGACAAATCTTATATGGTTAGCTACATTCAGTTTGATGGCTTAGAAAGAAAAATAGCATATACAGAGAAATGATTATTAACAAGACTCATCTATTCATCCATATCATTAAAAATAGCAACTTGGTTTAAAAATTAAATAGCAATCCACTGTAAAATATCAGCAAAATATTTAAACATTATAAAGAAATAATGATCAACTAGTGATCAAAATAAAGTGACACTTTGAGAAAACCTGTGCTTCATCTGCATGTTTTTATGATTTGTAAGGCAGATATTTCAAGTTGTATTATATACCAGGGCCTAGAATCAAAATATTCTCTGATACTACTGTCAGAATTTGTGCACAAAAACTTTTCATGCAGGCAAGAAGTAGATGTTAAATCATAGTCATACCTGTAATGTTGGTGTACTCGTACAGTAAATTAAAGGACAACTTATAAAAAAAAACCCCATACTTTTGATTTTTTGAGATAGAGGTAGGTATCCTACACTTGCATTAATAGAGTTTGGCCCAAATCTACTAAATGAATTTAGCGTTTGATAAAAAGAAAGCTCTCAAAATAGCGTGTTTTTCAATATAATCATCAAACATTTTAATTGAACAGCTGTGGCCTTTTATAAGCCATGTAAGCCATTTGCTTTTCTAAGATTTAGAACTGTGTTTGTAATTGAAAATAATTTAATAAACATTATTTCACCAAGTGATAATAAATCAGTGTTGATGCAATTAATTAAGCTTTGCCTCTAAGATGAATGTTAATGCAAAACCTTAGGAAAGACTGGTAATTATAAAAGAAATTATGTTCAAATTTAACTTAATGACAACCTGCAATAAGATAAATGATATTAAACTATTTTTTTCCCACTTAGACAATTTGCTTTTTTAGATGCAACAATCAGTAGGAGCTGTGTCAGGATTCTGCCTGAAGCCTGCAGCAAAATCTTACATCTTCAGTGGAACTGGATAGGGTGGCTTGAAGATTGTCTTTCATTTTACTGTCAAACTTCAAACTCAGGCTGCTTTGGCCTTGTCAGAAAGCAATCATCTGTTAAAACCCATGAATCATTTCCTGGACAGCCCACCCAGCCCTTTTACCTCCAGGAAGGTGACACTGGCAGAATGTGATGTGTTTTACATAACATGAACTAGCTCTTGCAGGCCTTGCACCAGAGAGAAAGTTTGAATGAGCCTGCAGTGTGGCAGGACTGTTCTGCTCCACGTTTCCTCTGTGTGCAACCTTCATATAACCACATACGCAGTTTATGGTTCTGTCTTTAGTCTTTTCAACTTGGCATTCCTACCTCAAGCCCTATCCTCAAATTTTGTGTAACCGTCTGCACAGGTGTCTTGTGAACTACTTTGGAAAGCTGATGCAACTCAAATCTTTTTTAGTTAAATACCAAAATTAATTAGTCTGTTTATTATTGACCAAAAGAGCTTTAACATCCACAAAGTTCCCTCCCTTCTGTCTGCTCTGAAACTAAGGCTAGCATAATTCTGCTCCCCTAAAATGGAGGCTGGGAAGGCATGCTCCTGAAACTCCCACTCTGTCATTGTAAAATGAAGGAACTGGGGATGATTGAGTGGAGGCTTTGTGCTGCAGTTCCATCATGCCTTGTCATTTCTCCCATTTGCTTTCAGTGACCCTTCATTCCTACGTTTCCACTGTTCTGTTCTTCTACCTGTGCTTGAAAAGAATTCACACAATATAAAGGCTTAGCCATAAAACTATGCAGCTATTTTAGGGATTAACAAAAAATATCTCTACACTTAGACATTCAGATTGTATCTGAATGTGCTTCTTTAAAATGGTAAGTCTTTGCCGTATTATTTATTTTAGACTTTTATAATTGTCTTTTTACCAGGTAATTTATTAAGACCAAGTACAGCCCCAATATACAATTAGAATTTGAAGCACAGCTTTTGGTATTAGATATAAGCCACTTACTATGTGTTTTCATTAATAAGATCTAAGAGTACAGCTATACAGGCAGCTAATACTCCCATTTTTAGCTAGCCAAATCTGTATACTAAAAATAAAAAATAAACGTAAATCATTTGTGTGATTTATTTCCACATTGCAGACAGAGATCTTCCCAAATACATGCACCTGTATATTGGTGAAATTTTAGGGCAGGATCAGGCCTGTGGTTTGGTGTTTGAACATAGTTGCAAGCCACATAACTTACTGAGACGCAGAGACATTTACAGCAACCCACTCTGAGATTACAAATGGTCACTGTGCTCTTCACAGTGCAGGAATAAAATGCTGTTTCTGATGTGGCTCCTTTCCCTCTTCTTTCACAATTCATTTTTCCTGACACTATTTTTTTTTTCTCTTGAACTTTTGCCCTGCTGATAAACTCAGCTTACATCAACTGTAATTATTTTTATAATTATTTCATTATTATTCATTAGTTCTGTATAATTCTTTCCATCTCTTTTTCTTCCATCTTGCCTTTTACAAGAATTTAAAGGATAAATCCAGTTTCCATATACTACCGAGATTCACCTTTGTGTAAAAACTTATTGCAAAATAAACATGTAGATACCATTCAGGAATACTGTGGCGATGGAAAACATTGACTTGAAGTAATTTTTTCAAGTTCTGTCTCATCAAAACCTTTTTCAGATGTTACCTTGAGATGCTGCTGCTGCTGTAATCATGTAAGGGTATATGTCCAAAGGAAAAACCCCACAGGAGTGTGTTCTAGGGGACAAAACATAAATGAGTTGTCATATGTGACCAAAATGCAATATAACCATCATGGAGGATAAAGCTTGAAGGCCAGAACATTTGCATAAAATCTGTACGGCCACACACTCCCAACTATTCTCTGGAATGTATTTTCAAAAAACATTCACAACATGTAAGTAAAAAATCTTTCGAGGAGTAGACTTCAGCACATTAATACAAGAGAAAAAAAGAGCTTTATTGAAAAAAGGTTATGATGAAGATGGTTTGTGTGTAACACTGTGTGCTAAATTTTGTCTAAACTTTCTTTAAATGCCAAGTGGAATGTGCAAGCTGCCTATAGAATAAGAAAACTTGAAAACTTATCTCTCCATTAGCAGGTCACCAGAGTTTAGGGAGGAAAGGTATATTCAGAGCTGAAGGACAATGGACTGTAGCAAATAAGATACATTGACAAGATCTTGGTGGCCATATGCTGATCATGTAAGAACTGTCATTTTTGCCTATTTCGAAAAATAATTCTACATATAGACCAATTAGGTGGTCCTATATCTAAAGGAATCAGTGGTAAGTGATTCTCTAAGATCAGAGATTTGAGAATCTTACTTCAAGGTGATAGTCTGGAAAAAAATGTCTTATACGTGTAGTTTCTAGTTTTACAGGTAGGGTTTTTTTGGGAGGAGCTTGAAAAGCTGCTTCTGTACTGATGTTACACTCTGGAGAAAACCAGTACTGAATGATGTCACAACTTAATCACTAGAAATGCTGAATGAAAGGAATGTGTTTATATTTTGGGGAGTGTTCTTTTGATTAAGTTGGAATGTGCCATGCACGCAATTTTTTTGGGTTAACACAGAGAGGGCTCCTGCTGGTGTCTTAAAAATGACTTCGTTAATAAAACCCTGCTCCTTTGTGCCTGATGATTGCAAATTACTCTGGAAAGAAAAGTTGAGCATTGAGTCTGCTTTGCAAAACAGCTGAATCTTACTTTTGTCATTGATAGCTAAAATAATGTTCAGGTGATTACATCCATGTGCTCTGCTGATCTGACAGGGGGATTGACTCACTGTTTCGAGATCAGGGGTTTCATTGCTTTACTATGTGTGTCTCTGTGTCTGGATAACATAAAACTCCAAAATAGTATTTTTCTGATGAGAGTAAGCCTGCTTTGTTTACTACAAGTTTTAAATATAGCTTTAGTTGAAAATTTTATTCCTTATTTCACGATTCACAGTTAAATGGGGTACAGTTTTTAGTGAAAATTAGGAACAGCCCACTGAAAAACAGAATAGTATCTCAAGACAGAAGTATGATGTGATGATAGCACCTAAGAAAATACAAAACTTTTTATGGTACACATATACCATGGCATTGATTTTTATTTATCTTATAATTGGTAAACCATTTTTATCACCTTATTAAACTGATATAATGTTAAAGAACACAGCAGAAAACTATTTTTTATAAAAAACACACATCGTGGGCACACCATTGGCTGCCTCTATATCCATGTGAAATATAAATATGTGTGTTAGTTTTTCCATTCTTAGGATATTCTGTCATGATTTTGCTTTGAAGCTGTAGTGATACAAGCACTTAAGAGATACTGGGACTATAGCATTTCTTTCTATATGGATCAACCAATTCTTCTTCTTCTGCTTTTGTTAAAATATTTTATAAGGTAAGGAAAATACTCTGGTTTTTGGCTGTGGATAACTAGTTGAAGTGAATGTTGAAAATTGATGGTTTGTGGTTGGCACTGTTTTTTTTTACCCATGTTCTAGCTCCCTGTTCACAGGGAGCTCTCATCTGGTGCTACTGAACATTGCCAGTCTTCTTTCTACTTAAATAGTTGGAAGCTCTTTTGAGATCTTTAATCTGCTTTATTGCCTGCTGCTTTGGTTTAATGTTGTTCCCCAGAAGAAGTAAGAGATCCCAGCCTTTGTCACCTCTTACACAGGTATGATATGAATTAAAAGCTTTAATGAGTTTACTGTCATACCTCTGACAGTGGTAAAAAGCAGATCCTTGTAAGACTGTAAGAAGAGCATAAGAAAATTACCTATATTGTGTCAGTTTTCCACCATTTGCAGCTTAAGGACTTCTTGAAATACTTACAATGCTATTTGTGAGCTTCATTGTAGTTCTCTTTCATGATCTTGAACCTCTGTGAACATGAATGGGCCTCCTCTGACACTTCTTGAAACTTTTAGTACTTACTTTAAATAAACTACTTATTTTTTGAATAAGTCTTTTTTCCCCCTCTTCTTTAAATCTGGAGCATACCAGCTGTGTTTCATCCATCACAGTGCTTGTACTTGAAGAGAAAATGAAAATCAATCTCTGCACACTTTTGGCTACTCAAGATTTTATCGATCTCTGCTGTATTTTCCCTCAGGTACCAGTTTTTCAGATTGAGAAGCCTACTTGAGTCTTATGTTGAGACACAGTTGATAGCAAAATCAAAAATAAACAATGTTTGTTGTTTAGGTCTCCTGGCTCCTGTGTAGCTAGTCTGCAGATAGATTTGAATCTTATATCTTGTTGGTCAATTTAATAATTTTGTTTTTATTTTTAAAAATTGCTTCAGTCTTTAGATAAGGGCTTAAAAAGTGATGGCAAAGAGCTGGCAACAAAAAAGGAACATTCTAAATCCCTCTCATTAGGTATAAGTATGGAATAATTTTTGTGTACACATGAAAATGCATTTCTTGTTTTTTAGGTCTTAGCAGGATGTATTTATGTACAGTAAAATGTCACACAATTGCTGTCAAATTGTCAGCCATTCCATTGGTGGTGGAAAATTATTAAAAATGCTTTATTCCATTATTGCCAAATATGTATTTTTTTAATCTTTAAAATCAGATTTTCATACCCTTTGAATTGTCTGGGCTAGATGGATTGTGTTTTCAGGGAATGCAAGCCAGCTATACGCCCAATATACTGAATTAAAAATCTGTAAATTTTCCTGGAAAAATATTCCTCAAATACTTCTGTCTATGCCAACAATATTGTAAATCCATTGTGTCTCTTCATTCCAGAGGTGGTATATACCCTCTTGTAAAGGATTTATAGCATTTAAAGGCTTTGTAAGCTTTGCAAAGTTTATACTTCACAATGTATAATCTAAACTCTGAACATTGAGATATTGATAGATTTGTAGTTGTGTGAGTTAGTCATTAGTTGAAGGAAGTTATGTTAAGCCAAACTGAATTCCAGGGTAAATTGTACTTAAAAAAAAAAAAAAACGACGGAGGTTTTTTTTCTTGTGGTTTTGGTTTGGTTTGGAGGGTTTTTATTTTTTGTGCATGGTAGATTGCTTTACAGGACCACACAAAGTAATACAATAATAAAACTCCTAACTTTTATTTTAGTGTCCTAGAGGTTCGTACTTGATTTTAATTTTGGTATAGTTTTTTAAACAATGTTTTAAGTTCATTGCCAAGATGGCATTTATTTGTCATTTCAATTCATTAAGAAAGCAAAAACACGGAACTGCAGTATTTTATAAATGTTTTGTGATAGGGATGGGCATCACATTCACCGAATTATTTGAACGTTAGATGTGATTCACGTTTATCTTAAATTAGATCAAAGCAATGCAGTTGCTGGTTTCTGGTTTGAAATGAAATGAAATGAAATAAGTTTCTGGTTGAAAATGAAATTCAGAGAAGGAAGCTGCATCGCTGAAGTGTTAAGCCAAAGTCCTTCAAAGCAGGTAAAATTGTCAAAAAGGTAGTGTCAAAAATGCAGAAGACTTGTGTCTAGAATGAGTTCCCTTCTGCAAGAAGCTGAAATGCTGAATAAAATTTGCACTGTCATGGCTAAATTGATTGCTAGGGAGGTGTTAAATAAATTCTTTCTTTACCTCTTGAAAATGATTGTTTATTATTCTGAAATACTTGAAAATTTTGAAAGTGATGCCACTAAAGCTTTTGACATGTAATGTTAAGAATGTAAGAATGTAAGAATAGGACTGAGACTTCCAGCTCCTGAGTATCTGTAATTGTGGTTGCAGTATGAACATTGCAAGTGAAATCTCTGCTATTTTTTCTAATATAAAATGATGACAGGTGTCTGTCACATTTGGGTTAGCTGACATGATTTTTCAACCTCTGGAGAGAGAAAGAAAACTAGAAACTGTACTTGCAGAACTTGTAAAATATTAGGAGGTCTCTGTACCGCAGTAGAGCTGGTGGTACTGGTCCACGTAAAAACTATTGCTAGCTGACAAGCTCTAGGTAAAATTAATTAAAATTGACAGTTAAATTGAATAACAAATTATGTAGTTAGAGGTATGTTTGCTGCATTTTCTACTAAATTGCATTCATGTATGTTTGTGTTAAAGGGTGCACAGTGTGTAGACTGTGACCAAGTGAAAAAGCCTGCTAGAATAGTTTTGATGGAGTGGACTGAACTGCCCAAAGGAGAGGATCCAGTCTATTACATTCTGACATACCAGCAAGCAGATACTTTAAGTCAAAAAGTATATTTTATCAATCTAAACAATAAGTTGTTCCATGTTATTTATGCCATAGGCAGTAATTAATAGCACCATGTGTTTGTTTAGTTTGTTGGTTTTTTCTTAAAAAAAGAAAATTAAAAAAAGAAGTAAAATGGCAAATAAAGAGAAAGTTTGGAAACAATGTATTGGATTTTTTAATTCATGTCATTTATGTATACTCTGTAAGAGCCAGTGGGACTCAAAAGCCCTCTGAGTATCCTGTTGAATAAGGATGGATAGTCATATGCTCAAAGTTAAGAATATGCAAGTTCTTCAAGGTACTGTGGTTTGAAGGAGGAGTTTAACTTCTCTAGGTGATGCACAGACACTACCCCTAGATCTCAGCGGGAAAGCGTTGTTCTTATTTTGAGCACAGGATGTTCTGGAATTTAAAGAAAATATGGGGATTTTAATATGAGGTTGTTTGTTATTAATGTGACTTCTAAAAGGCTTTGTTTCAAATGCGCTGGGTATTTTGCAGTGTAGCTGCAGCCTCAAATTTGACGTGCAGCAATAAGCTCTCCTAAAAGCTTCATAGATCACTTATAAACTGTATTTTTATTACTTTCACTATATTCAGAAATACTTTTAGCTTGCAGATTGTAAGAAACATTTCTAAAGTTGAACAGAAACCTGTCAGTACTACAGTTCTGCTTGAGGAAGGTAGGAAGTATGATATTACAATAGAATCCCTGAAAAATGGCCAAATCTTAAGCATGAAATCATTTGAAACGTATAGGTCGAGTGGCACAAAAATGTTTTGGTATCTTTAGAGTTAGTCTAATACTGAAGACTAAGAAGTAGGGGTTCAGATCCCGACTTTACTCATGTATTTAGAAACTTTACATTGATGTATGTACATTGATATTTCAACCATAAAGTGTTAAAGGAATAATTTTATGTAATGTGTTTGGTTAGTGTAACAATTCAGAAATATGGGACTGATGTCAAAGTTTGTGCGATTTTTAAATACTTTAAGTTTTGCTATACTACAGTAATTCTAGGGGAAGAAATTTAGAAAAGAGGACCATGGAAAAAGTTGCTTAAAGCCTGGCAATTTCATAATAACATAGGGTCATTGTCTTATATAAATCTAAAAACAAAGCAACAGATTTTTGTTTCAACTTTATCACAGTCCCTCCTCAAAAAGGGTTAATAAGTATCTTGACGATCTTAGCATTGTGACTAACTGGGACTGATTTTCAGTATAAGAATGTATGAGTTTAACCACTGAATTGATAGAAACATCATTTATAGCTGTAGATCCATTCAGGACCACAAGTCCCACTGGTTACTTGAATGAAAGGGCTTTCCTGTCTTAACTTTGTCAATTAAAATAGTTTATCGATTACCTTTGTACATATTGCACGCTCATACTACTGCCTAGCTTTGGAACACAGACTTGTATCTGAATTCAAACAACATAATTGGGAAATAAATATAGTAAGTTGAAAGCATTGCCGGAGCCATCAACTAATGAAAGAACATTGAGTAAGCTACAGGAAATGGTTATGCTGCTAATGTGTTACTGCACTTAGCATCTATATTCTATCCAAATATGTACTTTTACCGTTAAAACACTCCCAAAAGTGTGCACTTTTCTGCTTGCTTCAGACATAAGTTAACATACCATGAAAATAAAAACATTACTGTCTTAAATGACACTACATTTCCTTCTCTATTTGGTCTTTACCTCATCCCTTCTCAAAAGAAGAAAGTAATAATATTGATGAAATAAAACTTTGAGTTAATTCTTTCTTTGTGGCAAACATATATTCATTTTTTCGTTGCCTACTAGGTGGAATTTCAGCAAATAACATCAAAACATTTGTGACAGCTACTACAGTGTCTTTTAATTGGAGTATGATGATCAAAGAATTTTAAGTTTCTTTTTTCCTGAATGGTACTTCTCAGATTATACAAAAACCCAGTGGATTCATTGTATGGAGAAATTTGACACCTGCCACCATTTACACATTTAAGTTTATATTTGAACAATTAAATCCTGGATTTGTAAATATGTTTCAGTCACTGGATATTCAAGCTGAAGCAGGAATGTATTAGAGTAGTCACAGTGAATGCAAGTTATTACTGCGTATTTTCTGGAATGGTTAAGAGTAAATTGTAAAATCCTGTATTCCATTTTACGTGTTTTAGTAGATATCGATGTTATTTTTAGAAAGAGGAAATAAATTGAATGTTAATGATATAGGGAGGTTATTTCTAATCAATATTTCTTAGTATTTTAGGAGTGTCGGGGGTTGGGTGTTATTCCTTTTGTTCCTTTGCATTCTCTCTTGTGGAATTTTTCTCCCATTTGTTGTGGGGGAACCTGATGGCTGGTGCTTATGAGTGCTTTGGGAGACAATGAGTTTGGCCGGGCCTAGGGGGAAGGGGGGGGTGGGGGGATGGAGAGGAAGGAGGTTCGTTTTAACCTAGACAGAGCTGCTTGGGCTGCTTCTGCTGCTGCTTCGGCTGCTGCTTCGGCTTCTGCTTCGGTTTTCTGCTTCGGCTGCTCCCGTGTCTCACACCCCTGCCCTGCTGGGACGTCCTGCCGAGACCGCTACGGAGCTGCGGACCCACCTCGTCCATCCCCTGCCTCAGAACTTCTGCGTTCCAGCTTGGAGTTTTTTCTTCTTTCCCCTCGGAGTCTTGCCGGAGCACTCGGGATCAGCTGCCCAGGGGGTTTGTGAGGCAAAAGCCTTCCCCATCCTCTTCCCGTCTCTGCTACGGGGCCCCTGACTCTGTTTCTCTGTTGTTACTATTGCAGTTATTGTTGGTTTTCTGTATCTTGTTGTACACACTAGTAAAGGACAGTTATTCCTTCCCCATATCCTGCTTGAAAGCCGTTTAATTTCAAAATTATAATAATTTGGAGGGAGGGGTTTTCCAAGGGAGGCTCTAGCTTTCCCTAGCAGATACCTGTCTTTTCAACCTAAGACAAGGAGTAAGAACTCAAATTTGCCTGTGAAAATATTTTAACTATAGTTTTGCAGTCAAAAGTACAGTGAAGTCAATTTTGAAGTTAAGCCTTGTAATTATTGGAGTGTATGGGTTGAATTTACTATGTAGTTTCAATGAAAAGGCAAAGAAGATCCTGAGTTTGGTAAGGATTTGAACACTTTCTCAAGCATTCAAAATGATGAGATTTTTATTGCTGAGTAGCAAACTTAGCTGTGCTGTTTTGTTAGAAGTGCTGTGAGGGAGACAATATTCTGAGGATATTATGTCTTGGTTGTGTATCCTCATTCCTTTAAATGTGCTACTGTCATAATGCAACTTAGAATCTTTAAAATCAGATTCACAGAAGAAAGGATTATCTGCAATCAAATTCAAGGAAACAATTGTTTTCCTAAACTCAAGAAGATATCAAAAGCAAATTATTTGTTAAGTTCATTTTTATAAGTAAAATAATTGAATAATCAGAAACTAAACTTAAAAATTAATTTGTTTTCTAGAGTATGACAAAGATCAATAGATCTCTTCTTTCTTTTTTTTTTTCTTCACTGGATTGCAGTTGTAGCTTTCAATTTAGTCAATCAAATTTTTTAAAACACTCAAGACTTTAAAAGAGTTAGACCTTTTTGAAGACTTTAAAGTTGGTTTACAATCACTCGTTTGGGGGTTAAAATAATGACTTAATTAAATGCTGTTGTCCTCAAAATGTCTGTGTAATTATAAGAAATCAACACCACTGTCATGAGTAATGCAGCATATCTTTAAAATCCTGTCCTTTTTCACCTATAGGCACCTGGTCCCAAGGGTGGGTGGTATTCCAGAGCAGCTGCTAATGAATGGGTAAGGAGAGCAAGTCATGGAATGTGGCACAACGAATCTGTGAAACCTCTTCACAAGGGGCACATCTTCTTGACATAGAGAGTGAAGCAGAACATGTGTTTGTGTTGTCGTATCTCCAGAAAATTCATTGAATTATCATGTTATGGAAGGTCTTAATGACCTAAAGGTCAGTATATTTTGTCACATTTGTTATTACAGATATAGGAGCAAATTATCCCTGTTGGAGTACTAAAGCATTCACTTAGCCTGTAGGACCACAGACTTGCTATGTCTGAAAGCATCCATGCACTTTTACCTCTGGAGAGTTCCCCAACTGTGCCATGCCTAAATGTTCTGGGTTTTCTATTAATCCCCTGTAGATGTTAGAATATATTATTGTGGTGCAGATTGAAACCTGTGTCCCACTGGAGGGCTCTGCCTTGCCAGGCTGTAAGTAGATTCTGCAAGCATCTTTCTCCAAAATGTCTTTTTGTCCCACCCTAGTGTTTGTGGAGATCTGCTGGAAAAACAGAAAGTACCTCAAAGGTTAGAAACCTAGAGTGAGGTGTGAGTGAGTGTCCTAACAGCTGAGAACCCAGCAAACATGAGAAGGAGGAAAGATAGCATTTCCTCATCTGATTGTGAATCTAGGCATGGTTTTTTTAGCTAAATGTTTTTGTTTTCAGACTCAATATATGAGTATTTTTGACTGAGTGATTTTTTAGGTGAATACCCTTTTTAGGAAATTATCCATATAGGATTATTAAGTTATTTGAGTAATAATGATTTATAAGGTCTTGTTTGTAATGATGAAGCATACTCATGTGGCTTATATCATGCTATGTTATATTATTACCTTGTAATCTTTTGTAATAGGAGGGATGGAATTTTAGATTGAAACCCTTCATTAAAAGTAGACCTATATAATTAACTTGTATAAATGAACTACATCAATTTTGGGTATTTAGGAATACACTTGCAAGGAGGGAAATCTTAATAATTTATAAATATAATCTAAAAATATCTGGGTTTTATTTTCATTTTTTTCAATCTAGGAAGGTCAGCTCTTGTGGACAGATGGATCTCCTTATCTTCTAAAAGACAATATCTCATCTCTGTCAATGATACCAGAAAATCAAATGGACTGCTATGCCCTTCAGAGAGATCCCACTGGCCCAGACTCTTTCTTCACAGGATTTTTCCGCTATGTACAGCTACCATATATTTGTGAATATGAATGTAACCATATTTTTTCAATCTTCTGCATTTATTCTTAAAGACCTTGCCCTGATTACATTTGTATTTGAAGATACAAATATAAAAATAAAAGGGTTTTAATGATTCTCATTTTTTTTTCCATTTTTGATGTTCTTTTTAGTACCTCTGGTACCAGAAAACTTCATATTTGAGGAGCATGATGTCAAGACAACTGAAGCTGTATTTGAGTGGAGCAGTATGGACATGTTACTTAAGGCAGGCTTTGCATTTATACTTAAGTACTATTTTGATCAGTGGAAACCATGCATTCTGAGCTTGCCTGTGAATACAACTCAAACAAAAATTGGGCACCTGTCTCTAGGCCTTTGCTATAGCAGCAAGGAACCCAGAAGGAACACAAACTAGCTTAAGTCCAATTCTGAAGGTAGAAGCAGGTAAGAGACAAAAATAAATAGCAGTAATAACCAGATAACCATATATTTTTTATATTTTTCACTTTATTTGTACTGTTTCTGTATTCTCTATTTATCTATACTCACTGTCACTGATACACTGTCTGGGCTGCTTTGTTAGATTTGCTCTAATAGTATTATAATAGCCTGTATGTAAGTGTGCATTGTTAGGTTTTCAGGCTCTGTTTGAAACAAACAAACAAACAGACACACCAAAACACTCCACAGTTATTGATGAAAGGCATGAGAAACTACTATTGTATTTTTGTTCCTAATCTTATTCAACAGGGCCGTTGCATGCCCAGAAGTTAGAGGCTACCTATATTTCATCTGAAGAAATAAATACATTTAAAATGGAAACCTCCACAGCATTCATACAGTGTTTCTTTTCTTTATTACCTGGTTAACATATTGGATACTGAAACCAACATCTGGGAACAGTTCCTGGTTGAAAAACGCAAGACTTCAATAGTCATATGAAATATAAAACCTTATCATCAGTATCAGTTATATATACAGCATGTAGCAGAGAAAGAAAATCTAAGCTGCCACGAGAAGCCTATATTAATCACAACAGGTGATATATCCATTTTCTAGTTGTTTTATTTCACTAGTCAGAATTTAAATTGAAAATACGAGGCATAAAGGTATTTTTAAAGCCATGTCAGGTTCTGGTTGTTGTGATACTCTTCAAAACCATCCAAAATTGTGAAAGTACCAATCTCTTTATTAATTGATTCATTTGCCTACTTACAGCATATTAGTATGAACTAAAGAAGTGTTATTCTGCTTGATAATTCTGATTTACAGTTTGTATCTCTAATTTTAGCAAAGTTAAAACATTACCACAATTTCTCAAATTTTTTAGGGCAGACTTGTCATCTTTTTACTCCATGTGTATCCAGAGGAATGGAATATGCTTGAATGAGTCCTTATTTGTGATGAGAAAAGAGGAAGTAGAATCTGCCTGTAACAGGTAGTTGCCTGAAAATTATTTTAAGAAATAATTAAATGAAACAGTAGGTTTAAAATTGTGACATTTTAAAAGAAAAAAAATAAACCAAAACAAGAGACATTATTGCAAAGTGATTGTAAAGTGATAGTAAGTTTGATATATGGTTTTGTACTGACATCTTTTCCTTTGATCAAACTGTCAGTCCACCTACAGCTGTTTATATTCACCCAGAGGATGTAGAAGAGAGTGTAATCCTTCACTGGAAACTGCCACAAGAGTCTCAGGAATCCTACATTCAAGTGAAACCTAATGCAGGCATAGGTGAAACGGAAAAGTTTTTATTAAGTAATAAAGAAGAATTAAAGATCAATGACCTAACTCCTGGAATGGCTTATGAAATAGCTGTAGCAAGTGTGAAAACTGGAACTATTAGTGAGCTGGAGACCATTCAATGCACTTTAAGTAAGACATTATTTATGTTTGAAACTACAGAATATAATACAAATGTCAGTGTCACTATTGTTGCTATCACCTAATAAATTTTGTGGATCAAGTCAATTTGCTAAATAGCCAAGAATCAAAACTTAAATATGAAATGTAGAGATGCAATTGTAATTGTAAACAGCAAAGTTAACAATTTTTGCAAAGACAGCGCAGCTTTGGAAAACATATTGGTACTAGTGAAACTATGATGGGGACCACAGCTGGAAATCCTGTTCCCACTGGTAGAAGAAGCTGGATGAATCATTGATTTGCATTGAAATAGGAAAATATTAGAATGGTTGAAACAGATTATTAATTTTTGGAGATATGTTAGTTGTTCTGAGAACAGTGAGAAAGAATTGCCCTACCATTAGTGAGAGGCTGCTAGGAAAAAATGAGAAGTAATCATAGCTGAAAATAAAAGCTTTGCATTGTTTGTTGAAGCATCTTTCCCATCAGTAGGGAAGGGTTTATTGAATGGTCTTAGTTTACCTAAAAGTTGAAATGTTTTGGTGCAGCATAATTTTTTTGCATATGTGAAAGGAGTGGGCAGGATTCAATTATACATATAGTATATAAAGGCTGCAGCTGTCTGGTTATAGATTTATGAAATGCTGCATTGTCATTTCTTTCTAAGTTATTACAGTATTTTGGAAGGTAACAGTCTTAAGTATTTTCCAGAATTTTTTTATAAAGGATTAGATTTAATATCTCATTCACGACACAGATGACAAAATTCTAGATGAGATATTTCACAGCTGTCAGAGCCAACAGTAAGGGAAGAAAACTAAACACGTCAATGTTGTATCCATCAAATGCATTTCATTCTCCATGGTTATCTCCCTGTCCACATCTACATTTCTGTATAGTTCTCCAGTTATCCTGTGTAGAAGAATTTCTTATTGACACAGGCTCCCCCTGGAGAGCTTGGACAACCCAGGCTTGTCCTCAGAGCCCTAACAGAGCCCTAGCAGAAGCCTGCAAAGGCCTGCAAGGGCCTGTGCCCTTGAAGTCACCTTGAAAGGATGGAGTCCTGAGGGTAGGAGAAGCCTGAAACTCTATCCTCTTTGTTTGTGATTTATACAAATAGTATAAAAGTTTAGATACAAGTCGAAGAAGTGAGACCAATTAGGTAGAGTGTTCTACAATAAAAAATGTAAGCTATTTTATCACTATAAAAGACAGAACCATGACGAAATAAACTGAGTCTGCCATGAAACTGTATCAGTGAGAGTGATAACTCCAGCCAGCTCCTCAATCGGGACCTTGTTTCAATCCTGTTTACCTTCTTGGTGCAGTTGTGGTTGTGAAGGAAATCCCAGTAATAAATAGTTAGAAGATCAGGTTGTTTATTGTTTCTGAGCCATGACATGCTATGGTAGCTGTTAATTTGCACTTGGCAAGAGTATTTCTCAGGGCAGTTGCTTCAGATGCATTATGTGATTTTCACTTAATTTATTTCCTACTGGTTTAACATGTGGCAATTTTTTTTCCTCTAGAGCCCAAGCCTGTTCAAATTGTAGTTCCTTATGTGTTCCATAGCAACGCTGTGATACTATTTGTTCGCACACCCGATATTGGAGTATTAGATGGCATATATGTTAAAAGTAAAGGAGGAGCTAATGCAACATGCATTTCAGAAAGTGATGGCAAAATAATAGTTGAAAACTTTACTGGAGGAAGAGAATATGATTTCTATGTCTCCATGAAAAGTGGAAAAATGCTGAGCTCCTTTTACCATATAGAGGTATAAAAACGTGTGAGTATTTTAAGTTCTTATAAAATTGTACCATATAAAGTCTTGATTTTTGAACCTTTTAAACTTTATTTCTATTTCAGTGGAATAGAAAAGACATGCTATTCAAAATTCATCTTGATATATTTATGTAAGCAATTTGCAGTTGTACTAACACTAGCTGTTTTTTAAACAAGACTATAAGAATCCCCTATGATTTCTAAACTTGCTAAATTATATTTTTTATATTGTGCACAAAATGTCTAACAAACATTTCAGGAATTTAGGCTGTATTAAATTATTGTCCTTGTGGGAGACAAGACACATTTTGACCACTTATTTTAAACAAAAGTAGATGAGTATCAATGGAGTTACTTTTATGCCCTGAAATTATTAATTTTATTCTTCCTGATACAACTTTAGGCAAATAATAAATTTTTTTGGGTTCTCCAAGGTAATAAATTCATTATTCATTATTATTTCTTCTAACAAAGACGTTAGAAGAATTTCAGTGGACAAGACACCTACTAGTAAGGCCTTTAAAACCAGAATTTTATTAGAAACTTTAAAAAAGTTTCAAAATACCTGTTGAAATCTGTGGTTTTGCTTTCCTATTTTTTATTGTTTTTATACTTCTTAAGTTTTTATTTTCCCCTTTTATAATTTTCTTTGAAATTTTTTTTCTGCTCTGTTTCTTTCAGAATAAAAATGTTGTAAAAGGAAAAGTTAAGATAGGATCTAAAAAAGTAAGGAAGAAAGAAGTGGAGAATGAGGACAAGACAGAAAAAAATCGTCCCTAAATAAAGCAAGCCTTGAAAGCTGATATTTCTTAAAACATAGTTTTAATAAAAGCTTGGGATTTAATCAGTCTTCTGACAGCATTTCCTAAATTTAGTGGGAAACTGCCTTACAAAACCTAGTCTTGTTCTGCCTCATCTGGGTCCTCAAAAATTTGGAAGAAATAAAAATCCTGACACCTCACATGTAAATTTTGGTATATTCCAAACAGAAATGGCTGTGGTGGGGGTGAAAGTGATGTAGAGAAGAGTGGAAATTCTCCTGTAATGTGACTTCAATTGTACCTAACAAGATTATACTAGTAAGGGATAAAGTGTATTTGTCTAGCCTGATCTACCCACCTTTTAACAAAATTTAGGTGCATTATGACCACTATGGTGGTGCTATTGGAGGGATTAAGTTCCTGGAGAGCTTTCGCACCTTGGAGTGCCAGCTCTGTCCTCAGAGAGAAATGTAATTTCAACCTTGTAATTTTAAGATAAAAACACAAACAATATTTCTTAAATAGTGGCATTATTATATCTTTTTCATTTTTCAGGTTTTTTTCCTTCTGTATTTTGGAATTGCTGTGTGTCTGTCATGCCTGAGATCAGATTTTGCCCTCTGTTAGTCTGTTACTGATTGTCTTCACTTTTATGTCTCCCCAGGAGATATGAAAAGTGTTAGATTGAACAATGCCTGGGGTTGAACAGAGAGGTGTTTTATGTTCATATATAGGAGGGTGACGTCACTGGCACTTCAATCCAGGTCTCTTGGGACCACGCTGATGGAGATTTCAAGCAGAACGAGGTTACCTGTGCTAACTGTGCAAGTGCTTTCAAGGTATGCCGTGTAGAGCACCACCCGTGGATATACACTGCAGCTATTCTTCACACTTCTATAAAGTAGACAGAGGCTGAATGAAAAGCTTCATTTCCCATTGAAATAGTTGGATGTGTGGTTTATATGCAATCAGCGAATTTTGTAAGCAGCTCTGTGAAAGCTGTATTTGGTTTTTTAGGTCCAGAAGGTCAAGCAAGAAACAGCAACGTTTTCCAACCTTAGTCCTGGTAAACTGTACAGTTTTGCAATTCGAACAGAGAAGGAAGGTTTCAGAGACAGTATTTTTATGACAAAAGAAATAGAGACAAGTAAGACCACCATGTTGTCAAATTCAGTGTTTGTTTTACTCCATCCATATATCTTGCTTTCTTCTTAAATTTTATTTTTATCTCAAACAAAGAAGAGTAATTCAACCATTTTTGTGATTTTCTCCTTATTCTCCTTCACTGTTATTTTTCTTATTCTTTGACTGCATGGGAACATTAAGAATCTCAATATAGCTCCTGTGTACAATGAGATACCAATGTTAACTTCAAGTTGATTCAAGCAGCTCTACGGTCCAGTAACTGATGCTTGCATATTGTCTGGCTACCAGTATTAGGGAAAATGATTTTTTTTTCCTTACACTTCTCTTAAATGCTTTAATTTTTCTCTTCATCTATGACTTTGAACACAGTTAAATAATCAGAATGAAATTAGTTTTATTGTGTTTTCTCATTGGCCTCCCCTTACATCACAAGTAAATTTGGGCTTTACTACATTTAGTTTTACTTTGCTTTAGAACATTTGATTCTCAGTAGTGTAGTTCTCCTCTGTTCTAGTACTTCTAGCAGGTCGACACAGCCTCTCAGGCTGTTAGATCTGGCATGTTATAGTTTCCTCTAAAAGGTCACTAATGTGAAAAAATAAATCCGAGTAGATATGATTGAAAAGGTTCAGCATCTGTGACCAAAGTTATGTAATGTTTTGCATTTAAGGAACCACTGAGTTAAAACTGATACAGAACAATGTAAAATCATTTGTGAGAGAACAAATCACAGAGAGATAATTATGGAGCAAGTAAATCATGAGCCTCTGACATTTCCTTTTCAAGAACTAAGGACTTGAAATTAGAAAACAGAAAGAAAAGCAGCAAAAGCAGATGGTTGTTTATTATATTTGTAGATAAATTGCAGAACTCCTGCCACAAGGTGTTTTGTCTGATGATTATGATCATAGGTTCAAGTGGAGACCAAAGACATTCATAAAAGAAAAATCTGCTGAAATAGAAATCACCTTTGGTTCATGAAATCCCTGGGCCACAAACTGCAGTCTGGGGGGCTACTGAAAGGAATTATCACTCTATACAATTCTTGCTTTTTCTGCAGACGTATCCTTTTTAGACCACTGTTGAATAAAAGTCCCAGCGCTAGTCGAGACTTAGGTTTCTGCACAGTATGTTACCTCTTATACTGACACTTCTTTTCTTGAGAAATTTTCCATTTTTGACAAACTCCACATCAGTGATGTCAGAGCTGCGCTAAGCAGCATTACAGAGCAACAGCTTGGCTCTGGATTTTCTGGATAACAGGAGTCACTGTACATGCTTCTGCAGTGGTAGTAGTCTGTAGGTCCTTGAACAAGGAAGAATGTGACATCATTTGTATGGAGTTTTTATTGCATTCTGATGATGAGAGACCTGTCATAAAGAAATGTGTTTAAAATGTATTTTTCAGTCAAGGCATTTTGTTTTATTGTCACACAGTACCAAGTGCAGTCAAATATCTGAACTGTAGCAGAGACTCTAAATCAATAACTGTTACCTGGCCAACCAGCCCAAAGTATGTTTGATGGATTTTTTCTTTCAATAAACAGTAAGGTCTTCAATGAAAAGAAAATATTACCTTCTGGTGTGAGGTATGATGACTACATTTTAAAAATAAGTGACAAGAACTCAAAGCAACTGTTTCCCTGAATATTTAAAATAAGTATCCTGTACTATTATTTAGATGTGATATGTATTTGGTGGTTTAGTTGATATACATTACTATGCCGATGTATTTTAAGAACTGCATTTTTTAATCAAATTGCAATTCTCATATAATGTGTTTATGCAAAGAAGAGTGAACAAAATACAGCATTGGGATGAGCACCAGTAGAACCTGTCTACCACTCTGGATAGTTAATTCAATATTTTAAAACTTTCTAGTACTAGAACTTACTGTGAACAGTAGGTAGTGTAATGCCCCCTTATTAAGATTTTAGAGTACTAAAATATTTTTTGACTCACAAGATATAAACTTGTATAAACACATCATTTGTAAATAATATCCATAAAACTATAAAGAATTAACCTATGTACATACATGCTTTTTTAGAATCCTAAAGGACATAATCTCTTCTTTTAATCTTTGTGGAACACACAAATTTGAGCATTTTCTACCAGGCACTGATTTCTTAATCAATATTGTGAAAACCAATGGATTAATAAGGAGTTGCCCTACTCTCCTCAAGATTAGCACCTGTAGATTCAGTATATTAATGACTTTTCACGGTTTCAGATAATTAAGGTTTTTCTATTATAAGGTATTTTCTAAGGAAAGCTATTCCTTATTAAATCCTTGCCTCTTAACAGTGACTGAATGAATGCTTTTTTCTTTTCAATCTAAACATCCTTGAGAGTGACTAAGTATATAAAAACTTTTTAAATGGAAGGTTTCCTCTGCATTAAGTGAGGTTTTGCCAGTAACTGAATCAGCAGTAGTGTTAGGATGATAAAAATTTTCCATAAATATTGACAAAGGTTGACTATATTTCTGATTTTTTTTCTAATGTTAGAGGTGATTTTCATTTATTTGAAATTATTTTTAAGTACAAAATGAAATCTCTTTCTAGATGGAACTATACAATAATGAATTAAAGCTATGTGTTCTGTAGATGTCAATTTCCTTAAAATAAATTTAAGGAAATTATTTAGATTTAAAATAATTTAGATTATTTTAAATCTAAATTTTTCATCCTAAGATCCTGATCCACCATCAGATTTACAAGTGTTTGGACGAGAAAAAAATGCAGTCTATTTTTCTTGGAAACTACGAAGAGGATTTGATATGTTTCAGGTGAGCTGAGAATAGGAAGAAACCAATGAAATTTTTTTTTTGTAATTTCTCAATGCAATTATCATTCTGTATGTGCTGCAAACCTAGCCATAAATACTTTTTCTATAACAGATGTAAATATTGGAAGGAAATACTGCTATTGGTAAAGGTCAGCTAAATATATACTTCCTATTACATGACAATTTTTAAAATATTTAAAAATTATACTTTAAATAGCTCTCAAAAACTGATTTTTTACTAGCGTGAAATAAAAATATCATAGGTCAAGCGTTGAATGTAACTGAAATGTAATATTTTTTTCTTAGCTTTTCAAACTTATAATGCAGATTAATTCAACTGAAGTGAAAAATAAAAAATACCTTTCTTACAGAAGAATATAAATGTTTTGTTTAGAAAGTTACAGAATAATTGTAGGGTTTTTTTTTTAAATATAGCAATTCATTAGACAAAATTGCAAATATATGTGCCATACCCCTCCAACCTTGAGCAGTAAGTAGTTTAGAGATTTCCTGAGTGAAATTGGATACCCGTAGAGAAAAACAGGGACTATTACTGATTTTTTTTTTGTATTTATACTTCACAATTTTGGTATGCCCTTTTTGAAAAGATTACACTTCTTTATTTTAAACCTGTTATTCTTTAGGTCCTTGATGTATTAGAAATAGCTAGTACTTCCCTGTTCACCACCTCCATACCTTTTGTGATTTTATAAACTTCAATTTTTTCAATTCTTTATTTCAGTTCTGTGTCAAAAAATGATCCACAATAGCATCTAAATAGCATGGATCATATTTTACTATGACATGCAGCCGGTCTCTCTTTTGCGTCCTGGCTTTTGCAGTCTGTCTTGTATTATTCTTAGCATTTTGTAGCCACTGTATTGACTTGTGGTCAAAAAAACTTAGTATACTGCTGTTTTAACATGTCACTTGAGTCAATATGGATTTCTAGGTATAATCTTTCACAGTTCATTTGCTTGAATAGGATATTCTTTAGTACACAGCACTACCATGAGACAAAGCACTTTGTTTTAATGGTCTACATGGTTTTTATCCCAATATTAAAGTGCCTAATTCTTTTTCTAAAGCTCTCCCATGGCTTCAATTATATCCTTACCTAAACCTGAAATCTGAGTATCCTTAGGATAGTTCCTTGACATTTCTTCTCTCGTTATTAGTGTATAGCTGCATTGATCTCAATGGGTAAGAGCAGTCAGTTAACGTCTCACACTTTTTTGTGAAGCAGCCTGTAGCATATTTACAAATTTGAAAATTAAATTTAATTATCTTTTTCATGTTTTGAACTAGTTCAGGTACATGTTGGATGAAATAATGCTATTTTACCACTCTGCAGAAAATAATTTTCATCTGTAATATTGATTGTGACGTCACTGTATTATTGTTAGGCATCTCATAGAACAAGCAGCCACATTAGACAGTGCTTTGTCTGTATAAATGAGCTTATCTTTAAATCTTTAATGAGAAAGGCTTTCGTAGACTGGTTGCTTAGTAAGGTGCACCTACATAAAAGGGATCGTTTTACTAATCATTTAAAATTAATCCTCCCTGCTCACCAACTTTCAATGCAATATATTGTAGTTTGTAAAGTGAAGAGTGCACAAAAGGAACTTTCCTAACTTCTTAATAGTAGATGTAAATCTTTAATCTATAGCTTTGCTTCTAGCTTCTTGCAGTGCTGTAATTCTAATAAGGTGATGATAGTTTCCAAGATTTTGTTTGTATAAACAGGCACTGTGCTGGTAAAACAGACAGAGGGAAACTGGATCATTCCTCCCTAGATGAAGAGCAACTAAACCGCTTCCGGGATGAATAGCAGCTAACCCCAGTGCTTTCAGGTCGCTGTTATGTGTACAACATCTCCCTTCTGCTGGAGGAAATGACTAGTGGTAGAACAGGATTCTCTATGTAGGCAGCTGTAACCCCGCTTGGTCTCAGTATTATGTGTTGGAGTCCAGGGTGCTCCCCTGGCTTCCCTGAAGGCCTCAGGCCCCGGGCAAAGGGCTCAGAGGCCTTGGCACAATGCCCAAGATCCTTGTGGGTTTGATTTAAGTCCCTGGAAAAAGTTGCCATCGTTACAGAAAGAATTACAAGTCCCAAAAGATAAGTAGAATATAAATTAGACTGTTAGAGAATAGAAATATGCATTTGCAATATTGTTATGATAAGTAGTTTAGAGTTAAGATGGAGGATTTTTACACGTGACATGTAGTTTCTTCTTATTCTTCTTGTCATCCATCTTTTAGTCAGGATGGCATTTCTGGATTGGTCTGTCAGAAAACTGGACAATGCAATGTAAGGATAGTGCATTGGAAATTAATGGTAAACATCGGACCACGTAAACTTAACTATAAAAGATAAGACCTGCCTTCTGGACAGGCAGTGTGCTCCTGACCAGCTTGCTAGACAGACCTCTGTAGCTTGAGAGAAAATTCCTTAGATAAGAAATAATAAACAACCTTGAAAACATCTTCTTTGTCTTCTTCAGTGCTCGAGCTGAGAAAGAAGAGAAAGCCTCGACCTCAAACCACCTGAATGACCCACCTGCAGGTGATCCTAGGCTAGGTGACCCCGCAGACGGCGGCATTATGAGCCATGCCTGAGAAACGTGTGGTTTTTTTGTTGACGTGCTTGTCCAGTGCCCTCCTCTGCAGGGCAGGCACAGTCTGCATCTTCCCTCTCACTGGTGCAGTCAGGAATCAGTCTGCAGGGGCACTTTTTTGTGTCCACAGAAAGAACTGGTGCAGGAATTTTTTTTTTGTCACCTTAGAATTGTCTGGAAGGTCAGAAGGAAATCTCACAGCCTCTAGAAGTTAAGTCCCCAGATTTCAGTGTCTTGATATCTCCAGCCCTTTTATTCTCTGCAGTGGCTCTTAACAGATGAATTTTCAAGGTATAGGAGTGACCGGAGTGACTGATTCCTTGATTCCTTGGGGATCTTCAGGATCTCAGCTCTGAACTGTGCATCATTATAGCTGTGAGACTGAACAGTCAGAGTACACTTTATTATCCTTCCTCCAAGAGCAAAAGCCTGTGAGCCTCAACTTCACTTGGCTTCCTCCATCTACTTTTAAATATTAAATTCATTGTTTTCACTATTGGGTTGTTAAGGAATGCTGGAGTTCCACATTGCTGAAACATAATATAAAACTCCTTGAGTCTTTTTGTATTTAAAATGTGGAAAATATTCTAAATATTTTTATACTAACAGGTAGTTGCAATCTCTGAGAATTACTTTTATGAACTTAAATAATCTAATATAAGGAATTCTTTTTCTTTGATAGCTTTCATATTGTCTGATGAATAATGAAAAGCTGCTCACCAGAACTATGTATGACAGCAGAGCTGTAGTGAAAAATCTGACCCCTGGGACAGAATACATTTTTCAGTTAAGGACAATTACTGGCTTGGATTCCTCTGTGGCTATGGAGAAATAGGTCATCACAAATAAGAAAATACCTTATAAATAGTCTTTTCAAAAAACAGTAAATGTTCAGAGACGTTTAAATCATTGTTTGTAAATAACTCAAAAAGGTCACAGAGTTCAAAATGAAACTTCAACTTTGGGAGGAAAGTTGTGCTTCTTCTTGTGATAGTTGTTTAAATAGGAGCCTTGTACATAAATCACTGGATTGAGGCTGAGGAGTCTAGACACGGCTGAAAATACCTCTTTGAAAAAACTTCCAGCTCTAACAAAGATCTTGCCAGAATAGCTTCCTATGCTTTCATAATTACCTTGCATTTTGGTTAAAGTTGTTTCTGTATCTCCTAAATTCTTGCAAGCCCATGGTCTCAGATTGGATAATTGTTCCTGTGCAAGGACACAGAATGAATAAGACAGTAAGAGGAATTGTGCTTCAGAGAGCTTAACAAGGTCCAGAAACCAGTATTTTGCACTCATTTTCTGTCTCTGAGCAAACACGTGTTTTCCAGTGCTCCTGTGATACAACATAAAAAAGAGGGAAATTTCTTTGTGGCATAAATTTGAAGATGATTTATATTGAATTCTGGACTGCCAAAGCAGATAAAGAGCAGCTAGTTGTAATCAGAAAATTAATCAGCTCTCAGGTTTATACACATGCATGTCATAGGCTTCCTCTCTTCTTTGATGTATATTCTGTGGCTCATTTGGACTATAACTCCTTAATTCAGTTAATAGTCAAGGAGGCTCTGCACTTAGTTGTTCAAAGATAGGTGAATCTCTAAAAAAAAAAACAGAACAAGTCCTGCAGATTCTTGTGAATAAAACATGCAGCAGAATATTCATTATCATGTTCCTGAAGATGCTTTTTTCCCTCAGGTAAATATTTTCAAGAGAATTGTAGATGGGTCCTGAGTATGCCTAGATTGTGAAAAATTTGCTGTATAATTTTAATTGTAAACCCTTAGGATTTTTTTTCATGCTGAGTAATAGGCATATGTTAATTAGTATTTTCCATAAAGCTTCAAGCAAGATATACCAATTATGTGGTAGATTCACTTTTTAGGATGGAAATGGACACATTTTTCTTTCCCAAGTAGCTGTGCCGCACAGATTAATGAAGGTGTTACTTGTGATTTTAGGAATCTTAATATAATAAAAAATACTATTTAAAAAGGAAAAAAGAGATGATCACTGAGACTGTGCTATTTACTGTGTTCCTAAGTGAGCAGATGAGCAGTTTTCTAAAATTATGTGGCATATAATATATTTTAGAAAACTTTAAAGTGACTAAAATCTCTGCTTCTGCTTACAAATTGTTCCATCCTCATCCTGCTGTACCAGTGAGCAATGTTACTGTTCTTAGAGAAGACCTGATAAAATTGAAATTTTCTTCCATAAATTTCATAATGCACACAGGAGGTACATCCCTAGGTTTTATTTACCCTGTGCAACATAATGGCACTGTTTTCTGTTATATCCATACAAAGAGTTCTAAAATTCATACCTGTATTTCATGATGTTTTGAAGCCTCAAAACATTCATTTAAGTAAAAACCATTTATTTTTAAAAGCTTTTATCTTCTTATGTTTTAAGTACTAGGGATTAATTTTTTCTTTATTAATCTCAATAATTTTTACTATAGAACCTGCGGGGATATGTGGTCTGACATTAAAAATGGTAAACACTTCCTCTACAACTGTAATGTGGAATCCAACCAAGACTAACTTCGCTTCTTTTAACGCATCTTTATCAAACAGCACCTTTATAAAGAAGTTCACAATTCCAGGAACAGTGACTGACTTGAGCGTTACAGACATGACTGCTGGGGACATTTATAATTTCACACTGAAAAGAATAAAAGAAAATATTGAAGGAGCTTCTTTCCTTGAACTTGGAACAGGTCTATATGGTTTCCTGCTTCCTCTGCCAGTGAACAGTAACTGTCCCTAACAGTGCATGTTTATCTGTTTACATCTCACTTTGTAGAATAACCGAAATATGAAGAGATCTTACATGTAATAGTTTGCTGTTATCATGGGCATATATTACTTAAACCCTATTCAACCTGCATATAGTGATACCTGTCAGAGAAGCACAATGTCTTCAGCTGTGCTGAGTTTCTTTTGACCATTTTTAGTATTTTGGATCTTATCCTGCAAAGAGTTACGCACAAGCTGAATTTCACCTTACAATTATTTCAGTAGGTTTTTTTACAGTGAGTGAAGATAAACAGGTTTAGAAATGTTTGTAGAATTAAGGCTTTAGATTGTATTCTACACTCAGAAATTAATTGTGAGTCTGTACAAAAAAGACCATTATAAAATCCAGCTTTAATGGAGGTTGAGATCCATGCAAAATAACAGGACAGATGAGAGAATAGGACTCAAAACCTATAAGAGTATACTAAAAGGAAGAACCTATGTTTTCAGTTAAACTTTCACACCTCCGCATCTATTATTAATACATATTTTTGTTCTGTTAGTGTCAAAACAAAGCCATGAATTAAAAATAATATGTATGAGACAACTACAGATGGAATGTAAAATCTGAAGTTAGTATTTGGATATATTAATATTTCAGATTATTTGATGGCAGAACTGGAGTAATCTGTTTGAAGAAATTCTGCAACTCTGTAAAGAGTTCATTAAAGATATATAATCTTAGCAGATTTTCAGCAAATAAGAAAGGAATGGAAATCTTTCAGAATTGAAGCTATTCATTATTCAGACTGCATAGTATGATGCTAATGTATAAACTACCAGAAGATATAGTCTGAATTCAGAAGAACCATGTTAGAAAGGCAGACAGAGAATTGAGTGGAAGCGTGAATCTGAAACGAGACAAAGAGCATCACTGACTGGGCTTGCTCTGAGAGATGAGAATGGGGAAAGCTGATAGTTGTACATGAGTCTCAAAGTACAAAGAGGACAGATGAACATGGCTAGAGATTGTACTGGTGAACAAATTATACACTTTTATATGTAGATAACATTTTAATGACATATTGAAGAATTTAAAATCTGATTCATTATTAGGCTTAGAGTGAATAATACACATTTAGAAGTGCATTTAAAAGCAGAAGAAAATGAGATGTTGTGACAAGAGCAGATGGAAATTTGGCTGTAATAAAAGGAGGAGATTACCCAAATTTTGGGATCTTAACTGACTTAACTGTTCATGGAATTACTGGGATTCCAAATACATGACATGTATAAAAGAGTTACCAGCCCTGTGGCTAGCAGCAAAACAAACACTAGCTGTATCTTGAATTTCAACTGTAGCAGTAGTTATGTCAGCAATGATGCTAACTTTAAGCTTGAGGAGAGCCCAGGACTGTGCAGAGTTTTTGTTATTAACAGAATATTGTGTAGAGACACTTGAACTTGCTCTCTGTGAACACGTATCCCAGCATAGTTGAGAGGCCATCAACCAAATCCCAGAGGTAGCAACTGCAGGATCACACTGCCATATCCAGATTAATCCTTTGCATAGCAAGTAAACTTTTCTTGGATGCTTTTCTATTCAGTTGTAACTACTAACAAAATTTAAATGGAGTTATTTAAGTTAATGTCTTTTATTCCACAATTCTCTTTCAGAACCTGCAAAGCCAGAAGGTCTTAAATTCTTCAGTGTTTCATATTATCATATTATCATAACATCATATTATTTTTCACTGTATTGGAGACTACTGTATGGACTTGTAGACAGATTTCGTGTGGATCTTGTTCCTGATCATGCTTCTGTTGTTATCCTAGATCTTGAAGTTAGGGAGTATCAAGTAAGTGCTTTTATTACAGGACTTGCAGGGCTGGCTTTTCCGTATGCACTGTGCTGATGAGGAAATCAAGCTTTCCTCCTTAGCTGTTTCATGCATATATGAACATGAAAGTATTAATGAAAAATTGGTGGGATGGGAGCAAATTTGAGCATCCACAATTTGCTACGTAACAACAGGTAGTCAACTTACTGTTTTTTTGAAGTCTACTAGAAGGAGGCAGACTGTCATCCAAGGATTCATGAATAGTTTAATGAGGGAAGGGCAGAGCTATTGAGTAGTACAGACTCATTAATTGTGTACTTGCCAGGAAGATCTCTGCTTAAATCATTAATGCAGGCAACATTTCACTGCTAAGCCATCAAAAAGATATCGGAGCGCTTTTTGATTCTGCTGTCTGGAACATATAATATTAAGAGAAATAATGGTTGTTCTGGATGTTTTTCTCTTGTTTTTCATTGGAACTGCAAAAATACAGGTATTTTATATAATTTCATGCTAAAAAAGTTAATAATTATGTTTACTGAAAAGGATGGGTTAGTTTAAGGGTCAAAAACTTGTTTTTCAGGTTGCTTTTTTGTTCATTCTTTCAAAAAACAGTTTTATAACACTTCATATTTACTTTGATAATGATAATACAGAAAAACCTCTATAGATACATTGATAGTGGACTCTGGGATAAAATTAATAGTTAATTTTGTTTTTCTTTAAAATTGAATATTGTACACATCTTATGAAGGGTAGTTGACAGCAAAATACTGTAGCTAAAGATGTAAACAATTATTTTTAATAATTAATTGCTCAAAATTTTCTGTGTTTTGTGCTTTGTTTTGTAGGTTTCTTGTTTGTTTGTTTGTTTTTAAGAGATGGGGTTCCTTTTCGTGATACTTCATAAAAGTCTTAAATATATCTATATCCTATTTCAGGCTGATTTTTCCAATACTATTCCTGGAACAACGTACAATGTTACAGTTTCTGCAGTTTCTTCTTCAGTCTATAGTTCATCTGCAAGTAGAACTGTGACAACAAATGTGACAAGTGAGTTAAAAATGACTGATGAAATTTTGTTGATTTTTTAAACTATTCTTTCTTATGTTTATTATGTGCACAATAATGTCCAAGAAATTATGATCAGTTTGGAACAGTCATTAAAATTTTTCGTCTTCTTTAACTTTTTAAAAATAGTCTGAATCTTAAGTGTTCTATGAGAGTTTAAAAATTTACAAGTGTTTGAAAAATTTGCTATTGTGTCATGTAATAATATCCAGACTCTGATTTATATCTATAGTGGTATATAAAGAAATGTTCAGAGCTGTTTCCAAAAAAATTTAGCCAAAGCAGATGTACTTTTTAAGACAGTACATTTTAATTGAGTGCTAGAATACATCAGATGTCAAAGTAGCATTATACTCTGGTTTTTTAACAAAGATCTTGAGCAATACACTTTTTACATTCTTATAGAAGAAAATTTCTAGTGTTCTAAAATTAACCTAATAATTTCTAACAGGACTCTAGTCAAAAAAAAAGCTTTTTATTCAGAAATACATCAGTTTTCAGTAGTTTTATGAGATTATGCTGGTAGATGAGTTAATTTTTCTATAGAATCTGTGAATATGTCTCCACTCTCATGAAGCTTAATTAAAAATTGTTTTACATATGTGTACTTCTGTGTGTGTATGTGTGTGTGCATATATATATATATAATTTTATAATTTTTTTTTTATTTTTAGATCCTGGGCCACCTGTGTTCCTTGCAGGTGAAAGAGTGGGTTCTGCTGGGATTCTGCTGTCATGGAACACACCACTCTATCCAAATGGGAGAATTCTCTCCTATGTTGTTAAATATAGAGAAGTCTGCCCGTGGATGCAAACAGCTTATACACAGGTCACAACAAAGCCAGATAGTTTGGAAGTTCTTCTCACCAGTCTTAACTCTGGAACAACTTATGAAATTATGGTAAAAGCTTTACAAATGCCTCTTAATGTTTTGAATTCTGATTTATTGTAAATTGTGTGAGTCTATAGTAGGTTTCTTCAGAGTTTTCTGAGGGACCATGTTATTTACTCTTGTCATATAACAAAATGTATTAGCCAGATATTAGTTTAGTTTAGTTTATTTGAGTAGTGTTTTTAAAATCTACTTAAAAATGTTCCAGTCAAACTTGCACTGAAATGTACCTTCTTCTACTGATATTTGTATTAACATATGGCATTATGTGGCAAAACATAAAAAGCAAAGCGTAGAATTTTTGGAAACATCTAAATCCTTCCTTATCTTCATTGAGAATTAATCTTTCAAATGACTGGTGTGCTTTTCATTTTATATGTAGATTAATAAATCATCTCTTCCAGATCCAAAAAAGCATGTCTTCCATATATAGAACTTATTTGCATTGAGATTAGGCACTCCTGATCCATTTCTGAACTCTTCAACAATAGATGACTTCAGGTGGACAGAAATTAACTGCTACTCTCTTGGCAAAATTTGCCAAACAATTTTTTGCCTGCTTTACTCTTTCACAAGAGCTTGGTAGAAGTTATTTTCAATATCAAGAATTAAATGAAATTATGTGTTGATTTGCTTCATTCCATTCAGTTGTGTTGAAGCTGCACGTATGAGGAGTTTCCATGTCTGTCTTAATGCTAGTTTTGTTTCTGAGCTCTTTCTGCAATAGTTACCTTGAGATGAGGTAATAAAAACAATGTTTAAGTGAGGACATAGCTTAAGATTTATGCAGTGTAATTTATATACTGTTGGAATTTCCTGATTGGGTGTCAAACCCCTGAAGATCTCCAGTCAATATCCTCAGCTATTGCAATTACCGTAGAATTCATCAATGTTGGAGGATATTTCATTGTCCCTGTGAAGCATAAGTAGGTAGGGTTGGCTGTAGTCATGAGGCAGGTGTGCATGTGTTTGTGTGTTTTAGGAAGGAACTAGCCATCCACACAGGTTCTTCTTGACATCCTAGATTAAGTCTTCAATGCTACCTTGTATTCCTTTACTGTGTCTGTTGTAGCTTCATCCTTTTGTTCTATCTTTACCGTCTTTGAAAAATGCTCTGTTTAGTGCCAAGAAGTGATTAGAACAAGTTTCCCTTTCTGGCCTGAGGCCTTCTGTTTTCTCTTGCCAGTTGTTACCCTCTGTGTGCTGTCTGTCACTTCTACAGTGATCCACACTTAGTTTTGCACGCCTACGCCTTCTCACCCTGCATACCCCACACTCTGAACTGTCAGCTCCCTAAACCCCACGGCCACACCTGTGTTGCCTGACATTGCCAACTACAATCTTGCTGGAGAGCTTTTCACTTTGCTTCTTCTTTCCCACACTGTCACTGTTGGAATTTTACTCATGTTTACCTTTTGTTGTCCCTTTTACTTCTTTTCAAAATAAGAAATTAGACTACCTTCTTATTTCTTTGTAAGTACTGAATGCCATGGCCCATTGCTGAGTTGAATTGTCATCAAACCCTATATTGCAGAGCAAATGGCATTGCTGTTTTGTTTATCTTCATGAATTCTACCAGAGTCTCGATATATTGCTGTTCTGTGGGAAGAATCGTCCATGATTGTGAACACTGAAGCATCTCCGTCATAAAGTGCATCTACAGTCCCCTTGCCTATTGCCTTTCTGAAAAAAGACATGCTTTCCTTGGGTTTCTGCTTTGAGCAAGATTGACCTGCTCTTGCTAGCCTATAGGAGATAGAGAAATGAAAGGGAACTTACCCTCCTTTTTACCCTTTTAAGTTATAGTAAGTAAAATAGGAATGCAGAATCTGGTTTAAGGGTATTGTGGTAAGAAAAAGGAGTGTTACTGACGTTATTCTTGCTGTTGATTTTTGCATAAATAGGGACTCATAAAATAAGGATCCTCTTTTGATGTGTGGATATTCACATGTGGTTTTCTCGATTTCTTATGCTGTTGCATACTTTTTCCCTTTAATTTTTTTACATTTAAACAATGAGTATAAAGTATACAACACAACTATAAAGGGCATGCTCATTTGTTTATTTATAGTTTAAAAGCTGAAAGCTGTATCTCTGTGTATCCTTAGGATTTTCATATTCCTTGAAAATGTATATATTGTAGATTTTCTAATGTGGATTCTTTCTTTTTTTTTCCTGTAGATTGCTGCTGAGAACAGTGCTGGTATTGGAGTGTTCAGCGATCCTTTCCTTTTTCAGACTGCAGAAAGTGGTAAATTTAATGAAGTTGTTAATTATTTTCATTAAAGCTGCTCTAATTTATTCAAATAAATTTCCATTATGAATTTCATACTTGAACAAATTCCAATGCATTTAGAACAAGATCCTTGTTCTTATTCTGTCACTCAGTGACAAAGGTTCATTTTGCTCTATTTGCTAACAACAGCATTTAGGGTGTGCCTATGGGGATGTTTGTTGTATACAAATTCTGTTTTTCTTGGAGTTTTCATATGCCAGTTTCTAGGTAGACAGTTTCCAGAAATCAAGGCCACAGCAGAGCAGAGCTACTTATCAAGTGGATCCATCTACTGTTTCCTGCAACAGTTGTAGGAGACAGACTGTTGTGGGATCCTCTGCCATTACCTGCTTAAGTCAATCTGTATTTGTTTAGTGATGGGTTCTAAGAAGCTCAGCACAGAATGTATTTTATTAAATTTTTATTTATTCATTCTGAAGGTATAAAAAAATCTGAAATGAAAATTTGAGTTGGTGGTTTTGAAGATTAAAAAACATAGTGTGAGCTTGCTAGTTCAGTGTTTGTGATTTCGCTTGTGCTCCAGGAGCAGTTGTGTCTTGGCTGACGAGCTCGCACCAGTCCACTTGTGAACCAGTCTCAGTGGAATACAGAACTCATGCTGCCAAGGCAGTGACTGTCCATCTGTGTTGAGGCTGCTTTCTGTTTCTATGCAAACTGCAGAGTGAGATATCTAAATTAATGGCAGAAATCATCATCCTGCACAAATAGTGCAATAATTTGTGAACCCAGTAAGAGGAGGAATAGTAAACTTGCCACATGGATCTATGTGAAGTCATTATTCTTCACTATTTGTGCATTATTGCTGGTAAAAAACCTTATTTCTGTGAGCTGTATTATTTACTCATGTTTGACAGAGGACAGCACTGCCATTTCTCCATATAAGAACATAAGCTTTTTACTTTTGGAAGCATTTCTGTCTACATTTTTATCAAACCTAAAATGTCTCACTATAAATGTAATTGGAAGGTTTCTTCAAATTTTAGGTGAGTTCTGTGCCATAGGTATAACATTTATATTTTTACTTTCTCAATTGTTTTTTTGTTCTAATTCTCACTTTGGTGGCTAAGGAAAGCCAAACATCTTAATCAACATGAAGATGGGAAATTTAAAGTGAGAAAATTAGCCAGAAGATAAAATTATTTAAATATGAAAGTTGTGGTTTGGGAGGAGGGGAAAAGAGGATCTGGAAGAGATTTTGCAGGACTGAAAGCACTAAATACGAGGCTTGGAGGAGCTGTCTCAATTTACCTGTGGAAGGTCTGTAATTGTGGAATGCCTTTTTTTTTTTAAAGAGTGTGAAATGACTTTTCTCTTTACTACTAAGGCAGCTATTGCAGGAGCTGCTGCTGACTCTGCCACACATAGGCAGCACTAAGATAGGGCCACAGGGCTCTAATTCACAGGAGAGTTCAGCACGTAAAATAGCATGTAAAATCTGATTGAGATGTTGCACCTCATTCCTTTGTGCTGTGATTATTACTGATGCTCTGACAAAAGGCCACAGAAACTGTCACTGATACAAAGAGCAGCATTTATGCAGTAATAGTGAACATTCCAATTTAATTGAGTTACTTAAAACTACCAAAAATCTGTGTGCAGCAGAAAAGATGACACAGGTAAAGTGAAATAAAACACACAGGGTTATCAGATGCTTTTGACCAAAAAAAAAAAAAAAAGAGCAAAATTTTCTTTTTCTGGAACAGATTACTTGCTTCTAAGAAGAATATTTTTAACTTGACCAAACCAATTACTGTACAGATTATGAGATTGAAATAATTATTTCTCACTTAAACCAGATTGAAAAATAGCTGGTTGTATACCAGCTACTTTACATGTGCTTGTGAATGATTTTTATGTGTTAACTTCAGAATTTGGAAGCTAGAAATGGCATTAAAAAAAAAAGAATTTGCTATTTTTCAGTGCTGAGAAGAAAAGTTTTTCTCACTGCTTTTTTTTGGTTTTGTTTTCAAGCTCCAGGTAAAGTAGTGAATCTCACAGTTGAAGCCCTAAATTCTTCAGCTGTAAATCTGATCTGGTTTCTCCCTCGGCAACCAAATGGAAAGATAACTCGTTTCAAGATTAGTGTGAAACATGCAAGAAGTGGAATTGTAGTGAAAGATGTCTTGGTTAAAGTAGAGGACCTTCTGTCTGGGAGGTTACCAGAATGTAATGTAAGTGCTATTAAACTTTTAAATTAGAAATAGATTCAAGCCACAGAATATAGATTTGCATTCAAAATTTGAGACATAAAAATGTGGAAGCTTGCTTTTCAGAAAGATTGCAAAAACCTTACAATCTTAGTCCCAAGACAGGATGAAATGGATAAAAAAACCCCTTTCTGTTCAAAGTAGTTTAAATGGAATGCTTTTGCTTGAAAAGTTCAGTTTAATCAAAGTAAAAATGTCATGAAAGGTTAATTGGTATCCTTTTCACAGAAAATCATGAAATAGAAAATGTCTGGTTTTCCAACATTTAATTTTTTTTTTTGTTTTGCACACTATTCAATTAGAAAAAAATAAGAACTTATGTGGTTTTTTTGGTCAGTGCAGACATATCGTATTTTTAATGTCTTATTTTCTATATAGTATGATAATGCTTTTTGTATTTTAAAAGTATGCTTTATTCTGTGTATCATGTTTCAAGATTTTTAAAATATTTCTCATATCAAAATAAAAACCAAACATGATTAGCAGAGTGATTTTCAAAAATATGGTTGTAATCTAAATTGTTCTTATTGTTGAATTCAGACCTGTAATTATTGTATCCTTTTGGAATTTCTTGAAGAAAATTCTCTCTTCTAGATTTTTTTTTCTCTTTTTTCTTCTTACTTTGAGCACAGTTTTGCAATTACTCAAATGTCAAAACAGCAAGTAACCAAATGTTAAACATTTTTTTCTTTTATCTTTTTTTTTTCAATTTCCTACTCTTAGTGCTTTAATGAAAAGTGAAGTTTTAAATGACACAAATTATCATAACTTTGGTTTCAGTTTTTATTGGGAATACGCATTGCAAAGGTTCCTGACAGCAGGCTGATTTAATTCAGCACTGAGAAGGCAGGCTGCCACCTAGTGAACCATAAGCATTGGTCGCCACAATGCCTAGCAATATTACAGAGTCGTCTCCTGACACGATGGATTAAGAAACTCCTGTCTAGTTTTATCCATGATGTATGTCATATATGTGTATGCACTTACACACATACAACATATATGTGATGCAAAAGGACCTTGCTAGGGAACTTTTTTTCAAGAGAGAGACTGAATGCTGAAAATGGAAAACTGCAAATAATTAAATGAATTCTAGGGAGATGCTTCTGTTCAGTCAGATTTCAGATCTTTTTGAATAGCGCAGGAAACTACAACACTGTCACTAACAGGATTCATTAGCACAGTCTGCCTAAATTTGTAAACTGAAGTACGAAAAGGAGAACCAGTTTAGGATATTTTTTTTCAAAGACATTCTGCCTTTTTTATCTACATATATTTATTGGTTATAGATGCACCTTATTATGTTTCATATTTTGTATTTATAGGATAAGAGTGAATCTTTTTTGTGGAGTACTACCTCTCCTTCAACTACTTTTGGGAAATCCACAATTCTTTCACGGACTACAATGACGTCAAGTACAGAGGCATCAAGTCAAATGAGCTCTCTTTGGGGTGAACCAATCAGCTTTGTTGTAACTAAGCTCAGGCCATACACCACCTATCTTTTTGAAGTCTCTGCAGTTACCACTGAAGCAGGCTACATTGACAGTGCAATTGTCCGGACACCAGAATCAGGTACATTAAATACATATGACTTAAAAATGGCAGTAAAGTTCTCAGATTTATGTGAAAAACTTCAAAATATAGGTTTGATTTTCTACTGTAAGGTACTTATATCCTAATCTGTCTTTATTTGTATCATGCTTTTGTATTTTCATGATTACTTAATTTTATGTGATGGAATCAATTGAAAATGCATATAAATTTATGTATCTAATAATGTACAATAAGTGAGAGTTCACTTGTTAGGAGTCAAAGATATCAAAATTATGCTTAGAACAGATCAAATTTTATGAAAAACTCAGGACAATTTAAGAACTGCAAATAATAGAATAATGGTAGAATTGAAAATAAAGGTGAAGGGGATAGCTGTCAGGCATAATATTTAGAAGTATGTGTTTTGTGTACATAGAAATGCACTTAAAGCTTCTTTGCCTTTGTAGAGAAATAAGCAATAATAAAGAAAACTCCTGTACTTATGTTGCCAGTCTGCACCTATTGCAGAAAGTTGCTCAGTGCTGAAGAAATCTTTAAGCACTTGGTGAAGTTGATTTTTGACTACTTGCAATGCACTGAGGAATTTGAATCGGAAACAATGGTCCATGAGCAGCACTTCTGTAATGGCTTAGGTAGCGGGAACACTGTTGATAGAGCTATACAAAAAAGGTATTCCAGAGGAATGTTATTCTGGCTTTGTTTTCTAGTACACCATTTTTTTGCTTGACATGGTTTGATGTTACTTGGTTACCTTTCAGACAAAATAGATAGCACTGTTCAGATAAAAAGAAATTTTATTCGCTCCTAGAAATGTTCAGTTCAATTGCTTTGATAGAATTTCACTAGCCTTAGTTTGCTTCTCTGTCTAGGGTTAATGAAATTTTTGTCAGTTTCTCTTCTAATGACTTCAGGGCTAATTTCCAGTTTATTTTTCACCTTTCTCTCTTAGAAATTATTTGCATACTATCAACAGTGTTGATACCTTCCCTGAGAATTATCTTAAAGCAGAAATTAAGTAATTGTAATGATATGTTTTATGGCTTCCCTTCAGAATATTTCATATTTATGTTTAAAATGAATGGTCTGATATGGGGTTCTTGGACATATTAATATAAAGTATTTTATGTTCAAGGACTTTTTCCAATATTGTTTAAGTTCCAGAAGACCCACCACAGAATTTTGCCAAGGGCAACATTACAGCAAAATCTTTCTCAGTAATGTGGCACCCACCAGCTATAGTAACAGGGAAATTTAGTTACAGAGTTGAGCTGTATGGACCATCTGGTAAGTCAGAGTTGATGTTACCATTTCTTTTGATTTTTTTGTGATTGTTTCCTTACACATTCTTTTGGGCCTGCCAATACAAAATGGATAGTCAAAAGCAATGTTATATATCCCTTTTTACTATTATATGTTTCAATGGTTTGTAGATTAATTTTAAGGGAAAAGTCAGTCCATCATGAGGAAGAGTATAAAGTTAAATTCACATTAGATACTCCTAAGAATGGAGAAAATCAACTTCTCCTCAGTCTTTCAGGAGATGACAGGTTAAGCACAGCTGGATTTCTGTGCCTAAAAATCCAAATAGTTTTGTACCTTACCTTTACTTTTTTTCCTCTTTCTCTTAAAAATTTCTGGAGAATTTCCATTCTCATGCAGCATGCAATCAACTCTTTAAGTCTGTTTTGATGTTTTTGCAATTTTTTTGAGCTCAGACGTGTATAGATACAGAAATTATAGAACTGCCTGTAGTTAAGTAAGACATAAGCTATATTCTAATGTTTTTATGGGACCACAGAGGAAAAGTAAGAAATTTTTTTAAAAATCTCTTCCTCTTAAAACTCACACCTCCTTGAAGTGAGTTGGTTGGTTGGTTGGTTGGTTGGTTGGTTGGTTGGTTGGTTGTTTTATTCCCCATATATTCAGCATTATTTTTCTGAAGTTGACTTTCAGTTAGCTTTTCCCCAAACAAATCTGTCCTTTCATTTGTTCATCATACTGGAAAGCAGACCTAAAATCTCTTTGTTTTTAATTCCAGGTCATGTTCTGGGTAACAGTACAAAAGACCATAAGTTTGTGTTTAGTAACCTTGTGCCGTTTACAAGGTACGACGTGTACGTCAGGGCTGAGACAAGTGCTGGAGTGGGGCCAAAGACCAACCTCACAGTTTTCACTCCTCCAGATGGTAAGTAAGCATGCAGAGGCAAAACAAATGGATTGAACATGATAAAGGGTTTCAGTTTTCCCTTCAGAGCCTTTAAGGTACTTTGCAAAGGAGAGAATGGATATAAGAGCACTACAAGAGACAAAAAAAAGATTACAAAAAACTAAGGAAAAGAAAGCATCTGAATATTATGTCATTTATTTCTTTGTTTTTGACAAATGTACCCTGTCATTACATTTATGCACTATCATAGGCCTTCAGAGATTGTGAAAGAAATGTAGTTTCTTCTTAAATGAAAGTAGTTAATTTTAGGAACAGTAATTAAGCTGCAGGGCCCCCTCTCCCCCGTTAGATGGCAGCAATAGGAAAAGAAAGACCGGCGCAGATTCACACTCAGTTCAGCCCCCATGTTCCTGATTAAACCTCTCCTTTGACTCATTCTCACCAAATCCAGGGCCCCATCCCTGTCTCTCCTGCGACCGCAGCTCTGAGGCAGGCACAGCATTGAGGTCCGGTCCTACTGTAGTCAAGGGGTTGCTTCTGCCTCTGAGCCCTCGATGCTGTCTCTGGGAACTGTGGTCCCAAATGGCCAACTCGCCAGGTCAGAGTCCTTGGTTGCACGGAAATGGAGGTTTATCTTATATGGATGTGAGATGGTGCGGGATTCTTTGTCAGCATGTGAGGAGGCAAGGAGGAAAAATTGAGAGTTGGTGTGTAATAGAGAGGCAGTTTCAAGATGACTTTTTCTGTCTTGCGTTTATGCACAACACAAATTTAGAAAATCTCTGCCTCAGGGATTGCTGGCAATGTTTGTTGTCAACGTGTAACACTGGGAGGAAAACCTGTCTTTATTTATTGTATTCTTTCCTGAATGATCTGCTTTTGGCAGCTCTCAGAGGCAATTTCCAGAGATGACCTACCTGAGTACAGTCAGTCATTCTCATCTTGTGTTGAAATGCACTGTCAGAAGCCAAAGGGAATTTTGGTGGGTTTGGGGTTCTTTTAGCATAACATAGAGTATCTTATTTTAACGTCAAATCTAAAAATCCTCCTTATGCAAGTAATTTAATATTGTCTTCGTTTTGTATCAAATCTGAATATCATTCTACTGAATATAAATGTATTTTATCTCTGGTGGTCCTATGGAAATTACAATATAATTAAGACTGAAGAAGTATATATGAAGAAATTAAATAAATTATATAAATTCTATCTATAATTTCTATAGATATATATATTATATCTATAATTACACACACATAAAATACATTATATAAATAAAATTATACAGATATATTATAATAATATAATAATATATAGTTATATTATTATATGATAAATTACATAATAATTTCCCTTTTGTAAAAGGGAAATTAACAAGCTGTATCACATAAATTTTTCCCCAGCTTTTTGCTTTATTCTAGTATGCCTTTGATGATTTTAGAGCTAATCTTTCATTTTCAAGAATACTTGAAAGATAAGATTCCATATAGGAAAATAGCAAAGGTCTGCTTGATATCAATCAAGTACACCTCAGTAGAGCTATCCTATTTTACATCATCTTAGTCTCTGACCGTACTCATACATGTCCTATATGTTTAAAAAAGTGTGCATATTTTTAGAACTGTAACTTGTTTGCTAAGGGAACATGTGAAGTAAGTCTCTACCCTGCACAGGGTCAACTCAAAAGATAAGGATGTGAAATCTGATTGTCTATTGTACTTGAATACAGTGCTGAAAAACCTTGTAATAATCACAAGTGCTTAATGAACTCAGATTTCTTCTTGAATATTTAGTTCCAGGTGCTGTATCAGATTTACAAGTAGCAGAAGTGGAAGCTACATATATAAAAATTATTTGGAGGAAGCCACAACAACCAAATGGAATCATTACCCAGTACAGAGTTAGGGTACATGTGCAGGAAACACTCGTCAGTCTGGAAAACACTATCCTTGGAGATGAAAATAAGGTATTCTTTTCTCCTTTTTTTAATATGAATTTTATGTTAGATTAAATTTGCTCTCTGCCTTATCTGACATTTAAAGAATGTGGAATTAGCTCCCACAGAGGAGTTGTCAGTATTTTTAAAAGCCAGCTTTCTCAGTCCACTCTCTTTCTCTGACTGTTTCCACAATAATGCTGTTTCCACAACATGAAAAAATAAATCATTCTGGCAGAATGATCCAGCTGCTGAAGATAGGAAGCCACAGCTCACAGTCTTGTCCTTATGAGTCCTTGAGTTCTTTGCGGGATAGGGTGGCCAGACTATTAAGAGTAAAGATTTGGATGCCTAGATTGATATACAGCCACTCAGTCAAACCTCTAGGTGTGGGTATGAACCCTGTGAATTCAGCAGAAGTGTCCAAAGGCTGGTTAAGTGCTCTACTAGCAAGGCGGACAGGCCTAGACTTTCTGCCTCCTTTTGTATCCTTAAATTCATGTGTGATGCTACATGCTTAACTCCATGCTGCATACTTGCATACTAAGGATATCTGTGCACATCCATGGGATCATATCTCTTAGGGGACTTATGCTGTCAATCAGTCAATCAGCTTCTGGATTTTGGGTGCTGATGTGCTTTACATGCTTAGAGGAGAAGCTCTGAGCATGCAGCACAGAACTGTAGACCCCTAGCAAACATTTGGCTCAGGATAGAATTCTTTCTGAGGTAGGGCTTTTTGGGCTGAATTTTGTAAACAGGTGCCCAAAGTCTGCATAATTCCTTATTTTTTCAGACAGTGATGTCTTTCACTGGATTTGAATTGGAATCTAAGTTTTTGATGTAAAGTTCAAGGAAGGAGTTCACTTTCAAGTTGAATGATATACATTAAATAGAGCCTTGGAGTCAAATCTTAAACAAGGAGCAAGGGGAAAAAATATTGGGATAAGGATCCATTCATTAAACCAGGCAGGCATCCTTGGAAAAGGATAACTCTGTAATTAAAGATTGTATCATAGTCTGCACAAAAAATGTATTAGTGATGGAATTTCCTAATTTTTGAGTTCTTAGTGTAGTATCATTGCTGCTTTATTATAATTTATTGAATGTAATGTTCTAATTAAAACCCAAAGCAAATAGTAAAAAACATTGTTTTATCTAGAACCACATTGACCACAGCTTAGAGCAGCTACAGGATTTGAGCTGGCAGACCCACAGTGCTAATGGTATTCAATAACCAGTAGCAATAAAGAGCTGTTGTCTCGTATGTGGAAAATCCTCATAAGCAAAAAGTATTTCCATGTGGCCTACTATTTTACTATAAAATGCTGGTGAAGACGAGTCATACACAGTTTTTAACTTCTTGGTACTTAGGTGAGATTGATGCTCTATCTGTGCCTGTGGCTAATGTACCTCACATTAAAGGAGTAAAAAAGTGGCTTTGCTCTTTCTCTACCCAGAGTCCATAGGGAAAGGACTAATGTGTATTAGTTGCATCACTGTAAAAGCATCTTTTTCTGGCAATGAGATGGGCCGTATGTGTGCGTGGGGAGTGTTCCAGATGACAGGAAAACAATTCAGACATATTCGAGTCCTGGATTTTGTCCCAGATTTTAAAAGGGCATGAAGATGTGGTGCTAACACACCATTTTGTACTGATGCTCTAGCCTCTATCTCTTTTCTACTTTTGTTTCTCCTCTCTTTGTTGTTCTTGCTCCACTTATATCTGTTGCTATACCCTTTCCAACATTTGTTCTTTACATCTTCTGTCCTACAGGCTCCTATACAACTTACTTCCCTTCACTCTCCCTTTTCACATATATACACCCTTATTTTTCTCTCCCCTTTATTTTATTAGCTTCTGGGTTTTCTCCCTCTCCTCTTATTCTCTCTCAGAGATCTGGTCAGCCTGCTAATCCTTTTACTGAGGGACTGGAAGGGCCATCTGAAGTCCTCTTGTTTTCAATGCCTGCTGCCTTCTTTCAGGATATAGTTAGTACAAATAAAATCTCCCAAGTTCACATGTGTATCTATTCAATATAGCTCCAAAGATATAGCTTTAAAATTAAAGGCCTCACTCTAAAATTGCCACTTTAATATAAAATTCTAAAATTCTAAGAATTTTTTTAAAAAGTAGTGTTTAATTAAACAATAACCAGAATAAAATTTAGTAGGCTACTGGCAGCTGAACATTTTATGAAAAAGATTATATTTTTAAAATTATTCTAATGATCAATAATGATGCCTTAAAACTTAAGGCATCATTTGTATGCCAATATTTATATAGTATCTATATGCATGCACCAACATACAAGCATTATTTCTGTATTATATATAAATTTAATTATATAATTTAGTGATGACTAGGTTTGTGATAACTTTTTATATTTCTAATTTATAGTCTCTGATTGATTCTTTGGAACCATACACAATAAATGAAAATATCAAACCTTCTTCTCCCCCTTGGAATTCAATGGAAGCAGACAATGATTTATATGAAGGTTCAGCTGAAATGCTTTCCAGCATTCAGACAGCTTCCCCAGTAATATTTACAAGTGTATTTGGTGATAATTTGCCTGATATAAATGGAGCTGCAGAACTACATTCTGCTTTGGGTAAGATATAAAAATACTTTAGAGTATTTTTCTACCTGCTTCTTTGTTCTGAAGGACCCCCATCACTATCCCAGATATGATTTTTAGCACATGGTTCAAGCAAATTATAAATGGGTCATTTGCTGGAGTCAGATTTTTTTACTACCAAGTAACCTTCTGAAGCAAATGGGAATGCCACACAGGCAGGGACTAGCCTCTTGTCACCCAGCTGACCTTCTTCCTAGTGAAAGGAGCACCCGAAAGCCATGGCCAAGCTGCATAGGCAATCAGTTATTACAGTTGCCAAAGCAGGTGTGATTGTCAGGGATTAACATATCTCCAAGCCCTTCAGAGACCTTGATTTCTTGAAGCCTTTTGACTAATAGGTTTTCAAACATCAGTGAAGGTAAATAGGTCAAAAAGTTACAACTTTGCTGTATGGGTTACAAACAGGTGGAGATGACCCCGTGACATGGTTATGTCATTAGTGAGTACACTTGTTCTGTATTATCAATGGACTGTTTCTTTACCAAGTATGGATATTTACAAATCATTAAGCAGCCCTCAGCTGACAGGCAGGGATTTCAAATATCACTCTAAATTTTTACAGTGTTTTGAACAGTGGGGAGAAAATAAAGGTTTTATTTTTTAAATGATTTAATTAAGTCACTGAATTCATCTATATGCACCAATATTAAAACCTGAATTTAAGCCATTATTTTAAACACCAGTGGATATTTCTGTGCTGTGTTAATCCTGGAGAATCTTCTTTGTCGTATGCAGGAAATGTATAGTGTTTTAAATGTAAATCTTCTTTTTATGGCCTAATTTAGTTTGAGGTATTGAGTTGCTAAAAGATGTCTGTGTTGCTGAAAATTTATTTCAGCCAGTGTCTGTTGTGATCTACCATACTAGTATTATTTTATAGGAGTTGTTATGGTAGTTAAAGCTGTTGACAGCCAAATTTTCTACAGTCTGCTGATTTTTCAATGCCTTCCTTTTAATGCCCTTCTCACTAAACTCTGAGCCTGATACTCAGGTATGTGAAGCACCCACACCTTTCCATGTTGCACTGGCATAATGACTGCTATATAGCAGATGATTTTGGCTAGCAGAGTTGTATTGTGGCTGACTTTGAACTTTACTGTAAGTGCACCAGAATATCTTTGTGGGCATGCATTCATCATTCTACTGACTACAACTCTTCTGCTAAAAATACCTGTGTGAAGGGATCTGTGAAGGCAGATTTTCCAAGTATTGTTGTTCTAGCACCATTGGGAGGGCAAGGAAGAGGGAATCTGTCTTTCTCAATTAAAAATATTAAAAACCCCTCAAAAGCTCCATCAGTCTAGGAGCCATCATTCTGAAATCACTGGAGAGACTAGGCCTTATACAAAATTACCCTTTCCTATCTTCTAGGGAATCACAAAACCTCACAATTCTACTTGTTGCCCACTCATTCTTTCACCTAGGCCAATCTGTCTATTGTACCCATGAAAATGGACCTATAATAGACTCCTTTAGGGAGTTAAGAGGTAGAATGTAGATTTTTCTTTATATTTTTATAATTGTAATGAAAATTAATTATTTTAGAATAAGTAGTTCCAGATTGCCATGCCAAGTGAGTTTAGAACGCATAAGTAATAAAATGACTTTATGAGTAAGTAGCTATTTCTCTCTATTTACTCACAGATAATCAATATAACATCGACATTTTGGCTAAAGAACTGTCATATGTTGTAATGGGCCTCACACCTTTCACAGATTACACAATTAGTGTGTCTGCTTTTACTGCTGTTGGAGAAGGACCACCATCAGTTCTTACAGTCAGGACACACGAACAAGGTAAATTGTAACTCTGATGTTATGAAAGTTAACATACATAACCTATTTCAATGAATGCTTGATTTTTTTTAATAATTTATTTATTTACTCTTATGTTTTTATGTTTTTGTGTAAGTCCCAAGCTCAGTACAAAATATATCTTACAAGAATATTAGCTCTTCCTCTGTCTTGCTGTATTGGGATCCTCCAGCAAATCTCAATGGGAAAATCATTCATTATACTGTTTATGCTATGGAACTGGATACAAAAAGAGCATTTCATGAAACAACTTCAAACAACAGCTTACTTATGACAGGTATAGTGTCATTTGATTAAGAAAATACAAAAATTTAAACTTGCAAGTACATTTTACAAGCTTATTTTTTCCAATTTTATATAATGTAGCCATTTGAAATGTATGTGGATCAAATCTCACACATTCACACACATCTATACACACAAAACAAAACTACATGTAATAACAAGGTTGGGACACTACTCAGACTTGTCTACTCTGGAGAAATATGTAGGGTATGTGAGGTGGGAAAGGAAGACTGGTTAAGATAAACAGTAATTTTTGAAATGGTACAAGCAGTAATTTGTGAAATGGATTTCTCCTTGAAATATTTGCCTCAGTCTCCTGCGTCCCCATAGAAAAATATTCATAAATTGTCAAGTCTTTTTCAGATTTGATTTTTTTCACAGTATTTGTCTGACGTAAATAACAATTTTCTTCTGTTAAGGTGGTAATTTTTCTAGTAATTGAAGCAAACACATTTCTAATGGAGTTTCATGTATTTATTGATGTTAATCAGAATAACGCATACATGCTAAACCCCCGTATTTGGATGTTCATATGTGCATTCTTTGAAATCCTTGATAAATTCTTTAAGCTATTTATAGGTTTGAAGCTAGTTGACTTACTTCAAAATCTGCTGATTTAACTGCATGCCTGTTGGACTGTCACCAAATAAATGGAATTGTACATATTCTGTTAGAGGTCAAAGGTGTATAAAAAACTCTCAGAACAGTATCCAGTACTGTAATTTTATAAGTAGCTATGACAAAAGAAGTGAATAGTCTTGTTTACGAATTTAAGAGTCAAGATTTTTTAAATTTATCTTTTCAGGTTTAAAAAAGTACACAAATTATAAAATGAGAGTTGCAGCCTCTACTGCAATTGGAGAAAGTGCTTTGTCTGAAGAGAACGATGTTTTTGTGCGAACGCCTGAGGATGGTAATACGTTGTTTGCAATAATGATTTATTTTTTTGTGCTAAAGTTTGTGTTCATAAACAAGACTGGCACATACAAAAAGGGGGAACAAAGTGTATGAATAGAACCAGTGTTGAAATTATTAGTCTTCTATCAGTAAGTGACTACATTCAGACCATCTTTAGGTAAGTGTGAAAAAACTAATAGTGAAAGCTGCGACATGACCTGCAATCGACTAATTTCAAATGTGATAGACTACTGGAAGGAAAGCTGCAGAGCTGAGCCTCCCTCTCTCAAAACAATATTCCCCCAGCACCCATCTAAATCATAATCTTTGTGATTCGATTTTATCTTCTTTTTCTTTTTGTTGTTGTGTGTAAATTAGGTTGGTTTCGAAGCATATGGACATTTCAACAATTCAGAGGCCATATTTCTGTTTGTAGGCAAAGCTGCTGATAAAGTGAAGATAATAAATTTAATAAACAGTTGGTTTTGTATAGGTTTTATTCATTTTAAGACTGATCAATAGTTTTAATGTCAGGTACAATACTACATTACATAGATTTCTGAATCTTCCTTTCTTGCTTGCAAGGCAGTTTCAACCCATGAAGGCATTGGGGCAAGAGCTGGAGTTATCATTGGCTTCTGCAAAGAAAACATGGGATTTTGATTTGCAGAGCAGAGCCACAAATGTTAGTCTTTTCTTGTTTGTATCAAGTTTGTATTTTCACTGCTTTCAGCAAAGTTATTTCCAGGTTTACTGAAGTAATACAGAGAGTGATTGCTCAATTGTTGTTTATCTCTCTCATTTTCAAATGTACTACAATACAAGAAAAATAATTGAGTATCAATAAAGGAGAGAAAAGGACTACAGAATTAAAAATCACGGATGTTTATGAAGCTTAGATGATTTGAATAATCACACAAAATATCAAATTCAATGGTGAAACTTTAAATAGTTGATAATATTTTTAAAATTTGCATTCTTCTGTGCAGTTAGTTTTTTTACAGAGGAAAGGCATATCACAAGAACAGAAAATTACTTGCATAAATATTTTTTTCTCTGAAAAAATACAATCTCTTACAATCCCTTGCCTGTGAGTGTTAAAGAAATTTTTCAGAGCATAGTTTCTCTGTTCAGAGCCAACAGCCAACTGTTCATTCATTCATAAAAGAGTCATGCAAGGCTTGAGAAAACTAATGAGAAACCCACCAAGAATTCTTGCCTTTTTATAAGTCTATGCATAATTGTTTATCTTCTCTTTCTTGTTGCTTATCATTCCTGAAGTAATTCAGGCTGAGATTCATGTCTCCTAATTTTAGCCAACCTACGAACAGAAATTTGTTTGACTCTTGAAAAGAGAGATAGCTCAAAAGAAGAGATTCACTACAACCATCTTAGATAACTTGCATTAGGATGGAAGAAACTAGGCTGTTGCATTTAAATATTTTACCATGCCAGATAAATAGCAAAATGCATTTCAATTAAAAATTAAGCTTCTTCACATAGGAAATATCCATGTGGGTAGTCTTGTCATTCAGGGAGCAGTGATTTGTTACAGTTAACATTTTTGTGTGCTCAGAAATCAGGAATAAAAGTGATTTGTGAGACCTTTAAGGCAAAAGAAAATCATGATGAATTCTGAAATATCTGCAAATGGGTATTTGTACACAAACTGAATCCTACGATACTGAGTAAGTAGTATATTTTTATCTTGATTTTACAGATTATTTCAGGGGTGAAGTGGTGAAGCCTTCAGAGGAATCAAAGTTGACATTCAGAGCTGATTTTATTCATAAGTGCAGCCCACTCCTTCAACACTTCCATGCCTTATTAGCTCACTGCAGTCACTTGAACCCGTACATTGCCAGTAGATTTAGCCACACACCACCCTGGAACTGGACTTGCTTTGTGCATGAACTTCACACCAGAGTATGCAAGATTTACACTAGGTTTATTGAAGGGAATTTAGTTACTGTGCATACAGTCCCTTTCTTGGTTCAATAGTTGATTCAGTGAAGTATTAAGGGTGGTTATTTGCATAGAAAGCAGTAAGAGGACATTAATCAAAATATAAAGAACTGAATATGAGGAAGACAATGAGAAGATCTGAAGAATCAGTCTGCATGAGACTGGTAGAGAGAAGAAATTTTTTTTCTTAATAAGTGCAGTTTCAGATAGGTTTAGAAGTGGATGAGAAAAGAAATTCCAGAAAAGCTAAAGGGTTGTAATGCAAAAAAATGCCTAATTTTATGAGTGGAAAAGAGATATACCAAAATTTACTGAGGTAAAAAGTGGCAAGGCTTTGAGAAGGAGAGTGAGAAAATGAGTGTAGCCCTTTTGGTACAGTTAGGATCCAATGCCAGGATCTAATAGGTTTATGATCTCAGTTCTGTATTCAATTATTTGAAAACGCTTTTTTTCTGATCTCTGTGTTGCAGAACCAGACTCCCCACCTCGAAACTTAGAATTAATAAATGTAACTGCAACAGAAATAAATCTGAGGTGGTTACCACCTGAGCAGCCTAATGGTCTCATAACTCACTATGAAGTTCTGTACAGTGATTCCAACCATTTTTTTATTAAAAATTCCTCATCTACAAGTATATCACTAAGTGAAATGAAGCCATATACTTTCTACAACATCTCAATAAGGGCATTCACCAGATTTGGCCATGGGAATCGGTCATCTTCTCTGCTTCTGGTCAGAACTTCTGAAACTGGTGAGTATTTTTTTAAAAATGAGAGTTTTTAACAAGAAATTGCTTTATGATAACCTTTAGTGGCCAGGAGGTAAGTTTTAATAATTTTAAAAGTATTTGCTTGCTTTGCAAGGCAGTGAGTCTGAATCCTGTTTTTCTCTTTTATATACAAAGCAAAAGAGCAAGGCCAGGTGCTTGGTAGGGGATGGGGAGCCGAGAGCCCAGGAGTCCCTCTACTCAGCTGGGCTGATTAGAGGCCTTACTAGCCAGGACTTGTCTCCCCACCCTGCTGCAAAGAGCACAGGGCATTTGAGGCATGGCCGCCAGGGCCAGTCTGGCGTGCCAAACACCTCACACTGATGTGGCAGGTCTGAGGTCAAACCAGGAAAGAAAGTTCACAGGTTCAGTGACAGTAACCAAGCCAGACAGAGCCCAGTGCCAGTGGGGCAGGCCTGCACTGGGGGAGCCAAGCTGAGGCTGAGTTGCCATGTCAGGCAGGGACTGGACACAAGTCAGGGACTGGACCACTGAGTCCACAGCCAAGCATGGCCATGAGAGCAATGAAGCTGAATTAAGATGATTTCTATAATTTTTTTTTAAATGACCTTGTTGGTACTATGTGTGTTTAAGTGTTTTTGATCTTCAAATTCAGCCTCTTTTAAAATGTATTTCACAAAAAAAAAAAAAAAGGATACAAATCCAAATGTTTACAATGTGTTTCATTGAAACCAGTTTATAAAAATTCTTTCCAAATCAATGAAACTGACTGAAATCCTCTATAATTTTTTTCTTCTAGTTCCTGATTCTGCACCAGAAAACATAACCTATAGGAACATCTCGTCCATGGAAATTGAATTATCATTTTTTCCACCATCCATTCCCAACGGAATCATACAGACCTACACAATATATCTCATGAACACTAATGGGACTGACCAAAGAGTTATAAACACTACTCTTCTGACACTACATATTACAGGCCAGTATATAGTGTCCTGGAACTTATGACAACTGTGAGTTTTTCTGAGAAGCGTGCAATAGACAGACAGAGATATATTAGTTCATTGGTTGGACCTGATTCTTCTTGCCCTTACAGAAAGTTCTTTTGTGCCTTGTCCTGAGAAATAACTTGTGTCCTGCCATAATGTGATGAAATGGGCATTGAATGGTATAGAATCTAACATATATTTCACTATATTTTTTGATGTTTAAAGGACAAGAAACTTCAATAGATATCTTTGCAGACCTATCATAACAAAGTAAACCCTCAAGTCCCCTGCATGTCTTTCTGATCTTTTTCTGGATGAAAACTTCCTTTTCCACTCACCTTTGCCTCTTTGCCTAAGTTCTGTCATTATTGCTGAGGCACGGCACAGCAATTAATGCTAGGAGTTCAATATCTTCACTTCTACATTTTCAGAGTACAGCCAAGGACAAACTGCAAAGCATTCTAGGAATATGAAGTATAAACTGTTAATTAGGGCTTTGCCCCTTCTTTTGCAAAATATTTTATGTTCTAAGCTTTCCCAATGCTTATTTCAGTCTCTAATGACACAGATCAGTGTGATAGGCTTATTCACCACTTCAAAATTACTTACAGTCCATTAAAACACTAATTTGTCCCACTGAATAGTTGTTTTATTGAATTATTCTTTTTTTTGTTTAGATTTAAATAAATATACAGAATATACTGTAGAAGTGTCTGCTAGTACCACAAAGGGGGAGGGCGTTCGTAGTTCACCTCTGCGTATACTAACTGATGAAGATGGTAAGTCAGAAGTTTCTGTGCATTATTTTCTACCTACATTCTTAATTTACTCTTACACTTCATGTCAGATGCTTTTAAGTTTTATGCACTTTTGTTGGCAGTTATGTCTCTCCATTTCTATCTGTATCTATGTATCTATACACATATCTATCTATCTATCTATGTATATATCTATCTATCCATCTATCTACCAATGGATTTATCATTACAACCTATATGAAATGTTGCAATTGCTGTGCATGGACTTTTGATCTTACCTATATCTTATGACTCTGAAGAATCTTAATTTACTAATGTTATTTTAATCTAATACATGCCGTGGTAGAATTAAATATGATATTTGGTTTTTCAGTCATATGAGAGCTGGGGAAAGGGAAAACCACAAAAAGGCAGTTCTGAATGGTCCAGGGACATTTCTATGGGGTTTCTTGGGAGAGGCTTTTGTATTAATTCTAAAAAGATGCACGTACATCTGTACAGATACAATATGATTAATATTATGAAAATGCCCGAAGTCCATCATCTGTAGCACTGGACTTCCAAATTCAGCTGGGGTGTGTGCAGGCTGAGGGTAAAACACACTGCTAATTTTTACAGTAGGTCAAAAATCAGCAGAGGAACCTTAAAATGATAGTTGTACTTTTCAGTACACAATGTTGTTGTGAGAAGTTGTCATTGGTCACCTATCTAGATTCTGTAGAGGAATCCTGAAAAAAAAAATCATAACAAAAATATTAACTTAGGCCCTGTGAGTCACATTTTGGGAAAGGCTGTGTATGTTCCTCTCCTTTGCTGCAGAAGGAAATCTCTGGGAACCTATCTAAAGTGGCATTGATACAAGCAACCCATCAGCCACACTGTCAGCAAGAAAACTTTGCTCAAGAGTTATGTTGCTGGAGCAGACTGAAAAGAGCTAGATGGGATAAATCCATTTTTTTAGCAGAGAGTATTTTTATTTAGAGCAATGTAGTTTTTATTCTTTAGCAAAAAAAAAAAATTCTCTGAATAAGAATCGTAGAATGAACTAGACTCGTCAAAAAGACAACATGCACCATATGACAGATCTTTTATTGTATAGCCGCTGAGGATAATATAACAAGAAAAACACAAAATACATCTGTCAACATTTTTCACCAGTAAATACACCCACTGAATTCGATGAACCTTTGTTCATTAAAAACATAAAATCCTTTTTTCTATAATATAAAGAGTTATAAAATCTTTACGCTAACTTTCAAGATAGTGAACAAGAAGCGAAAAACAACATTATTTATAATACACCACATGTTCCGTGTTCACAGGAACACAATGTTCCAAGGTTCAGACCAAATGTTTCATAGATTTGCTAATAGTTATGCTCATATTCTCAATTTTCATGCATGACTACAGCTATGACCTGAATTTTTAGTGCATGATGCTCTTTGGCTTAATTTGAGAAAAAACAAATGTAATTCTAATATTACTTCATAGTGATACATGGGTCCATGAATCAAGATGCAGATAAAGATTAATTTCTCAATAACATACTGGTAATAAAGCAGTATCATTTATGCGTACATTAGTTATTTTTTCTCAGTAAAATTAATAAGAACTTTAGAATAAAGTCAATCGTGGTGTAACATTTTCATTTATTTACAATGTTTCCCTACAGAGTCAGGATATGGTGTCATTTAGGGATCATCTTAAAATGAAGTTTAGGGATCTCAGTGAATGCCTGTCTTTTCATTTGTTCTTGTGACATTTTAAATGTATGAATGCGGTCCTTGTTTGATGGAGTGAATAGATTCTACTGCTGTCTAGTACCCTACAATTTTATCATCTCTCAATGCCATGCTTATCCATTTTTCCACCTTTTGGGACTTTGTATAATTCTTTACAACACCTTATTTTCCTCAGGGAAGCTGTTATGCTTTATTTTACATGTTTTCATATCTATAAAGCTCTTGCTTTTATTAGAAGGGAAAAAAATTATAGCAATGGACTTAGGCAGTAGGTGAATCACTGTGACCTAGCCATTGCTCTGTTTTCTCATGAAGTACTTTTTCCATTGAATCACAGAAACAGATGTGCTAACACCACCATGAAAAATCTTCTTTTGTCATCTGTCAGAAAAAGGAAAAGAAGCTGTGCCTTAACATTAGCTGATGGATACTGTACCAGTGGTACAAGGTTAACTTTCTATCACAAATAATTCAAAGCCTATTTCGAGATGCTGCGTATCCCACCAATCTTAGCTGTTTAACAAGATATTGTGTCCTGCTCTCTCATTTTATAGCTCCAAGTTCTCCTCCACAAGCCCTCTCTGTAAAACAGTTGTTGGGTGCCACTGTGAAGTTGTCATGGAAACCTCCGCTGGAGTCAAATGGAATTATCCTCTATTACACAGTTTACGTCTGGTAAGATTTTTCTGGAAGTAGTTCTGAGGATAAATGTTAATCTGTAACCTATCAGGAATGTTAGGTTTTTGTTACACAATACGGTGATTACATGTTTTGTGAGAACAAATATTCATCCAGTGCTTAAAATACTGGACTTTTTTATATGCAAATTCAGAGTAACCAGAAACGGGGGGAACAGTTTCAACATTTTAAAAACATTTTCAACATTTTTTCCAAAGGTTATGCTATAGTAAGGGAATTCAGATTTAAACTAGAGCATGGTGCCTATTTTCATTATATTCTCATTAGGCCCGCTGGAAGGCAGGACACAAATCCATGCTGAATTGTCAAGGAGATTTGAAATAGGCTTAAAATAGAGAAATATTGCTTCCTTTTATAAACAGTGTGTAAGAGCCACGTTCAGAGATTTTATATGTGCTATCAATTATGCCTACTGCTGTATTTTGTATTTATTACATTCATAGCAAACAAGTATTTTTAACAGTTTTTCATTTTTGTGTTCCAGTTTTTTCTATCTAACCTTTTTTTATTATTATCTTTTCCCCCCTGACACCCACCTGTGGTATTTTTTCACCTTTACAAAGGAGTTTTGTCACTTTAAACTTGCAACTTCTGTCCTATTCCTTGCAAAACAGTTTGGTCTAGCAATGTGGCATCTCTTCAAAGATCTATAACTTCTACTGGGAGTGGAAACATTTTTTATTGATCACTTTTAATGTATTGCATTTATGCTTTACCGTTTTATTGCCACTACTAAATTGCAGGAAGCAAATACTAAAGTGCATAAGATTTGAACCAGATGTGCAAATCCTCAGTTGTTATGGGCATATGACTCTTGAACTTGAATTATTTTATTGCTATTTGACAGTTTTGGAGTAGGGTTTAGCCTTGATCACTACTGATTTTTTTTTTTTTTAAATATAATTTCTAGTTCAGTTGATGATAAAGTGAAGAGGATCAAGCTCTTCTTTCCAGAAAAGTTAAATTTGTCTTCTCTTGTTAGTTCTACTCTACTGGGAATGTCTGTTGCTCTTTAAAATAATGACTGTCCTCAATCTAGGGAAGAGTTACCTTATGATAAGGGCTATGGTTTTGATGCGGGCTGTATTCAAAGACTTGAGGTCACACAACTTTTCATCCTTATATTCCCTTATAACGTACTGCTTTTGTTACTGTGAGAAAAGATTTAGTCAGAATTATTAAAAAAAAACCCAACCAAACAACAAAAACCTCTTAAATGATCCATCTTTCTAAATATTGCAATTAAGCAACCACACACTTCTTGCTGTAAGCCTTACTCCATATTCTTTTTGGTCTGTCTTGTCTGTCCTTACTGTGCCATATCTAAATTTAGAGAGGCGTTAGGTATCATGTTAAGGCAAGGACATTGGAGAAAAACTCCCTTTGCCTTCAAAGGGGTCATAACTTCACTCCTTCCTTGACAGGGAGGGAGGGATGTGGGGGAAGGAGAGTAATTTTAAGTATTTAAAATAGTTGTCTATACAGTTTCATCAAATGCATTGCAGGGGGAGATTTGACAAGGCAAGTTGTCATACCATATAGTTGCTGCTCTTAGGAGGTATTCAATATATTTTGGAGGAGACTGTTAATCCCAGTGCTTCTCAATAAAGCAGAAAGAGGGAGGTTACTACAGTTGTTAAATAAATATTCCTTCACTTCGCTTAAATATTTTGCAACAGTTATAGAGAATTTGGTAATCTTTCTTCAGCTGATTTGGAACAAGGATCCACAATCAACAGAATAGAAAGGGTGATATTTCCAATGTTTTCAGTTATATTTAATGGAATTCGTCAGATAGTTTTGTGTGCTAGCAGGTAATAAAGCAACTTTCTTCTCTCCTTGAGCCTAAAAACTCATACTCCCATAATGTAATTTTAGAGTATTAAAAGTGCAATTAACAAAATTGCTGAACTTGTATGTAGCTTTTTTTTTTTTGGCATTATGCTTTTCTGCAAATTTTTGTGAGATACTTATTGACTAGGTCTATTTTGAGGTACAAATTGTTAAGAAAATATGGCACCTGTCTTTGTCAAGTGGAATTATGCAATTTCTTAGAATCTGCATTGTCTGCATTTCTGAAAAATGTGATTCAAAACCTTATATTACTTTTCTTCAGTAAAATTTCGTGGCTTAACTTATTCTGCTAGGTACTTTCTCACTCTCTATGAAGGCTGCACTCACTTTGATCAGTGTTTTCTTATTTTTATTGCAATCTCAGTTGTTTCTAAACAGAAAATCAACTTCCTTTGAAATACCTCAAGCTTCTGTTCTTTCTGTGCCTGGTTGTGGAAATGTTTTTTGGCAACTCAGATGTAAGAATGCAGTTACTCAGAGTAGAAATGTTTGCAACATTAAGCTGTGGATTTTCTTCTAACTTAAATTATAACCAGATACATATTTACATACTAAGAATACCTTGTGCAAAGATCCAGGAAAAATGTCTTTCTTTGTATAGAGTTTGATAACTGCAGCGGCAATCTCTTGTAAATTTTACTGACTGTTCAAAATGTCAGAATTTTGGGAAAAATGTAAATGTTAACTTTCTCTGTTAGCAAGAGTGTTTCCCATGTCAAGTGACATTCCACTCAAAACCTGAGGGTTAGGGAGGATTTTTTTTTTTCATTCTCATACATTTTCTCATTCCACTTGTTTGTTAATGTAACCTTATTTCAGACGTATTAGATGGTGATCTTTACTAATGGGACAGTCATTTAGTTATCAAAAGACAAAAATCTAGTCATTTTTAATAACTTTTTTCTTATTATTTATTATTAGAACACATTGTCATTTGTGAAGAGCTTCACAGTGACTCGTGCATCAAGATATTTGGTTTACTTATCAAATTGTCATCTCTGTATGAAATCCTATTAGAGACACAGGATACCTACTCATACAGAAATCTTTGAAGGAATGGAATGTTAGGTTTTTATTTTCCTCCAATTTTTTTCTTAAAAGATTATGTTAACTCTATGAGGAATATAAGACTTTTTGAATTCAAGTTAGTTATTTCTGTACCTTATTTTACTTTCTGATAATCATTTAATACCTATGCTAATACCAGCATTTTATTAATGTTACATCCTATAGTGTTTCTAGGCGAGTTTTGACCTGACTGGAGTTCCATTCTGATCCTCTGCTACATTCCACCAGAATTAACTCAGCACCAGCTAATTCCTCTTCCATATCATCTTCTATTATTCCATTTATATCTTCAGCCTTCTGACCAATTTCACAGAGTCACAGTAGGGCATTCTCCCTGCTATAATCTTTTTATATTTCGCTATTCCTGTCCAGGGAGATAGTTCAGTTATGCCCTACTGTGTCCTTCCCAAGGGTACCCCATAACCATTGGAAAGCAGTTAATAGGTAGAAATACTCCTCCTTAATATTGCATGTAACTATTTTCTTTGTTGATGTAATTTGCAAACATATTTCTGTGAGGTTTTGGGGTGTTATTTTTTCTAAGAAACAAAATGAAGAGTCCTACTGTGATGCCACAGTACAAAAGTTGGCTTTTCACCATTAAAGACAAAAAGTTATCCTAGCCTCTTTTAAAAACCTAAATGACTTGTATTTGACACGATACTGCATTTTTCATTTTTGCAACAAATGTCATAATTATATGTATATAGGGAGAAATGCTGTGTGTACATAATTAATAAATACTTTTTCTTTAGGAATAAAATGTCAAAGAGGAGTGTAAATGTAACAGAAACATCACTGGAATTCACAGACCTAGAATATAACTGTGAGTATAGTGCTTACCTAACAGCAAGTACAAGATTTGGAGATGGCAACATAAAAAGTGATACTATAAAATTCAGAACTTCTGAAGGAGGTAAGCTTATATACAGTATGAACCTTTATTTTCATTCAGCCTTAAAATTCTGTCAGCCTTATTTAATTAATAAAGCCGCTGAAGTAGAAGTGACATTTGACTTGTAAAGAAGAGATGTTCTACCTGTCTATGTGGCTCTATCTTTGTGTATACATGGCTCTATAAAATTATGATAGGTATTTCTATTAATTTAATGAGAAAAAAAATTAGAATTTCTCTTCAAGACAGATAAGATCCAAATAATTTCATTCTAAACTTTGAAATAAATCAAGTTATTCTTTGTAATACATTTTCCTAGATCTGTACTTTAAGCAGCTGTGACACAACTTCTGATAGGGAAAATACTTCTTAGACTATCCCTCTCAAGTCTGAAATATTTTTAATTTGAAAATGAACAATGTAAGTGCACATTGATTTGTTTCTTCTATTTTAATTATTTTATACTTCCAACATGGAAAGTGACTTTTATATGATATGATATGATATACTGTGCTTTGAAAGTCATTCAGTTTGATTTTTGTTTCTGGTTTTCCATTAATCATATTGTTATAATCTATTCCAAAATTGATAGTATGCAGGCATACTGCAGAATCACCCTGTATAGATATAAGCAATTCCCCAATGCATAACCACTGGCAGGATTAGCATCTATCTGAGCCTTCCAAAGTCTGTCTACATCATCAGGTTGTAGATATTCACAGTTGCTATTAAAGCTGGTATGGAAATTTGAATTGACTTTATAGGGATAGAGTTTAAGGAACTGGTCCTGGGGTTCCCTCTCCAATTAATATTTTAATATTTTACACAGACTAAAGCAGCATAAAGCAAGAGAGATACATAACTCACAGTGTTCAGTACTTGACTGCATGTTCCATAGAGAACTTTTTGGTTGGTGAGAAGTATGGAATAAATTCTCCTAAGTTGACTTAAGGAATTGAATTTAACTCTCCTACATCACTGTGTTACTGAGAAGAACTATATGCTGCTATTCTTTATGAAATAGGAAGATTGACTAATGGAAGAAGGTTTACAGAGGTCTTCTTGCACATGAGAGAGAAAATAAGAAGGAAGAGAAATTATCATACTGCCCAAGCTTATCTGTTTTACCTATATGAGTTGGGATCCTAAATTCTGTTAATAATCAGAGAGAAAAAGGCTCTAAATTTAGGTTTTGTGAAACAAGCCCCCTTTTTTTTTCCCTACTATCTATATTTTGAGTATAGACACATAACTCTGCCAACTTCCATGTCTGCAAAATAGATTTTCTATGTGCACAAAGCAATAAGTACAGGACAAATTCTATAAGAAAACTCTATCTGTTTACAAATGCAGCCAAACAAATATGGTTGAAAGAGTGTTTTTAAAATGCATTTTTACATATACAGTTTTATTTCATTATTTCGTGAAGCACTTTCTATAGCATAATCAGAAATACATGTAATTTGCCATAGGATGTTGTAAAATCTGCTGTAATAGATGTCCTTGGATACTAAAGTGTACAAAACCTCGAGGTACAAAAGCTTTAGGTATGCTAAAACTTAACATTTTTCCAGCACCAAGTGATCCACCGAAAGATGTTACATACAGAAACCTTACGTCTACGTCAATAATGCTATTCTGGTCTCCTCCTAAAAAGCCTAATGGAAATGTACTGTACTACTCAGTTTATTTCAAAAACAATTCAGGAATATTCATACAGGTAAGCTTATTTTTATATTCTTTTGTAGAAGTCAATGAAATGTTCTAATAATTACTTAAAGCTTAAATCAGTTTTATAGTTATCAATAAATTCATTTTTCATACTTCCTCTATCATGATGTAGTTTTTAAACTTACAAAGACAGAAGCACATCTTGTAATCCTATATGTTACGTTATGCATCTCACCGAGCATTCATGTCATTAAGCATTAAAGCCAATAGATTTTGTGTAAAATTCCATTATGCAAAGTTTATATACATATGTATATGTATATAAGCACACATACACCTAGTATATATATACACTTAACATATGTAGTGGATAGACTCAAGACCCACTACATGCATGGCACGCCCTCAAGAGTGTTTGTTTTTTTTTTAGTAGAATCTATCAATGTGATTAAATTTCTAGTTCTGATTTTACTTTTTAATACATGTTTGTACAGTAATGAAAATATAGAGACAATGTGAAAGTAGAGAGTGCATTTTTTTCATATTTTTCTTACTCTCAAAACGAAGTTACTGTTTAGTATATTGAAGCAAAGATATTGATGTTCTGAAGTTAAAACTTTAAAGACAAAATCTTATAAATAATATTTTGGTGATGCATTTTCATTTAGGTTTTTTTGCAGTTGCTGCTTTCATTCTTAGATATGCACTACACTTATTAATTGTGTATAGTCTTTCTGTTGTCCTTTCTGTGAATATGTTATGGTACAGAAATATAGTAGGAAATATAAGCTTCCTTTACAGGTTTTTGGTCATAAGTTTTACACATATAGAAGAAAAACAAGAAATATAAATTCCTTTAGAAACATATGCATGGAAAATAACCTTGACTGCATAAATTTATGACCAAGATATGTCTAGGGTGAGGTATGCACGTTTTTGAGAATAACTAGAAAAAAATATTCACAAATGTTACAAATACCTGTGAGTGAATAATTGCTGACATACTTCCGTGTATGCACTTCTCTGACTTCTGTGAAAGTACATAGTTGCCAGGCTCTGCATAGCTTCAGGTGCAAGCAGGACTGTGCCATGAATTCGTATTCCGATGAGATTAAAATCAGGGCTACAGTTCAGAATGTAGACTCTGCACACACCGCTATAGCAGCAGCTTTTTTCTTAAATCTCTGGACAAACCTTTACATCAGTGCATCACCTGAACTAGCCCTCCTATGAAGGACATCTCAAGCAATTTTAGAGGAGCACTATGGACTTGGGCTATTCCTGCCTTTAGGAAGGTGCAACTCTGAGATGAATGAGTAAGGTGAAGCTGACACACTGAGAGAGAGAGATAAAACCCCTCGGGATGTGCCCAGGATTCTGGAAATAAAGGAGGAAGATAGGGAAGATGAAGCACAGTAGTATTGGCCCAGCAAGGTGAGGGTCCAGTTTTATTATTGTGTGATTTAGTTAGGCTGGGAAAGGATGGTGGCACAAGTGGAAGTTAATTCTGCTTTGGCATATTATGTGTTGTCAGGAGAAAAGTGCTGATAGTAGTTCTACCTCTGTGTGTGGAAACTACCATTTTCATCCTTTTGACTTTGATATTTATCCTATCCCTCTGCCATCAGAAGATAGGTTTCAGCTGCTGTTGCATCTGTCTCTTACTGCCCATGGGATATGAACATTAGTCTCTTGAATCATGATCAAATCTTAATATGTCTGCTCCCTTTAACTCCTTCTGCCCTTCACATCCTGTCTGCTCACTGTTTAGCATAGCAACTACCCTACACTACAGTATTGTTCTGTACCTTGGCATTCCTGTGGATGCAAGACAGATTTCAAACAGGTAAAAAAAAGCCAACTCATTTCTGTCAGATATTATATATTACTCTTTTTACAACAGAGAAATTCATGTGTGAAAGTCAGTCTGATATATGACTATATATATATATACGATATATCCAGACAGTTGCAAGCTGCATGAGTATGCATACCTACAGCTTGCAACTATCTGTAACTTAGAAGTATAACCATGTAATTGCAGGGTCTGTTGCTAAGTTTTGCATCGCACACATTTAGAAAGAAAGAATCCTCAGCCGAAATACTCTGCATCAAGGTCACCATTCTGCTTATGTTTAACCAAATTGTATTTTCAGTTTGAGAAATTATACAGGCGAATTGAAAGAGTGAATGATCTTTTCACATTTCACATTTTCACGTTGTGCACAGCCTTTATTGGTCAGTCTTTCCTCTGCTTCTTTGTGAGGACATAATGCCAGAGGTCCAAGTCTTAAAGCACATCTGCTAGACACCTGAATAAACACCCTTGCTGAACAATATCAAGCAAATTAACATCTCCCAATGCTCTCATGATCTGAAATAGATACAAAAGTCATACTAAAACTGGTGCTATTCTGTTTTCTCAATTTCTCACTTCTCACACATTCTCAAAATGCTCAGGCATATTAAAACCTAACAAATGTAAACCACTGATTATTAATATGTTAAAACTAGGAAGTTAGTAGCTGCAGAGTGAAACATTTTGTTTAGGGGAAAAATGCTCAAATATAAAAAAAGACCTGAAATAGAAGATAGAGTTTACTCCTTGACATGATGCAGAAACTTGTGTTTTCTGTCAAAAAGGTAAAATTTATGTACCCTCATCAGTCAGAAAAATAATAAAAAGAACAATAGTTTTACTGGTCTACATGAAAAATAACACTGCCACTGTCCAGTCAGAAAGCCTGGGATGCTCAGACCTAAGGTTCAAGACCAGAATAGCAAAAGGAGATATTTAGTGATGGAGATTAGATTTAAGGATTTTGGTAGATGAGTGGGCTGTTTCCATGGGGATGCTGACAGTTGCAAAAGAAAATATGTCAGAGAGGGGAGAATGACTGGTAGCCAACGAGAAGAAACCATCACCTGCATTAGGCTGGGTTCCAGTTCATCTTTATCTTTCATCTAATGCTATCATAGGTCAAGGGGAAATGCAACTTCTTGGTGTATATATCCTGTCCCAGTGCTGTATGTTGACAAAGAGTATTTCCTTCACAGGTGACATGAGACTGTACCTCTTCTTCACGTCTCTTCTCTGTGACACTCCTGGGTTCCTAAAGTTCAAGCTTTCACTGTTTGCAATAGCAGCTCTGAAAGTTTTGCTCCACAATACCTTGCCTGGTGCTTGGAGCAATCATACTGCCCATATTCTCCTATCAAGGAAATAAATCAAAGACTCTATGGAAGTAATTGTCTCATGGCTAAATATCAATCTATGAAAGATATCATTCACTTGAATGAACTTTGTTATTCAATCTCTAGATACTTGTGTTTTAATTAGCAAGAAAGTAGGAAAGCTGCTAATTACAAACATCAATATATGCTTCAATAAATTTCCCCACTGTAGGAATTTCAGTACAGATGAAAGCTGTCCTGCTCTGACAAACCAGTAAGGGGAACTAGGGGCAAGGACTGAAAAAAAGCCTATGATCCTTCTAGCAGACCCCAAATCATCCAACCTCTCCCTCAAGCCAAGCAAAGTGAATATGACTGGATACCTTTCAGAGTGAAATTCAGTTTGGTCTATCCTTGGGATCTAGACAAGGGATGCAAACAATGTGCTGTATTACTTAACAAACATTTTCTTTCACCAGTATGACCAAAGTAGGGATAAAAAGGGGAACTTCCCTACAATACACTGCAAATTTTTTAAGAAAGCTGGTCTCAGAATGGTACAGCAAACAAAACAGAAATAATTTCACTTAGGTTTTTACTGGTACAGTGAATATTTCACTCCTTGAAGGATGGTTTGGGTAAGCCCTCACAGTGTCATTACTCTTACCTGATTGCCAGAGTCAAACATATGATCCTCTGACTCAAAACAAGAATGCAATACAATGAACCTAAAGAAGAAAACAGAACAGAGATAAAAGATTAACAGTGAAAAAGAGCATCACCGTGTTTTCCAAATACAGCTAATTACAGCTTTATGCCACTGGAAATATCTGCCGCTTCCTGAGGTGAAGAAGACACTAGTTTCTGTGGACAGTTTCATGGCTTGAGTGTATTGCTTACACTTAGCTGCTCTTAATAATCTGATACTTTGCTATGTGAAGACTTCTTTCATGTATGGATGAAGAAAGGGACAGAAGGAAGAATTTCTTCAGCTGTAGCCAAAGATCCTAAGCTGTTTGCTTTCATCTGCAGCCACAGTTAATTGTCAAACTTCCTGTAGTGTACTATCCCCAGGGTACAATGAATACAAGTTTCATCTTTTCTCAGTTTGTACCCACAGAGTTCTTCCTGCTCATTGTTACTTTTAATTACATGTTCCTTTTTTTTTCCTAATATTTTGTCATATCAGTAGTTGGAGATAATCTCCACTCCTTGGGCTCCTCACAATAACTACCTCTTAGAACAGTTTTTGTTGACCCACCAAAACCCTTTTAATAATATTCACGTTGGTTCACTGAGTCCTTAACTGCAAGACAGCTGGTTAAATTGCAAAGGTCCTTTTAAACTAAGAGTTGAATTTTCAGCTGTTCATACCAATAAATTCCCATTAAATCTAGGATCAAAACTTGATGTCTAGGATAAAAACTTGATGTGGTAGCTTTGACATTTTTTCATTGAAAACTCGGGTAATTATTTAAGGTCTTATTTTAAAAATATCAGATTATTAGATGTTGTTATAAATTACTAATTATTGCTAACAATAATAATAGTAACAACAAGAGGGTATTAGAATGCTTCTTCTGGGACAGATAATATTTCTGTCATACCCTGCTTGTGTATCAGAAAATTTAATTAAATACCTTAGAATTTGATCTACTGTTTCCTGTATCTTAACTTACCAAATGAAACACAAAGCACTTTCCAGCCTTTTTTAGTTAGGTATGAAGATTATATGAAATCCAAACTACTTCTAGAAAAAAGTCATATATTAAGGTGGATTTTTTTTGTATTTTGACTGATGTTGACTTAACTTAATCTATTGGGCAAAACTAACAGTGTGCTTCTACTCAGTTAATAAGAGGGGATATAAAAATTTATACTCAAAATTTGTGCAGCTTCTGTTCTGCATTCAAAACAAAGGCCTAAGTTTTCATTGCCAAACAAACTGTTTACTTATTTATGTTATAGCAGTACTGGTGACTGCAGCCAAAACTAGGTCTTCAGATACAGGTATAAAAATCTCAGAGGAATGAATGAGAGTGTCACCTATTGTTTTCTGCAAAAATAAAAATATTTTACCCATAAAAAAAATTGGTGAAGTGTTGCATTAGATATATAAATTGATATGTATTGGTGACAGACATCAAGATTGCTTACTATCAGTTTGCAGAGTACTGATTGAACTGTGTGATAGAGCATGTCACAGTGATTTCTTCAGTAGGAACTTTCATCATGAGAAATATAATCCACTTATCATTATGCAGTTTTAGCATGCCTGTGCTTATATACGGTGTTTCTAAATGTTAATACCCAAATATTTCTGTTGCCTTTCTTCTGCTTTAGTAAGTTTTCTCTCACAGCCTCTCTTTTTCAGAAAAACATTTACTTGAAAGCTAAGTTGGATTTTAAAGAAGTGGAGGGTGTGGATTTGCTCTAACATCAAAAATAGAGGGAAGACCAAATAGCTGGAATTCATCAGGAGGTTGGGCAAAACCCAGCTCACCCTGAAAATATTGCTATGTAGAAACATTAGGACTTCTTTGGTCCTCAGAAGTGCTGTCCATGCCATCTTTGAATGCTTAATCCATGGCTCTCTGAATCAGCAGCAAAGATTTGACTTCCTACCCAATGCTTGAGCTGAATATACTTATGGGCTAAATAACATCTCAATGATTTTTAAATCATGAACCAAACTGTGTTGGATCATCTAAGTCAAGTTCCTGTAAAGCAGTGGATGATTCAACACATTCACTTATATGGTATAGCTGAACTTATGTAAATAATATGCTTTCTATTTTTTTATCTTCCAAAAGAATTGTTTGTAAACAGGAATGGCTTCCTTGGAGGTGCTGATATGAAGCATGAACTTATTGCTGTAGTCACAGTATTTATAACATTTTTATATAGTTCTGAAGACAGAGGGATTAGGTTCTGCTGCTATCCTTTCATTAGCAAGTAACTGCACAAAGGAAAAATATTTTGTTGATGACTTCAGTTTAACACGGTCCACTCACTATAGACATTTCCTTAGAGATAATGGCATGGTGTTATTGCAAGGGACAACTAGCAAAAGGAGCAGTTTATCAAGTGGTGCAGTGAGATCTCTGCCACTGAAAGTTTTAAGCTCAAAATCTAGTCTCATAAAAATAGGTTAAAGAGAGAGAAGTCCTTTAATTTGATTAACAATTATCAGCTAATGCCTGTGTGATTAATGTAATATACGAGCAGTTAGCAGATGTTGCTTTTTTGTAATTTTCTTGATGAAATATGGATAAACACACTGCAATATTACAGTTTTAATCTCTGAATTGGCATTCAACAATTACAAACAACAGGAAAAGCCAATTATGTACTCCGTAGTACTTACAAGGAGTAACAATAAACATCATGGAATGGAGTATTTCAGAAAAAAAGCAGTACTCATTGGGAGTCAAAGCATAGGTTTATATCTTCTGAGTACTATAGTCAGTCATGTCTGCTGGTGGTGGTGGCGATGACTAAATGGGGAACTAGAAAGAGAAATCAATTAATAAAAAACATTTTAAGTGGTAAAATTTTCTTTTTTTCCCCTCTTTAGAATTTCACAAGTTATGATAATGACAGCAACGTCGATGTGTCTCCATTTATAGTGCTGGATGATTTGGCAAAATACAGCCATTATACTCTGTGGTTAACTGCAAGCACAGCATTTGGAGATGGAAACAAAACCAGTGAAAAAATAGATGTGTATACAGATGAGGATAGTAAGTTAATAACATTTTAGTGCTCATTGTATATCAGTGCCTTTATTAAATATTTATTAAATATTCTCTAACTTCAAACTTATTTTATTGTTATGATGGCAAAGTTTAAAAATACCATTGGGTGTGGTTTTCAGTGCTGCAATATTTATCTTTGCAAGGAAGGTATTTTGATCTGAGTCTTTGAAATACTAAGAACATAGAGCACAAGCCTTGTGGATGCAAGCAATAAAATTATTGTCCCAAGCTTTCATTAAGACTCTTTTCCTAAACAAATTTAACAGAAATGATTATTCATATATATCTTCAACTATTTGGTTTTGATATTGAAACACAAATTAATTTTAAAAGTTGTAAAAAAAGTATTACAACTGACATTCTCAGACTAATTATATTTTGAACAGTAATTTCTGGTTAGGGGTCAGATGTTTTATCACTTTAATCCATGTGTTTAATTTTTTGCTTATTATCTCTCATAGTCCCAGAAGGTTTTGTTGAAAATCTGATCTATCAAAACATTTCCTCATCTTCTGTAAATGTAAGCTGGCTTCCACCATCCCAGCCAAATGGCTTAGTCTTCTTTCATGTTTCTCTAAGTTTAATGCAACTGGGAACCAGTAAGATATTGTCTTACCTTACTTACAACACAAGCATAATTTTTGATGATCTGGAGAAATATACTGATTACATTCTGAAAATCACACCAGCCACTGATAAAGGATCTTCTGAATGGCATGCTCTAAGTCTTCATATAAGAACTGATGAAGATGGTAAGATTAAGATATTTTATTAATTCCTAAGGAAATGTATAAAATAACTTTCTAAAAGAAAAAAAAAATTATTTGCCTTGTTTCACTTAAAGTGTTTTTGTTATACAGTGACACAAACATCTGCTGCACATTTCTTTTTTAAGACCATGAAATAAAATTTTTCATTGTAACTCATATTTTTCTGAGATTATCATTGTTTTTCTCTTTCTTATTTCTTCATATAGTCCCAGAATCAGCGCCTGTAATCAAAACATTTTCAAATCTCTCAACTACCTCAGTTATGCTTTCATGGGACCCTCCTATTAAACCAAATGGTATTATAATATGTTATGATTTAAATCTATTTGGGCCAGAAAGGAATAACTCATTCTCTACCACTAATAATTTTATCATCTTGGAAAACCTTCTGCCATTCACATTGTACAGCATTTATGCAGCTGCCAGAACAATAAAAGGACCTGGTCCATCCGCTGTGCTTCAGTTCTACACAGATGAATCAGGTGAGCAAATTAATTTGTAACCAACTTCAAAATATCAGCCCTATGTTACTGCATCCATCTTAGACCTGAGCATCAGACCTATTGATATGAATGATTAATTTTCCATTAGTCTGTGAGTGAAGAGCTTTCAGGAGAAGGAAACATTGCAAGGCAAATGTTTCCTGAGTGCTCCCCCCCCCACCACAGTGTGCAAGAGGAGGTCAAATAACTTCATGAAGAAATACCTTTTTGCCTTTGGAATATGTTATAGTTTGCAAAGTGTCAGGGATTTTGAAGCAAGCAACAGTATCTTTCCCTTCATCCCCCCATATAATTGAAAAATGATGAAACATGGAAATATTTCTGACACATTCACAGTTCTCCTTTACACGGATCTCCTCTCCCCTGCATGGTAAACTACACATTTTTTAAACATATGAAGAGTTGTGCTCCATACATGGTGTAGGAAGCAAAGTATATCACATTCCAGTTATATACGTAATATGACTTCTGTTAAATGTCTTACTTCTGACAGTAGGGATGTTTAAGTGATTAATAGATTTGTTAGCTCTCTAAGAAGATCTCTTGCTGACTAAACATGTATTCTGGATTAATGGAATTTGTTTCATGTCAAAGAGGAAGAAAAAGGATTGAGATAGCAATGAAGTACTGTTAGCTTGAGTTCAGATACAAATGTTAACAAAAGTACCTATGTTCTGCTGCATGTCCAAAGTGGGGTTTTTTGCCTGGATTATTTGTGATTTGGAACTCAACAGCATTTCTCATTTGCAGTGCCATTAGCTCCACCCCAGAATTTGACCATTATCAACTATACCGCAGATTCTGTGTGGCTAAAATGGGATCCAAGTCCCCAGTCAAATGGTGTAATTATGAGATACAATTTCAAGATTTATCAAAACAACACTGAAAAACTATTTTTTTGGGTATGTTTATAATTAAGACTGCATAATTTTTAAAAATATTTTTAAAGCTTTAGGAAAAAAAGATATGGCAAATATTTTAAATGTCTGTTATGCTCCTGGACTTATGAAGCTTCCATAAATTCCTATTTGCTAAGACAGTTTACTCCCCTTCCCACCATACCTCTAATGTAATTTTTCAAATTAAACAGAAAAAATGTTGGATTTTAATGTGCTTTGAGCATCTAATGTTTCATTAACAGTGAGATTTATTAATCTTAATTTGTATTTTAATGTAAGCTTGATATTAGAAAATGAGAAAAGTTACTTGCTTTGTGGCTACGTTTGTTTATCTATTAAGTACCTAGGGACTTTCAAGATTCAAAAAGGCAGTAATTCCTAGTCATCTTAAAAAATAGTAAAAACTGTTCAGTGGTCTTCATTAAAAAAAAAAAGTAGAATAGTAATAACTGAGTAAATTGTAACAGAAGTAAATGCTATATAAATGTTCAGGGCCAGGTTGGATGCTCACAGTATGGGGCTTGGAACTGGATGGTGTTTAAGATTCTTTCCAACCCAAACCATTCTATGAGTCTATAATTTTACCAATACAAAATTTGATCAATGGTTAAATCTCATTGTTTGGGTGGCCTCAAGAAATGCTCCATGAACTGCAAAGGCAGCAAGCTGAGGTCAGGATTGCATCTCAAGGTTAGAAACTATATAGTGAGCCCTGTTCATCTGAGATACTTGTAAAAGCTGCAGGAAAAGACATTGCTGCAGTGAGGTCTGCTGTTATTCCCCATTGTGGAAGGAAGTGCTGGTATCATCCCAGCTTCTTCCATAATGCTTGAAAGGCCACAATGCACATATGAAAGAGAAACTGTAGATTCTACAGCCAGCTACCTTTGGAAACACAGTCTTTGGGTATTCATAAAAACCACCAAAGATCTGTCCATCTGAGGCAGTCTCTAAATCAGAGTACAGAAACTGGCTGAAACACTTGAATGCGTCAGCTATGCCCTACATTTCTTCATGTTTTGTAGTGTTTTATGGGCAAGAAATTAGATTTAGGTTGTGGCAGCAAGGCAGAGAAAAATTTATACAGAAATACTGTATTTAGGTACCATAATTCTCTGATAACTTGGATCCCACAAGATGTTCATCAGAATTTCTTGCTGAAATTTATCTCTTTTCCTGCTGTTATTATAGTCTTCTCAACTTTGGAACAACTTGCCTTGCATGGTCTGGGAGAAACAGATCCAAGGAATTGAGCTCTGGGGTTTAGCTTTTTTTTTTTAACTCTTCATCAATCAATGTAGAGGCTATGACCCATGACCTCTTCCACTGCAGAGGTGTAGTAAGGAAGTAGAAGGTGAGAGGGGTTGATGTGAAGCTGGAAATAGTTTTCAGTATTTGACTGAAAGCTACTCAGAGTGGAAAAGGCAAAACTATGGCTGTAAATCTTCTGTTCGTTTCAGTAGGTTCTAGGTGAAGCCAACAATGTTTCTAGAGATTAATTGTGTACTAATATTTCCTTCCTTAAGAACATTTCAGGGTCAAGCCATGAGGCAAACCTTGTTGGATTAGAACCATACAGCCCCTATTTTATCAGTGTCTCTGCATTTACCAAGCTTGGGAATGGCAATCAGTTCAGTAATGCTGTCCAATTTACAACGATGGAATCAGGTTAGATGTGACTTTTTCTAAGCTGCAGTTCTGGCAGTTTTAAGTATATTTATTTTTATTTTCCTTGTATGGCTCAACAAAATCTTCCTCTTCTCTCTGAAGAGAACACAGCCTAGCACTATCTCATTGTCTCTTGCCTGTGTAACACCAAATCACATTCCTATTGTAGACTGGGTTTGAAGTCTGATATCGGAAGTGTAGAATTAAAAATGTCCTCATCTGAAATGAGAGGCTTATATGGCTATTATAAATCTTTTATTAGCAACACAGATAAAGGGAGGAAAATTAGATAGGTAGCAGTCTTTGTAGATCAAAGCAGTAATTCAGATACCTGTGAAAATAACTGAAATATTAACAGTATCAAAAGCAGCTGGTCAAAAGATTGGCAAATGAACTGGAAATTATATTAGACAAATAGAAATTTTTAACTTTTTTTTTTAATAATTTATTTTAGGAAGGAAGCTAGCCACTATAAGTGAAATACTTAACATTCAATAAAGAGAGCCTGTGGTTTTGTGAAACTGGCTGTTGTGCAAAACTGTAGCTCCTTTGCCAGGTCAGAGCAACCCCCAGGCTCTGTAAGAGCTGTCAGTGTCAGGAGACAGGCATGGGTTAGGGGGCTCCTAGGTTCCGGTACACTGTTAGCAAGGGGAGCAGACCCCAAAATAAAAAGATCCCATATGATGACCACAGGTTTGCTAAGATCACACTTCCAGTGAAAGATTCTTTCCAGAACCAGTAAAGAAGAGGTTCTGAGAAAAAAAGTTATGCTGTTTATTGTACCAAAGAGTTACAACACTGTCAGAAATCTGGACCATCACTGAGCTGGTTCAGTTTGGCTGTTGGACCGCTGCAACTGAAGGTGGTCCTCCTCAAGAGCCATGGTCATCCATCAGTTGTTTCATTTCATCACTGACATTCCATACTTGTGGTACTTTCTTCAGTTCTCTTTAACCAACTGTTCATAAATAGTTGCTCTATTTTTAACATGATTTTAATATTTTCTACCTTCATTATTTTTTATGAGCATTTAAAAGATTTCTTCTGCTGGAACAAGCAAATAAATGGGGAACAGTAAGTTAAAAGAATTGCTAGGACAGCTCTGAAACTTGCCTAGTGATTTGCATACAGACAAGTATGGTATAGTGCCTGAAGGAAGTAAGGCTGACAGATAAATAAGGAACTTCTGCTGTTGATGTTGTAGGAGTAGGTATATGGAGTATGTACACTGTGTATGTTATAGTACTCTGTATTTTAAAAATCCTGGGGAAAATTCGAGCAAAAAGTTTTGTTGGGGAAACAAAACTGAAGCACACAAATAGGAAGAAGCCAGACAGATTGCCTTTTCTGTCTCAAGTACTAATATCAGTCACATTCATAGTAGTTGGAAATGAAAAATCTAATTAGGACAAAGTAATATTTTTGTTCTTTCAATGTGTTTCTTTTATTAATTTGACACTGTGGTGTTTGACTCTTGCTATGAACATTGTGTCTGTTTCTCTAGTGATCTTGTTCTGTAATTACAGTTTTAATTGTGTGTTCATGTTAATCTTTGGTGCCTGTGTATCCTTTAAGTGCCAGATGCTGTACAGAACATTCGTTGTGTTGCAACGAGCTGGCAATCAATCCTAGTGCAGTGGGACCCTCCTGCCTCACCCAACGGTGTAATTACACATTACGTCATAGCAGTTGAAGGACATTCTACAAATTTTTCATCTTATGATACACTGCATACTTTTCGAAATCTGCTTTCCAATGTTACTTATCAAATTAAAATAAAAGCTGCAACTTCTGCTGGTGATGGTGAAGAACGTATATGCAATGCTAGCACCCTTCCAGAGAAAGGTAAATAATTATTCAAGTTAATTTTTTGTTTAATTTAAGTGATGATTATGAAACAAGCCAGCATGAAAAAACTGCTTCAATACAGGCCGTTAAATCATTCTGTTGTTTAAATTTCTTGCTAATGGTGAATGGAGAGAAACAGGGCCTCCTCTTTCTCCTCTTTTAGAACACACCTAGTAATGAGAATAAATTGCTACTTTTAAAAGCACAGCAGGAACGCCTTTTTCTATGTAAGTTTAAATAGTTCTTTTATTAATTTATGATCACCTATTATTTTTGTCCTATAATATCTGCCTTGTTCCTAGTGTATTTAGCATATTTGAGATGATATGTCTGAAAAAAATTTGGGAGTGAAATTTTTGTTTTGCTTTTACTAACTGACAGTGGTAATAATTCATTGACAATAAAGCTATTCAGAATTCAGGAAATTGAGAAGCATTTAGGCTCTACAAGCAAACTTTGTCTTACCTTCTCATGGATAGGATTTTTTAAAACAAGAAAAGAAAGAACATTGTGAGCTAAATCCAAAGAAAAATGTAGACAGGTTTTCTGGCATTGAAGTGAAGAATTGTTACCCATGTCTGTCTTCCTTTTTCTCTCCATACACACACTTCACACTTCACCTAATCTTGACAGTGCTTTCACTTGACATGTGAAACATGGAGATGATATTCTGTGCAAAATAGAATTAGTTCTATGTGAATAGCTATGTACCTCTCTTCTGAACTGGAAGTGGAAGGGAGCTCAAATCTGAATCCAGGAAGCAAATGCCTTTTCAGTCCTCCAGTCAGGGATGACTTTTACTGTGGGGACTATTTCTTGGGATTTTTCTCTTCTTTGGTGATAGTTAAATATAAAAATAAAAAAAATATATGTTAAGCAAGGAACATCCAGATAAGATTTCACTTTTCTATAAAACTNTTTTTTTTTTTTTGTATTCTGTTAAGTGACATCAATTTATGCAATGGAGTTGAGCAGGTCTCTATTTCAGAAAAGCTGAATAATTAGAAAACACAGGAGTGGGATGGAGGAGCACAACTGTTCCCCATGAGGCTTAGAAACAAAACCTAGCTTTTGTAATGCTTTATTACTAAGTTTTTGAATCACTTAAAAGATGAGTTGCAGCACTCAGTCTCATATACACTTCAACTGAAAGAGTGAATTTTCTCAAATCTGTCAAATAATAAAGACAAGAATTAGTGTCAGCAAAAAGGTTTTGGTTCAGCATGATAAATGGAGAGGAGCAGCTCAGCTATGCAGACTTGAGTCAGACATTGAACTTGGAGGAGATCAGACTTACCCTTACTCTTAGAGTTCCTGTTGCCAGCTTCCTGAGTGGCATGCACCTCCACTGGATCCCTGCTGTCCACAAAGCCTTGGTCTCCCATTATGAGCTTTGATTTCCACATTTCTTAAAATTGGACTTGTGGATGTGCATGTCTGAATGAATGTAGACCATGCCTGTGTTGTCAGCTGAACTACTGCTGCTTTGGTTCCAGATCAAATGGATGAGCTCCAATTGAGGACAAGCCCCTTGCTGGCATATTTTGGCCAACACTGTGAAAATAGCTGGGGTTGTACTTTGATGACTGCCCCTCCTTATGATACAGTCTATCAAACTAAAGCCTGGCCACATCTGTTATTTGAACTATGATATTGCATGTTCATACACATTGCTGATGAAAATTTTCTGTCTAAAGTGGCTTCCTCATCAACAGTTCTCCTACAAATGCTGCCAGCTTGTGATCTCTGCTGGTTCCCTTCTGTCCAGAACCCAGGCAATTTAAGACTTACACCTGGTTCATCTGTCCTCCTGTTTGCTCAGAAACTTCTGTTCATCAGTGGGGCTCAAAATCCAATTTTGAAAAGGCAAAGGCATTGTTTAAGTATTAGACATGAGCTCTTACACAACACTTTACAGTGTTGGCTGGAAATAATGTAGGGAGCTGAGCTGCTGTGCTCAACGTAGATGCATGTGCTCCTGCATTTCTGGACATTTCTCAAATGCAGTCAGAACACTCAAAGCTTTCTTTTACACCATGGCTGCTGAATATCCAACCCCCCGAGCTAGAATAAGACTCAGCCTGGTGATGGAGTTCAGACTTGGTGTTAGTTGCATAGGAGGGAAAATAGAGGAAAACAGGACACTTCCCAGGTGCTCCACATCTTGGAGGATGGAGGAAAGGCTTCTAGCAGTGTTAAAAAAGCCTGACACCTGAGAAAGTTAATTGTTGGGATTTCTGAGAAATTTGGGATTGGCTATTAATTCATCCTTGAGGAAAGACTGAGAAAGCTGTGGATTAAGCCTGGGCTTTAGGGGTGACTGGTAGTGTCTTATGGTCTATGTTACAAAGAGTTGTGCTAGCAGGGAAAAAAGCCAAAAGCAGTCTTTATATCGTAACAACATTTGTTTTATGTGTCTTATGACTGGGAGTTTTCCTAAGTGAAGGATTTGTACTACAGTACATACACTTTTTGCCACAAACTCTACACTGACCCTGTCTTGCTTCATCGTTGTTTGGTCATATTTACAACAAACTAGTTATTATTAGGACAGTTCCTTAGCTGTGTGTTTGCATTAATTGTTTTGTAGTGACTGGATACTACAAATTGGATATTCAGGATGGGAATGGAAACAGTTTTATAGCTGTTGTCAACTTCTTATTTATGGTGGTCTAAGATTAGTCACAGAATATGTAGCCAGCACTGAGTCACTGACAATGCATATATTTCTGACATAAAGTGAAATCAAATTTGGCTCAGTGTCTCACTGCATAGCATTTGACCTTTAAATTCTTGGCAAGATTATTTGCCTTTTTTGAGGTAAATTTTTTCATATATGATGACAATTAAACATGAATCATGAAGCTTAAATATATGAGGAGATTAGTAGTGTTTTGTGTCTAATCTAGCTCCATCGTCATGGTAAACCACCTCTGCCAGGCTGCAGTATGTTATAAAACCTGTCAGCTTTGTAGTAGTAGTAGTAGTAGTTTGTGATTAAATACATTATAAGGGATATGAAAGATCATATAGTATATATACACATGCGTAAATGAGTTGGGATTTTATGACTGAATAGATATCCTTGGATTATTTTCAAGATAATGCACATACTAAAATGAAATTTCATTAAGGTTGAGTGAATTTTTAGAAGCAAGAGACAGCCATAAAATAGTAGGAAACTTCTCCAAAAGGCACACTGAAGCTATGAATATTCAGTTAATTCAAAAATCTGGGACAAGTGTAGCAGTCATTCAGTTTACAATAAAAATAGAACAATTAAAAAGCCACTTGGGGGTATCCAAAGCATGAATAATAAAAAGAAAACTGCTTCTGCTTTAATTTTTTTAAATTTAGATTTTTCTTTATAGACTTTTCATTGTTTTCTGAGAATAATAATCATATTGATTGAAGTATTAAGACACACAGAGTAATTCCCTCACTTCTCCCCCTTACTGCTAGTCATACCTGGTTTTATACTTGAACACAGTCTTAGAAGAGGTTGAGGACTCCACTGTACTCTGGTCACAGTCCTTACCATTTGTTTTCATCTAAACAGTGATTCATTCATGTCTTGCATTTAAAAGAAATATGGCTAGAAATTTGTCCAAGAAGCATTTTTTCATTTAATCTGGGCTTCATTTTCCAGGCCATTAATGACTTGTGTCTATATACAGAAGCATGCCTTGTGAATAAAGAAGAGTAGTGCCTAAAAGAATTGGTGATGGGAAAGTTTCTCAGGTTTTTGGGTGTGGAGGTGACAAATTAGCATCATATTTTGTTACATGTGCACAAAATGTCTTTACTCTCTGCACAAGGAACACTCTAAAGTTTGTGGATTTGTATTTTCAGTATGGAGGTTCCCACTGGAAAACGTGGGCTTTGTTTTTAATCAAGACCTTTGAGAAGCACAAAACATAGAAGAGTTTAAAGCCAAAGAAAGGCTTTGAAGCCTTAAAATCCAAGGAAATGTTGTTTTCTTCACCTTAAATCCTTTTCTCAGGATCTGGCAGTTCATGATAGCTCTGAGCTGGAGTTACATGATTTTCCTTATTAAGTAGTGAAGAAAATGACAGATGACCGTGATGCGCTGGAAGAATATTTAAACCCATGCCCTCAAGTGGTTCTTAGGGCTGCAAGTAAGATGTGCATTGCAGATGTGTTGCCCTGGTTATCCTGAGGAATCAGCCTGCTGCAGAGCCACTGTATTGGAAATGGCAGAGCTTCAATGTCCCCTGTCACTAGTGCAGAAAAGGGCTGCATATTTCATATGTTCAATCCTTGCTGCAAGTTGATATTTTGAAATTGTATTGAAGCAAAGTCATGCCAAAATTGCAGAGTGAATTAGGAATAAATATATTTGAAGCACTGCTTTCCAAGATGACTAATTATTTTTCCAGATGTAATTTTATTTTTGTAATATGGATTTCTTTACATCTTCTGATTAGTTGCTTGGTCCAAATTTAAATTAATGGCTTTGAGGTTGATGGCAAATCTTCACTAGAAAAATGCAATATCACTTGGTTGCTGCCAATGAAATTGTACTGGTGTTATTTTTATATGAAGATTGATAAAAATAGATTATTCATATAGTATAGGATAAAGGAAATTTTGTCTTCTTTGTAGGGACTAGATCAACTCTGCATCAATATATAAGAAGTGGTGGCAACATATATGTACAAAGCTGACATGGATAGCATCTACAGGTCAAATACAATGTTTACTGAAAAGTAGATAATGTTTTAGTTTAATGGAAAGCTGAATATTTAAGACTTGAATACAGGCAGCTTTTCACTACTTTTTAGCTTAAAGATGTACATTTCTCTCTAGATTTGCATGATTTGATTTTTCAATGCTTAGATCCTACAATTGGAAACTAAGTTTTCTAATGTGCTAAGGACTGAGAAGCATGGTCCAGAGAGCCTCTTTTAAGATATGCTCTCAACTGTGCAATTTCCTTTAAAGCATGTCTGATAATGTCAGTTCCAGTCATGGAAAAATAGTTTACAGTTTTTTACATTTTTTGTGTTAGCAGAATAATTTGGGTTCTCTTCATGATATACTTATTCATACTGAGCAGGACTTTATATCATGAGGAGTCCTCCTGAAGTTAGCATTCTATATTTGATTAGTATCAGCTTAATCCATGGAACTAATTTGTGTAACTAAGCTTTCAAAATTTAATAGAGATAATCAATACAGAATATTTCTTTTCTTTTCAGTTATTTTTATTTTCTGAAGACTTTTTTTGGCGTGTGCCCACTACTGTCAGTTCTACTTTGTTCTTCACTTTCCTCCTCTTGACGCTCTTAATCAACAGACTTCTGCTACGCCCAACAGACTTCTAGGCTGCCGCAGTTCTTTTAATACAAACTCCAGCTACAAGCAGCTGTTCTGTAGGCAGACGTTTTTTATTAACTTCATTAGGAACTATGCTATATCATATTACCATCTTCTGTTCACAGCCTGTGCAGCTGTAGTTGTTGCTTTCCACAAAAGTTTCCACAGAAAACCATAACCTCTCTTTTCTCAGATTTGTGTGTGTGTCCTTTGCTGCCCTTAGGTTATCTTTGCATTGTGAATAAGGTTTCTTCTACCAAGTGTTTTTGTTAGCTTAAACCAGTTTTACCAGCCCATTTTCAACTTGATATGAGTCTTTGTATTGTGCTAGTGTCTTTTCTACCAAGAATTTCCTTTTATTTATGCTAATCTCAGAGCAGTCCACCAGCTTTGGAAGGGCTGATTAGCGTTGTAGTCAGACAAGCATAGGGCCAAGATCTGCCAAACTAACTTCTATTTATGTGTTTAACTTTTTGTCAACTTCAGTGAGAGTTCAGGCATGTAAATAGGTTTTAGGATCTTAAAATCCCATGCGGATCTGATTTCAGTTACTTTTCATTGAAATTTAGGCATCATATGAACAATGGTAGATGAATCTGAAAATACCTCATTCCTCTTCCAGTCCAGAAACTGAATTCACCAGCATTTCATAGTTAGCCTCTCTGCCAGCTCCCTGGCTGGCTTTCAGAAGCTGAATTAGAAGCTATTAAATGGAAAATTAGGTACAGTACATTGCACCAAATGTTTCAGACTTAGAAAAACTCCCTACTCCCAGAGATAGTTGGATTATAGCAAACATAATACAATAGGGAAAGACTGTGAGATATGTGATGAGATTTAAGGGATCTTGTGTATGATTCTTGGGAAATTTAAACTTGGGATTAGGATGAGAATTCCCACTAGCTAATCAGAGCACAGTCCTCAGCAATTAGTGTCGTACAACATCACAATCACAACCTTTTTTAATGCCTTTTCTTTCAGTGCACCTTTCTGGAAATTTGGATTAAAAATACAATTTAATATGTACCAGTAGGTACATATTAAAATGTCAGTGTATAATAATAGATAATGTCTTTACACAGTTCCAATATAACCTGGAATAATAATTTAAAAATATGCAGTTTCTGGCTTCCATAGTTTTTAGTGTGAACAGTGATCACTTCATCATAGTTAAGTCATGTTTAGAAAATTTAGACAAGCTGCATGATTACTCTAGGAATCATGGAATTATTTGTTCAAATCAGTACCATCTGTGGACAGAAAAAGTTGGGAGAATTTTAGTCATTCTTGAGGAATGGAAATCTGATTCTCCATGCTAGAGTAATTGTAATCCTCTTTGTATCTGTAACCCAATAGCATAGCTGTCTTGAAATTGTCTCTGAACACAGCCACCAAATTCAAGAGATACTGTGCCACTGGGTGTCACTGCTCTTCACTGTAGCCCTAGGACCAAACCTCTTTGATCTGCTCCAGTTTCAGGTTGCATCTTTTCATTTGTTCTAATGAGTGATTACATTTATGTTTAATTTGTCTGTGTAAGGAGGGAGAAAAATTACCTTGATTTTAAACTGACTAACGTTTAAGGCTCTGATTCCATTTTAAAGGTCTGTCTAGGCAATGATAGAGAAAATTTTACTGTGAATTCTGCTGACTGACCCTTGATTTTTAGATTAAAAATATTTTGTTTATTTGGGTCTTCATAAACTGGAAAAATGAAAATAAAAATAGTTACCAACGATTTTGTGTGAAAGAAGAGATGCTTCTCTGATTGTCTGCTATCAGGATACCTGCAAGTTTATCTTTAAAAATGCTGGTTTACATGTAGTGTAATTTATTGGGATAATCAGATGTTACCTTCAGCCTTGTAAAGATAATGTGTATGGGCACTCTCAGTGGTTGGTGGGAAAAAGGACAGATAGAAAGAGAAACATCATTTCTCCACAATTCCTTTTCTCCCTCTTTCAGTGAGTTTTTTGCCTCTCCAAATACAAGGAAAGCTAGTGGAGGCTGGATTTATTAGAATTTTGTTCGTCTAGGAGAGAGCAAACAAATTAGAGCCACCACCATTTTGCATGATATAATTTCTGGTTCTATGAAAGCCAAGTGTCTTTTCCTTCTTTACTGCAATATTGCAAACTCTCAGTTATTTTTGATGTCATCATCCATGTTGAAAATAAGGGAACAAGGTACTCTCCTTAAGAAGGAAAGTACACCATAGTGTCTAGACCATGGGCACTGCTTTTCCTATATCTGTGACCAGCCTCTTTAACCTGCCTTGTTTTAGTTGCAGAGACTGCAGTTGTGCCAGCCAGGGCTTAACCAGCTGAACATTTGAGCAAGTGAAGGTGTATATTTCCCCCTTTCTACTTACACCCAGCAACTAACAAGTTACTACCTGCTTTATGGCAAATCCTAGTTTCTGTATTGAAATATAGCCCAATAGTAAATTTTCTATTTTATCCCACATTTTAACATTATCATATTTGAGTATGTAAGAATTCATATTTTTGCGATATCTTAACAGATATTAACAAATTACGTTACAACAGAGTAGAAGGTTTATGGACAAAAAATACAGGTATTTTCTACTAACCGTGTGGCACTTCTCTGTCCATAAAGTAGTAGTCAAACTAGGACATTTCTTGTAATTTACACAAATAGCTAATACAGTTTATAGAGTTTTTTATGAAAATATTGCAATGCTTTATTTTTTTGAAAGTGGATAAACTAAGTATTGCATCTCCAAATCTGAGCAAGCAAGAATGGTACTGCATGTTTTTAGGTTTTTGACAACTTTCTGTATTTACCTTCATGCTAATAACAACAGAGAAAAACAACTTTAATTTTGATAGCATGGAGTATTATGATGGAAGTTGTCTTTAGCAGAGATTTTTTTTTTATATATTTTGCTCTTGTTCTGTGTCTGGTTAGTTTGTAGCAAGGTGGGAACCTGTGGGGCTCTTGCATGCTATGGTGCTGAGTACTTGTCTGTGAGAGCTCATTGGAGGAATAGGAGAAGGCCCATGGTTCTCTGCCTACTTCCTCTCCTGCACACTCCACCTGCTTTGGGTTCATTTGAAGGGATTTTAATTTCTCAACCTTTTCATCAGCACAGCTTTGTCTGATTCAGAATTTACATTTCTTGTTAAACATCTATATTTAGTGGAGAAGTTTCAGCTTATTATATTGTGATGATTTTGATAAATTATTGCAACAAAAGCAAAGATCAGATATTCCCATAAGGCTGAAAGAAAACAAAAAGGAGTGTTTTCTCTTTCTTCCCCAGTAATGTTGATCTGGGATCTTTTTCTTCTTTATGTAAGCCTTGGGGCTTCTTCAGTTTCAGTTTGAGGATGTATCATGTGTTTTTCTTTTACCAGTGTTACCTCTTTTCCCAAAGACTCTAAAGCACTCTTTAAAGCTATGAGCACACAATGATTTCTGAGCTGATTTTTCTGCACAGTTTTTGCCATAGAGAGTATTAGTATTATCTTACAGAGTCTTAGAGATAATACTAGCTTTCTCTATGACTATGTGATATAGCACAAAACCATACGTTGCAACTAGTCTGTGAAATCTGGGAGTATGCTGCTGACTTAATATGGACAGAGTAAATGTGTGTACATATATATGTATTTACATATATGTGCTGCTTCTGTCTCATGAATATAACCTGCATATAAAGAAATGGAAGCAAAGTTTGTGGGAATTTTATTTTTTATCTTTTATTCAGCTCTTTCTCTTAATGTTCTTGTAAAGCACTTCTATAATGCTAGACAAACACATTGATTATATTGATACTTTTCATTCAGATGGTGAAACAGGAAACTTACGAAACTTACCTTGACATGTTGTATGAGGATTTCATATATTAGCAAGAGAGAGGCAGACACATGAGTATTTCTAAATGAGAGGTGAAGAATCCTAGTTACAACCCACAGTAAAAGATGCTATGGGTAGGTCAAAAATAACTTTGTGTAATATTCTCTCCATTAGTTGAGACAGCCCCCAAAGTAGCAATAGAAACATTACAGCCCACAAAGCTGGTCCTACATGCCATGCCTGAAAGAATTTTTCTTTATTTCAAAAGCTATAGTAAATGTATGCCACCTAAATAGGTACAGGGGGATTTATACCATTAGAAATACTGCCTATTAAACATATGAAGTTGAATCTTGGTCTTTAGACATTCTTATTAAAATATTTTTTTCAACAGTGGATAAAATTGGTATATTTGCAATCACTTTTCATTCAAATTAAGATATCTTACAAGTGTTTTCATCTGTAGTTCCTAGTGCTCCCAGGGATATTGTTTTTTCCAATGTGCAATCAACAAGTGTGACCTTGCACTGGAGATCACCAAAATCTATCCTTGGCTACTTTCAAAACTACAAGATTACCACGCAGCTAAAATCCATCCACTGCAGTGACTGGGAAGCTATGGAATGTATTGAATATGAGATGCATCAGCATTTATATGAAAATGTCATGGATACCTGGATAGAGGACACAGTGTATGGACTGAAAAAATACAGATGGTACAGATTTGCTGTTGCTGCCAGTACGAATGTTGGTTATGGCAGTTCTTCACCTTGGATTTCAACTCAAACCCTTTCTGGCTGTAAGTAAGGATGTCTGCCGCGTCTCATAATGCTATAGCAATGTGATGTTCACCTAAATAAGAGCTCTTGGCAGAAGTTATTTCTTCATAGACCTCCAATACTGGTGAAGTCAATTAGGATTTATAGGAACTCCTGATCTATGATATATAAAAATATATATTTATGATATAAATCATGTGGTAGGTATACATATCCAACACTGCTTGATATTTAAATGCATTTTTTATACTCTTCTATATTTACTGCTTCCACAACAGCAATTTCAATCCTCAACTGTACTATATGTGTAGACTTGGTAAGTCTGAATTTTTGCTAGTGTGAGTTGATATGCCATTTTTCAATACAACTGCACCTGTGGGATGGGCCAATAAAAAAAGTTTTTTTTTTAATTCTCTGACTAAAATTCTGTTCATTAACATTGTAAAACTTTCCTGTAAATTCTGTTGTGTGTTTTTGGCAATGGAATCTAAGCAATAGTTTCAGAGGAATTAAGATTTCTTTCCAAAACCATATCCACATACAGAGTTTACTAATCAGAGTAGCCATATAACATGTACAGGATTGCAATGGCACATATTAGAACTCTCATGCCTCAGCAGAGGATTTAAGTTTCTAAGTAAGAGAAGAGGTAGTTGTCATAAATAAGAATTTAGTTGCCACTAAATATTTGAGAGAAAGGTACATGAAACATAAATTATTAGACAGTTTTCATGGGCATATATGACCTTCCCTACCAGTTTGCAGTCATCCTAGGATAGAGAATATCTGAAATCTGGCCTATAGCCTCTGTAGAACAACTGAGAATCACTGTGAGTTGCCTCGGTCACAGCTCTTTTACTCATTTCCTCTTACAAAGTAATAATAATAATAGAGCTACGAAGTACTTAAACAGCTGTGTACCAAGGACTACTCAATAGTTCAGATATTTACCTTGTCTCACTCATGTTTTTATAATCATGTGATGTGAACACAGGAGGCTTTGGATACTGTGATAGTAAACATCATAACAGCCTGGTTTTTATAAAGCTCAGAAATAGTTCTTTGGATTGAGAAGTGCTGGATTCAGCTGCAGAGTCATTCTCATGTGCACTTACTTTCTTTGTCCAGTGACTCTTATGGGGAAGCTCTGCCTGTAAATCAATGCAACATTTTAAATTAAGGAAAAGAAAAAAAAAAAACAAAACATACAAAACAACTAACCCAGACGGAGCAGAAAATAAATAACAGAAGTTCTGCAACTCTTGAGCCAGCAGCTCTGGGGAGATTTCTTACTACTAAATTGTTAGAACTCAGCTGCTGACATACGTATATTTGAAAATACTTTTCAAAAATTGTTGCTGGGTTTAAAATAGTTAGGGATTTAAACTGGATGTAGAAGCAGATAATGAAAACTCATATAATTGCATAAAGTTAGGATGCTTTTCACGATTTCCTCTTTGGACAGTGATGATTTGGTTTAAGAGAGATCTAGTTTCCTATCCAGTCCCACTGCGGAAATGGTAGTTAAAAGCATAAATATCTCAATAGATTGCACAAGCCCTTTCCAAGCCAATTCAGTGTCACTCTCACCAGTAGGTCCTCTATGTGTTCTATTAGATAGTTTAAAAGTGGTGAGGTCAAAGCTATAAAAGTTTCACCAGTTCTTCCAGCCCAAGTGTCTGGAGTTGCTGACCTGTGGTGATGGAAATAGCCAGCAACAAATTTCCTGTGAGTTAAACTGGTGACACATCAGGAGATAAGCTGCCTATAAAACACACTGCTGTGGAGTCAAGGAAGCATGGGCATTATTCCAAATGTCATGTCTGGGCACTGGTCTTTCTCCTAGGGTAATGGCAATCAGCTGGGGAGAAAAAAAGAAGAAGGTGACATGACACATCTGGGTAGCCAGCTGGCAGCTCTGTTGTGCCTCAGCAGGCTGGGAGCCTCCATGAGCAGTGGCTGATCTTTAGCAAGAGCAGGTTTCTAGGTACCTGATACTTTTCAAAGCCTAGATTTTAGAATACTGTTTAAAACCCGCTCAGTTCTGCTCTTTCTTTTGCAAAGGCTACAGCCTGTATCAGGAAAGAGAAATTTAGAATGCACCAAGCAGATTCAGCACTCTGGGCAGCCTTGTGAAGTGTATGCAGAAAACAGGTGTTGATCTCCCTCTTCTTTCCCTCACGGACAGGGCCAAGCATCCTCTGGATTAGCCTGCTGACACACAGCCAATATACGTGGTCTGTTAGGGCTTAAGAGTGCTTAGCTGCTACGTAAAATACCCTGAGTACTTAGTCCATAAATCAGTGGGAGTTGTGTTTGCACATTTGAGGGCAGAAGTTAGGCACTCTTTCACTTGGCCTCTTTAAGACGTTTCTTCTACCAAAGGTAAAGTTACCTTTGTTGTGAAATAATAGTTAAAGGATCTTTTCTTCATAATTCATTGGTTTCTCAGAAATTTGTGTTTCTCTCAAGCCTAAATAAAATATTCAAGTATTATATTCAGGAGGTTATTTATTATCATATTCAGGAGGAGCATTTAAGATGAAAACTGTTAGACTTATTTCCCAGAATATGAAGAGAAACTACTTCAAGAGCAGCAAAAATTACATTAAAAAAATCCTAAATATTTTTTACAGGTTCTGAGGATTTGATTGTTGTGCTAAAGCAGAAATACCCAATAATTCTGACTATATAGTGAATAAGGTGAGGATCCTAGCTTTTCATTTCAGTTGTTCATTATGAAGACAAATGTTAGGCTATAGGAATTATTTTCAACATTCTTTAACTCATTTGCAAGTTTCAAACAAAAAATAATGGAAGTATTCTGTACTGAGAGTGGTTATACAGTTACTCTGTGAACATATTGTGGATTGTTAGTGCAGCCCAGTTCTCACATCACACAGATAAACTATTCAGCCTTCCGTCTTGCAGATTATCTTCACAGGAATTGTCTTACTGTCTCATAAAGTAGTGTGATAGCACCATTATTACTTAGCAAATTGATTGCCCATGAGCCAAATTATTCTACAAGATTAAATATTTTCATCATAACTTAGATTTGTATAGTTACTAGCACAGAAGATCATAGTGTTGTGTCACAGTAAGGGAAAGGGCAAGAAATGTTTTCCATAGCTATGGAAACTTTTCTCCCTCACACCTAAGCTTACCCCAAGTTTCACTATTGCATTTATGAGGAAAATAAGATTGTCTGAACTTAGGTTTTCTGAGAGAAAAATAATCGTGGAGGGTCAGTGCTAGATGAAAAATGAATGAATGTGAGATCACTGACCTCATTTTGGATCTAATACAGTTACACAATGCAATGCTTTTTGATAAGCTGCCGAGTCCCCTAATGCCAGGATATACTGAGGTACAAAGGAAAATCCCAGATGTTCGAATGTCCCATGAAGGCTAGGACATAGAAGCATGGGGCAGAGGGTTATGCTTCTCTTTTCAGCGCCTTCTTTCCCAATCCCTGCTGATACCCAGTTGCTTGGTATGATTAAAGAAAAGTTTCTGTGTTATGAAAAGTAATGAGATTTCATGTCCTGTTATGTGTTCTCTCTTCTGGAAAGCTTTACCTTCTTTTTCTTAGTTTTTTACATTTCCTCAAAAGTAAACATTTGAAAATAATTATGGACTAATATAATTGTTTAAAATTATATAAAAATAACCTTGATGGTTAAAAATTAAATAACTGAAGCACACATTTAATTTTTCCTGGGAAAGGGAAAAAAAGAGCTGATCCTAACTAAACTGGCAAGCAGGAATTTCTGTTAGAAAACTGGAGTATTCAGTCTTATTTTTGAGGATTATGCTGAATGATGGGCTATCCAAACTTATCTTCAAACTAACACACTTAACTGCTGCCTTAGCATCAGGACAAAGATGGATGGGAAAGATGACCCTGACCTCCATAAGACCCACATTCCTGTGCAAGGATAGAAGCATGATAATCAGGAAATGATGGTTATTAGTTACAGAAAATGCATTATTGTAAAAACCAGGAGAAAAGTGCTTGTGAGAGGAAGTGATTGGATTATGGGTGAATGAGAGAATAAGACTAGGTCATTTCTCCGGAGTAAATTGCTGTGATTTATAAGAGAAAGGGGGTAGTGATATCATGGCTTCATATGGACCAGATTCATTTCACAAAGAGACCAAAATCAGAATGCGGCAGTTATGCATTGAATCAAACACCATTTTGAAAAAGATGGTTTTTGTAAAACATGAGATGTCAGATACCTTTCATTTTGTGGTTTTCTCCCCAATAATACATGTTATTTCAGAAAATATTCCTGTATTTCTGTATGATTTGGTTAATGTCTGATATTTTACTTTTTCATAATGAAAATAAACCAGATATTAGTGCTTAGACATACTTTACATAATTAGCTTAAATATAGCATACTCAGTCAAAATTTTCTTGCAAATATCTATGAATACATCCAGTATAAACTGCATATGGAAACTAACCATAAAAGTAACTGCAGACTGTATAATTTGTAGATTAGATAGATTATGCTTTAAAATTATTTCACACCATCTAATGCATAGCTACAGAGTCCATCAGTTTTATATAAAACAAGGAAAATTGTCTTTGGAAACTNCAATAAAGCCAATAAATATCATTGCCATAGTTACAGGTAGCATTGCTTATACTGAAAGATGCTGTTTGGTAACAAGCCTGACATGCATTACCTGAAAAATAGAGTTTGTGCTTACTCTAATTTTCAAGGAACTTTCTTGCCCTTGTATTTTGTTTTATCTGTTGTAGCTCTCCACTTGACAGCCAGCCTTCTCTCAGCACTCTCCTCTTTTACCACCCCTCATGTGCACTCACAGTTTATTCAGTTAACACTCTTCATTCAGGTGTTCCATGCTATTCAGTATTTTTGGGGACTGCTTCCAATGGCTGAATTTGATGTAGCCTATAAAGTCTTGTAGATTCCTGCTAATCCCAGCACAGGAAGCTAATTCCTGTATCCAACACCCTAAACTCATCATAGCACCTTACCTAGGCCCAAATATTTCTGCTTTATTCTGCAATGATGGTGCCAAATTTTCACCCCCATAGTGCAAAATTTTATTATTTTCCTCATTAATCTTTCACACATAACTGCAACAGCTACATACTTCTCTCCATGCTCTTTTCCTTTTCCTTCTCTATGTTCTTCTTAAAAACTAAATAGCCTTGTATACCCTCTAATGTTTTTCCTCATTTAGCCCTCTTACCTAATGATTAATGATGGCAAACTACATATTCATGTGTTAATCTTGTTTGAGAAATGAGACTGCATCTTCTGATTAGCATAGGTATGATCCTTTTAGTAATTTTTTATAATATACTGTTAACTGATATGTATATTTTGTGGTAGATTGAAAAGAAGGCACTGTGAAGCCAAGTTCTGGAAATATGTACAAATATGTTGTTGGTTTTTAACAGGCTGTTCAGTGATACTTACCACAATAGTCTTTTTTTGGTAGTAGACCCAAAAACAAGGCACCCTGGAGCCGAGTTCTGTGATTATCTACAAATCTGTTGTTATTCTACTGCAAATTTTATTTTCCTGACATTTAAATGGTTATTATGAAAAAAAAATACCGTTTACTGAGAATTGCTGAGTTGTTATTATGATTTCATTAATTTCTTATTGATTAATAAGAAATAACTAGGTTAATTCACATATCACCTCAACAAATGGAAATTTTAGGGAAATCTCATTTCTTAATGTGAACATTCTTGCCCTATTTCAATTCTTACCACTTCTGTTTGGGTTTTCTGTAGTTTCTCGACATGTTAAGAATGAATTGAAAGGAAATGTAGAAAATTATTTCTATTTATACTTTCCAATGCTGCTGGAAATTTTTTCTAGAATGCAGAATATGATGTCTTTTCACAATTTCTTGTTCTTTGAATGATTCATTTGATATAAAAAATGTATTCTGCTTGTCTATTTGTATAAATATTTGCATATATTTTGTTTGCGTCATGTGAAATACTAATAAAGAACATGTAATTAAATAACCCTATAATATCAATTTAAGATGAAGTCATAGGCAGTCCTTACTCTAGAAAAATTGTAGTAGTTGCAATGAAAAATGTATTTCTTAATCATATAGTGTGAATTACATATGAAAAAAAAGATAAAAATTACATAGTTATTTAAGCAGTGGGTAATCTTAATTGTGTGACAAAGTTCTATTTTCAAATCTCTATTGGCCATTAAAATTATTATGGACTATTTTATGTGCACTTCCTTGGCCATGATTCACATACACATTTTTTTTACAGCTCCAGATGGTCCTCCAGAAAATGTGACTGTTTTAGCTACATCTCCTCACAGTATTAATGTCAGCTGGAGTGAACCTGCCATCATTACAGGCCCAACGAGCTACCTCATAGATGTTACCTCAGTAAGGCAACTCTGTTTTACTGTTAGTGGTTATACAGATATTTGGAGATATCAATACCACAACAGATGTTCTTATAAAAATTGCAGGACAGACATAACTGGATCGAAAACCATATAATTGTGCCTATTTCTACATAAATTCCACCTGAGAATTAATTGTACATTTATTAATTTATTAATGGGAGATAAATTAATTGCTTCATATTAAAAAACATGTGCTAATAAGATGTCTTGGAGGAAAAAAGTGTATCTATATCTATAAATGTACACAGGAAAACAGTAGTTGAGCTTTGTGAAAGTGGACCTCTTTTTAACCATAATGACTTTTTTTTTCTTAAAAGGAAGGAAAGGTTCATTGCTGTGATTTTACAAACCAAAGTGGAGAGCCTAGCAAAAGGAAATGACTTGTACAAAGTTACACAGCACCAGAGGGCAAACTTGAAAGTCAAACTAGATTTCCCACTTTGCACTTGGTGCTCTGTCCATCAGATTATTTGTATTTTGGTAGCATAGTAATAACACTTTGTCCTTGATCTTTATAACCATAAAAAGCTGACATGAGAGGAAAACTCTAGTGGCTTTTTTCTTCTTATCCTCTACTGCACTTACAAAATTTCTTAAAACCACCATTAATAAACCCCATTTCCTGCCCTATGGCAAGATAGGCATCTTTCTAAATTCAAGCACATGAGAAGTAGGATGTAAGTTCCATGTTTTGCCAGGAATTATACAGACAGGGCTTAAGTGAAAATAGGAAGTAGTTTACCAGACATTACCTAGGGAAAGTTGCCATTTGCTGTTTCAAAAATTTTGAATCAGTCTGTTACATAGTAGGAAAAAAATTAAAGTCTACTTCAGACAATTTTGGACCTTTGAACAGAAAGGTAAGTTTTCTGAGAAGAGAGTAAGACTATGTGTATATATTAATTTTTCCTGAATCTGTCATAAGAATTATAGATCTGCTAATATATTAATGCTAAGATATCTCTGCAATCAAAATGTCTAAGAAGATCAGTAAAAAAAATACCAAATATTTTTAAGCTACTCAGAAAAGTTACAAGAGAGAGTAATGTGTAGTCTGTAATTTTATCTTCCTGTAAGTTCATTGTGCAACATGTAGAGTGAAATCTGCTCAGTTCTGAACATGCTTACTGCAGCAGTAGAAGGGCAGGTTGAAGGATGTATGACACGGGAGGACTTACATGAATGATTCCTTGGCCCAATGAGTTGGTCACTAAAAACTGCATAGCAAGTTTTATTTACTCCCTAATAAAGTCAGAGAAGACTTTCTCCTTGTGAAAAGTTCCCGTCATTTTTGACTGAACAGCATTTTAGTGCATCAGAAGGAAAACATTTCATGATTTTTATAAAACTTAAAAATTCTGTTTTCAATGCTTCATTGTTTTAGGTTTAATATTTTATCAATTTGCATTGAAACAATTTCCTCTCTGTCTGATAATTCTGAAATTATGAATGATATAATCTAAATCTACACTGAAAATATCATATATACCTCATCAATATAAGTTATAATAAAAATTCTGAAGGAAGATGATCTATGCAGTGTTCCAGGTGGACTTGCCAGCATCTGAAAGGAACTCAAAAAACTGTTTTAAATCTTCAGTTTGGAGGACCAGGTTTATTTTTACAAAGTGAATTCTTTGGGTTTTTTTCCCAAGTATATTTCAGATAACCAGCTTTATGTTTATGGATTCCTTGTAATTAAATGTTGTCTGTCTAATGACCAGTAACTACAGGTGCCAGTTCTGTAGAACTTTAGTAGACAAACCTATTCCTTTTTAAAGACCAATAAAACTGTCACAATCTTTTTCAGTGAAATTTTTGGTATATATTTTATTGTCCCAGCGGGAAATTTTTATGAAAACTCCATATTCCACAAACGTCCAGTATGCATAACTTTACTCATTTTTATTATCAACTGAGTATCTTTAGATATTTATAAAATAGCATCACAGAACAGAATAATTCAGGTTTCTCCTCTTTTATATACTTAAAGTTAATAATTAGTATTCATAACTGAATGTAATAGAATTCTGCTTAAACTACCATGATGTACCTTGCAATTTTAAGGTTCAGAAAAGCTAAAAACTAGTCCTGTGTTTTATTCCAAGTCATGTTTTAATTTGTCTTACTGTCTACTATAATTGAAAGTACTTCTGAATAAAATATTCCTGGAAATGAGTAAGGAAAATGGAACTTAACCATTAAACTTCATGAAGAATAGAAATACATTTAATGATGTAGTGCTGTGATAGTACTTTAACTGTTGAATAAATATTTATATGCCAAATTTTTGATAGTCAGAAAGAAGAAAATGTTTCAGCCCTTGATGGCCATCCCAGGAAACAAATATCGGTTTTATTCATCAGAAAGTTTAGTTCAGGTTAATTCTCAGTGGGGATGTATGCCTATCTGTCAAATAAATGGTATGCTTGAGCTATTCAAATGTTTATCAGCTGCATTTAATACAGATTTTGTTCAGTGGGAAAACGACTGTACAGCTACCTAATTCTCTTTTCAAATTACACACTGAAGAAACAATAATAAAAACATTATAAACTGAAGCAATGGGAATATACATAAATACAATTTTATAAATGATACTTGAGACACTAGAAAAGCACCCAATTTTCATTTTTCTTGTTTTTGAAGCTACCATTAGAAGTGATTAATTGGATATGAAGTCCAACACTGGAGGTTTTTCGACAGAGCTAGAGATTATTTGAGATGTAAGGATGAGAGGTATCCACAATGTAATCCAACCCATAGCCTACTCTAACACAGAAGCAAGTGTACCTAAAGTATTCCTCAAAAATTATTTTTTATCTTTTTCATTTAATATCCAATGCTGCAAAGTGTTCAGCAACCCTCAATAGATTATTTTATTTTATAACTAAATTAACAGTCGTGGTTTTAGTTATTTTGTTTATATATATTATTGCAGATTGTGTAATTTGTAATTCTAGTTGGTTTTGGTAAAATTGCTATTTGTATTTTTGTGATCACTGGAAACAGTGGGTTATTTTCAATTTATTAGCATCCTTTTTTATATTTTAAAATTATTACTAGGTCTCCTATAATCTTCACTTTTTTAGATTAAACCTTAAACCTTTCCAGCTTTTCTAGTGGGAGAATTAATCCTTCCCAACTCTCTCATAAAAAAGAGCTTCTATTAATATATCAAAAGAAGAATTGCACTTTCTGCTGTTGTATCAACATTATATATTGTTTCCCAACTTTCTAATTGTATTCCAAAATATCTTTTGTTATATAGCTGCTAATCTTCTGGATCTTTGCCTAGTTTGATGCCTGTTTCAAGGCACTATAATTGGCCTGGCCGAGTGCGTCCAAATTGGTTCATGTTTGCTTGGTGTGAGACAGCACCAACCAAAGAGCCCATTCCCTTAATCACAGACTACATGAAGTGGCACACAGGCAACACATGGGTGAGATGGGTGTGCATTCCCCAGCACAGCTTTATACTCTTGGTATCCAGAGACTTCTTGTGAACCCTTTTATATAACTAGTTAGGAAAGTGGAAGAATAAAAGTTAAATAAGATGTTCAAATAATATTTTCCTACTTTTGCTGTTTCAAGCCTTGCAACAACTTTTTTTTTATTTTACTATTTTTACAGGTGGATAATGACAACTATAAATCTCAGTTTTTGAAGACAAATGAGGAGGATAAAGTCTTAGAAATTTCTGATTTGAAAGCATTTATGAGGTACTCTGTAGTAATCATTGCCTTTACGGGAGATGTTAATGCTGCACTCCTAGAAGGCAAAGCTAGTTCGCCAGTAATTGTCTCCACTTTTGAAGCAGGTTTGTAATTTTTTTCTACTTTATACAGATCTAAATTCACAGTTTTTCTTTTATTTGACAAATACATGAGGACTTTGAACACAAGGCAGGCTTTTAATACAGATTTGTCCTCACAATATTTTTTCTTTAATATTTAAAAAGGTGTCAGACAACAAAAGAAATAAAATTTTTATATATTATATAAAAATACTAAGATTTTAGGTTATAAATATTAAGATTTACCTTTAGTTAATGCTGGGATCCTACCTTGCTCCATGTAAAATTTGGATATGTGAAACACAGCCAACCAGATTACTTCTATAGCCAGTGAAGAGAAGTTCTGTCTATACATTAGCATGTATAGATGACATACCTGACTTAGGCAGGGATGACTCCCTTGGGGAGGCTTCTGTTAAGAGACTACAGAAAACTCTATACAACATCCTTGGTTTTGGTGCAAAATTTAAACATAAAAAATTAAGTGAAGTGAGTCCTACAATGTATGAATGGCATCTGTGCAGACTTGAGGACATCATGTGTATATTCTCAGTGGAAGGAAGTTGCTGGTTAAGGCGCATAGGACACTCTGCTTGAGTCATCTGTTCCACAGATTCTAAACAATCTGGAGAATGAGTTAGATATAGAGGTGACAGAAGTAGATGATGCTGTTAAGTTAGTCAGAGGAATAAAACTAAGAGATGAGAGGTTACAGAAAAGTAGATAGCATTTGCATTTGCTTATAAAACAAATATAGTACAAAACAAATAGAACAAAAATATAAATATGTACATGGAGAAGATATAGTCCTTACTTTAGATACAAAGATCACGATTATGCTCTGTCTACTGTCTTTGCTGGTTTTGAATTGTTTTCCATTGTTTAAACAAACAAACAAGCAAAACAGTAAAAATACTTCCTCAAGAGGTATTAAAGTTCTTTTTCATTCAAACAAATTATCATTTGTGTATAAAGCATAATTACCTTATCTCTTGTATCTCCAATGTTTTAAATGAGTTAAATTCTAAGGATTTCATGGCCTGTTTCTATCTCTGGAAGATGATATGCTAGCTGGGTCTATTCTGAGACAGACAGCATTCTGTGGCACCTTTTCTGATAGCCCTTTTCCTTATGTAAATATTTGATACATTAGGAGATGCAGTAACTTCAGAGAGGAACAGTTTTTTTTTTCTCCATCTCATCTTGTTTCATCTGGTTTCTACAGCTTACCATATGGCTTAGTTAGGGCCAATTGACCCAGACTTACAGCGAAGCCTCAGTAAGCATGTGTTGGCTGGTATAAAAAACCTGGGAAATAGGACAACTGCATCTAAATCCTTGGCTGAGGGAATGTGTATACCTTCCGTCACTTGATTTCACTATTTAAAGATCACGCTACATACTTGTCTGCTCAGGTAGAGCAATAAATATTTAGCTGCCTGGAAGGAATTTTACAGCTTTTTCTTTCAGATAGGGACATTAGGAAAATGATTTATACCTTTGCTGTCTTGAGAATAAGCTACTGGAATAATTGTTTGACAAGAAACTGCCTCCAGGAAAAGTGCATATTGGGCTTCTGTCTGGGCATCAGTTAGTGGAAAAATTTTTTCTAAAGATTTAGTTGTGCTAAGCAGAGACTCTTAGTAGCACAGTGGCTTGTTAATGTGTTGAGAGGGAGCTTGCTGTTAGCAGAGGAATACTCTGCTATTCTCTGAAAGGAGTACTCATTGACTGTTGCTTCTTGCTTGGCAACCAGTGCGAGGATTTGTCTACCCCAGATGTGTTTCAAGGTATAATGATGCTTTCAGGCTTTTTAAATAGATAATAAGAAAAAAAATTCTCTGAGTAAAGACTACTGAGTGTTATCTAATAATTATTTTAAAAGTTTATAGCATTCAGTGCCATCATCAAGAAAAGGATTTCAGTAGATATTCGACTTTTTATTGTGTTTATGAATATTTGCATATGCAATAAGTACTTGAGAATTTTTATTAAAAAATTGAAAATATCAATGAAATAATACTGATATACAAAAAATATAATTTTAATTTTTCAGGTTTTACTATAATAGTAATAGTAGTAAACTGATTTAGTGGGTCATTGAAATATTTATTTCAGTGCCTGAAGACCCACCTAACAACATAACTTTTCAGAAGATACCAGATGAAGTGACAAAATTCAAAGTAACATTTGTGCCACCATCTGAACCAAATGGAAATATTCAAGTGTATCAAGCTATGGTTTACAATGAAGATGACCCTGCAGCCATCCAGATCCACAACCTTAGTGTCATTGGAAAAAAAGATGAATCAGTCACTGCCATGATAGAAGGATTAAAAGGAGGACATACCTATAATGTCAGCGTAAGAACTGATAATTTTTGGGGGGGAGGGTATTTGTTTTCTTTGATATAAATGTGAGATTAGTTTGAAACTTTGGCTGAATATGAGATTTTCAGGCGAAGAATGTTAGCGGGGTGCAAAGAGAGGCAAGTCTGAGGAACAATGGGAGCAAGGAACAGAATAGAGTGAGTGGGAGCAGGATGCATCACTAGTCTGGATGACCAGTTCATGTGCTTAGCAAAACAATTTGTGACACACAGTCACAAGCACAATACTAAATTTCTCTCTTAATTCCAGTACAGGCATTGCTCACTGGACATGAGAGGTCCAGTTCTGCAAGGGGAGTATGCGCATGAGATAGTCAGAGACTGGGACATGAGAGGAGGAAAGATCATTCTTTAAGTGAGCTTGCTTACTCCTTTTTTAAGAGCTACATTATAAGCAATGCAGTGTTACAATACATAGGATTTCAAAGCAATATAATGTAAGTTCTAGCCTAGTGTGAATGACAAAAGGAGTGTTTTGGCATTCATTGTTGCTACAGATATATCCAGAATTAGCCAATATGAAGCTAATACAATACTCATTAAAGCAAATACTTTTTTTTTTAAGGTGTATGCAATTAATGGTGCTGGTGCAGGGCCAAAAATTCAATTGAAAATAACCATGGATATCAAAGGTATGTCCCATAAAGTACGCTATATCTGAAATCTCTATAAATTCCGAAGAAATTGCTGTTCAACCTGTGAGCACACAGCTGTGTGCCTTCAGCTATTATTTAGAGGCTTTATAATGCAGGAACAGGGATATATAATTGATCTCCTTGAACATTAGTGTTCAATTTTGGTGGCCATTTGCTATTTGTATCAGAATCATACTGTAAAGCACAGGCAGACTCACTGAAATAATCATATCAAGTTCAATATTTCAGTTACCATGAGCAAACAGCTTAGAATATGACATAGGAATAGCTAAGTATGCAGTATCACAGTTGTTGAAATAAACAGTCATTGATTGATATTAATTCAAAAATTAAAACTCACTCTTTATTGTTTTTTCCTGTAATTGAAAATTATATATGTAGGCACTTTTCAGAATATAGTTTTTAGAGGCTTAAGACAGTAAGTAGAACATTAGGTTATCCCTGAAAATATTGTGGAGAATTTTTTTTGTATAACTAGCTGTGTGCCTGAAAAATGTACTTGCAGTGAAAGTATTGTAAAGCAGAACTCTGTGGTATATCTTTGCTTAAAAACAGAACCACCAAGGCCCAAAAAGAAACCAGCACCAGTTAATGATACCAATGGAGCATTACTCGTCACAGCTACAACAATTACAATCAGAATGCCAATATGTTATTTCAGTGATGATCATGGCCCTATCAAGAAGATACAAGTTCTTGTTGTGGAAGCTGGAGGTACAGTTTAATAAGTTCCCTTGGAAACTGTTTTCAGGTTCAAGCTGTTTGTCTTTTTCATTTCTTTTCTTGGGTTTCAGTAATTTCGTTTTAGAAGACAGACAATAAAGTCACTTCTGTGGCAACAGCACTAAGGGCACACAATACCTGTGGGCTGGGTACTGGATTCTGTGAATGCTTTCTGGTGAAGTGTCTTCCATGCTGTTTGATTCCACCAATATTATTCAGTTGCTAATTTTATCACTATAGTTCTTTATTTTCTGTTTCCTTGGAAAACACCCTAACATTTGACATTCACGAGTATAAATAAATATGAAACTTTTGGGGTTTGGCAAGGTTATTCTTCTGTCACTATTAATGTTGCCCATAAAAGAATGCAGTCATGTGCAGTTGATATTTCCATTCCATTACGGGGGAGATAGTTACATAAATCCCTTCTGTAGACTGTGGGTAAGAATGTTTAGTCTCTTGTATGGGCTGATGAACATTTACTCGTATGAACAGTGCTGTGAAACCTTTTGAGTAATTGCTTACCAATGTGAGTGGGAGTTTTATGATAGAACATCATATGGTCGGGCTTATTTTCCCTAAGAAGGATAAACTCCAGGTATTTAAATACTTTATTTTACTTGATTTCAAAGTGTAGAAGTAAAGTATGCACATTAAGTGAAATTGCCTTAAATGTCTCACCTTTTTCTGAATTTTGCATTTTAGCACTAATCCTAATGACATTTATTTCATAGCTATTGCTGGGAAGATTCTCTTGAACTGAAAGATAAACAAATACCATGCTAGGCAACATTGTGAAGATTTTTCTCATGAACTGCTGGGTACCATCCACATATGGTTATCTAGTAATTTAATTTATGAAACAATCCTTATTGTGTTCAGACTAAAGAGTTTTTACTGGCTTTGTTAGCTAGCCATGCTCATTTTGAAAGTCGGGTGTTTTGCACAAGTAATATACTCTACAGGCAGAACTGCGGTGTGAAACTGCCCCTCAGACTTTCTAGATGTGATTTAGTTGGCTTACTCAGAGTTAACAAAACAGGGATAGTGTGGATAGTAAGGAAATTTGGGTTTAAGTGCAAATTCAGTCATGGACTTATTTGTGTAAATTGCACCAATAGCATGCTAAGCTCTTAAAAAATAATTTCCTGTGTAAGTTCTTTAATTGCAGTCTGCTTGGAATGTAAATTGTATCTATTTTTTTTTTTTTTGACAATAGCTCAGCATGATGGGAATGTTACCAAGTGGTATGATGCCTACTTCAACAGACCAAGGCCGTATTTTACAAATGAAGGCTTTCCAAACCCACCATGCATTGAAGGAAAAGAAGATTTGAGTGGGAAAGAAGAGATATATGTCATAGGTGCTGATACTACATGTATGATACTAGGTAGTCAAGACAAAATATGTAATGGCCCACTGAAACCAAGAAAGCAGTACCTGTAAGTACGTTTGTCTCCATGTTTGTCCAAGATATTTAAGTGCAATATAGATTTACGCAAACACTCAAAACATAGTTAAATTAGAAAAGGAGGAAATTGAACTGATCATCATATGTATCTAATTTTAATTTTTTTGGCTGAGCATAGATATGGGAGGCAAATTTTTTACAAAATGTTTCAAGCAAAAGAAGATGCTTATTGAGGTCTTAAATTAAATAAATCCAAATTCAAGTAATTCACATCAGGATTTTTTATACATTTAAGATTTTGACACTGAGTTCTTGATGTGTATCATAATGTCACTTTTGCTGGTGAATAATGATTTTAAATTATACTAGACAAATATATTCTTTTAGTTTGTAAGTGAAACCATATTTAAGAAAATGCACATAAGTTTATTTCATTAGTTTTCCTGGTTTTCTTTCACAGATTTAAGTTCAGAGCAACTAACATTAAAGGGCAGTTTACAGATTCTGACTATTCTGACCCTGTCAAGACATTGGGTAAGAAGACTGTAATTTACTGAAGTATTTCTCTATTTCTAAAGAGTCTACACAATTCCATGCTTCTTTTTAGTACAGTGGTTTCTGTGAAGTCAATAATCTCTATGTTTGTTAGATGTAGCTTAACTATAATGACTGAGGAAATATATCCATTGCCTTGCATGTCCTTTTGAGGTGGCCAAGAGACTACGTCAACCTGGAATGTTAAATGAAGAGGCGGTATTGACAAAGTTTGTTTGCAGAGATTTAAATATACCAATAAAAATGTTGCCATGATAGTTCATCTTGTTTGGCAAACTGCCAGTCCCTATTCTGTTTGTGCTGTTTCTTTCTGTGTTGGATGTAGAACTAGTTCTGGATGCTCTTGGCTGCATGACAAATTGGCTGGGTGGCCAGGCCCAAAGAATGGTGGTTAAATGGAGTTCCATCTAGCTGGCAGCTAGTCCCTAGTGGAGTTCCCCAGGGCTCAGTATTTGGCCAGTCCTGTTTAATATACCTGTTGATGACCTGGCTGAGGGGACCTAGGGCACCTTCAGTCAGCTTGCAGAAAATACACCAAGTTCAGCAGGAGTATTGATCTGCTGGAGGGCAGGGAGGCTCTGCAGAGGGATCTGGACAGGCTGGACACATGGGCCAAGGCCAACTGGGTGAGCTTCAACAAGCCAGAGTGCTGGGTCCTACACTCGGGTCATAAAAAGCCCATGCAGTGCTACAGGCTGGGGCAGGAGTGACTGGAAACTGCCCAAGGGATAAAGTATCTGTGGGTGCTGTCAACAGCAGCTGAACAATGAGTCAGCGTTTCCTCACGTGGCCAAGAAAGGCATCCTGGCCTGGATCAGCAATAGTGTGGCAAGCAGGACTGGGGAAGGAATTGTCCGCCTATACTTGGCATGGGTGAGGTCTCGCCTCGAGTTATGTGTCCAGTTCTGAGTTCCTCAGTACAAAAAACATTGAGGTGCTGGAGTGTGTCCAGGGAAAGGCAATTGAGCTGGTGAAGGGTCTGGAGCACAAGTCCTGTGAGGAGCAGCTGAGGGAGCTGGGGTCATTTAGACTGGAGAAAATGAAGCTTGGGAGAGATCTTTTTACTCTACCTGAAAGGAGGCTATGGCAAGATGGATATCAGTCTCTTCTCCCAGGTAACAGTCAATAGGACAAGAGGAAATGTGGTGACAGGGGAGGTTTAGATCAGATATAAGGAAAAATTTCTTCACAGAAAAAGTGTTAAGTGTTTGAACAGGCTGCCCAGGAAAGTGGTACTCACCATTCCTGGAGGTATTTAAAAGATGTGTAGATGTGGCACTTAGGGACAGGATTTAGTGGCAGCCTTGGCAGCGCTGGGTTAGCAGTAGGACTTGATGATCTTAGAGGTCTTTTCCAACCTAAATGATTCTATGATTATATTCCAGTGAGCTTAATGGCAGGTCATCTGAGGGCATGACCCTTTAGCCCCTTCATCTTTTAGATACAGACAAAGCTCCATATGAATTCATAAATTAATATTGTCTAATAGAATCCATCTGGTTCTAAAGTCACTAGCCAATAGGCCAGGAGTTATTTGGTCTGAAATCAAACATAATTCCTTCATGGCCATGTTATATACCCCCAAAACTGGGAATGACATCTCTTGTAGCAGATTACAATAAGATCTATAAGTCCTTTTAATATATTTGTAAGTCAAAAACTTACTTAGCTAAGCTTTAGCCTTGACTTTCTGAAAATGGATATCGAGACAACTGGATGAGTACCCAGAAGAATTTTAGTGGGCACATATTTTTCATTTGGTGTTCATCTTCTCTGATATGAGCTCCCCTATTCATCTAACCCATTTTAGGAATTTGTTACATTATCTGATGCTGAAGATCCTGAAATGTTAATTCACTACCTGAATATTCTGAAAGGACCTGGCACTATTTCTCCAGCCCAGAATGCTTTGGAAAGTGCCACATAGAAGTTGTCTTTATATGTTCTGAGTTTAAAAGTTTTAAGCAAATGAAGAAAATATTTTTCCCAGTAAGGGAAAGATTGTGTGTCCAGTCAGGGAAAACAAATTTACTGGAAATGAGTCCAACTGCATTCAGTCCTCTGGACAATTTTCTCCTTTCTAACAGAAAAATCAGCAATACTTAGTGGCGGGCAGATAGTGTAATTCATTGCCTTATGTATTATCACTGAAAACTTGTGACACTTTCTATCTTGTACATGATAAATAAGCAAGTTCTGTTTGTATGCTTAATAAAATGTAATAGGGAAAAACCAAAACAGGAATAAGTTCCTCAGATATCCATGTCTCCTCATACCCATCCAAGGCCTTCTGTGCTAAACTTTAACATCAAGCACTGCTTTTTAAGACCAGACTGCAGCATACTTTTGTCTGGTCATAGCTTCTAAATTTCAGAGCTTCTAAATTTCAGAGTAATTCCATTTTAGGTGTAATAGATAATCCAAAGCTCTGCATGCTTTCTTAAAAGTGCTGGGAAATCAACATCAAATTGATATATCAGGAGTGATGGAGGTACTGCAGTTGAATGGTCCTGAAGACAGAGCACTCTCTTGAGACACATGGCATGAGGAACCTTGCCCAAGAGTTTCCATATAGAACCTGCTTGGTTATAGGAACTTCCAGCTTGCTCCTGAAATATAACTCAGAAAACATGCCAAAATGTCAGTTTTTATAAATATTTGCAACCCAATTACTTCTACTGCACTCATAATATCAGTTGCTCTCCAGGAAAAATTTATGCTGTCTGAAATCCAAATTGCAATTTGATTTAAAATCAGTTAGCTTCTTTAGTAATAATCTCTGAAATTTGTGGGTTTCCAACATTACGCTTCCATTTTATTAGCTAAAACCTTAATTTGAATTCTGGCAGAGGTATTCATAACAGTACAAATAACCCTACATTATTCTGGTTTCTAAATCTACTGATATAAAAGGTCTTTGATATCAGTATATCAAAGGTATCAGTATATCAAAGGTGCAGTTTAATAGTATGTGTTTGAAGCAGAAAAAAATATGGAAAACCTTGAGAAATCATTTTGTGAGACATCAGATGCTCTTGTAAATAATAGGAATTTTGTTAGGGAGAAACACTGAAGCAGAAGTTACAGGAATATACAGCTGCAATCATGTTTTTTATTTATAATAAAGGATACATCTTAATAGGGTACATCCACCCTATCATACCTTCCTCTTGAGCTGGAGAGATGGAGTTTCTTCCTCACAATCCATGACTCTCTTTGCAAAGTTAATGTCCATGCTGCAATGAAAAGTCTGCATTTTTCCATGAGATAACTAAGATACAGTGATAAATACAGTTTGAATTTGTAATACATTTAGGCAGCTTGTAACCTTTTCATAAACTCTGATAGGTAGTTCGGTAAATTGCTGTGGGTCAACTGATAGTCCTGTGTAAGTGTACCTTTTCCATGTTAAATATAAACTGATGAGACAGGAAATAATCAAAGTGAGGTTTCCTGACACTATCTTTTGCATAGAAACTGACCTTATGGTATTTAATTATTGCAGTTTGATACTATCATCATATATTGACTGCAGCTCTTCAGAATTATACACCATGATATTCTCTATTTTGTCTCCTTTCCCATGCCCATGATTATCTCTATAGGCATATCTACAGATATATGTTTAGTCCTCCCCTGTTGCAAAGAAGCATGACAAAATGTGGGGTTTTTAATTCTTGGTTTGCATTCTACCAGCACTGTTTTGTTTAATAACATTTGCAATTTTTTGATTAACATTAATTGTACATTTTAACATACACTTCACCGTTCAGTGTAAGATAGACAGAACTTTTGTAGAGATTTCTTTGGATAGGCTTCTGTTCTTTCACATTGCTAATATTTTTTCCCTATCACAGTGAGTGAGTGAGTGGCAGGAACTTTTTCCTTCATTTTCTCATTGGAACATTTTTGTATGTACTTGCTTTTCTATTCTATTATCTTTACCTAAGATTAAATTTTTTTCTTACCTTGTGATGCCCAGTGTTGCCTCTAAAATTTTACTAATGCAGTGGAAGGATTGTTTCAGGTGTTTTTCAAACTATACTGAATTCTGTTGTCTGGCACTTCATACAGGCCTGATTTTGCTTATTCATGTTGGTGTCAGTCTACAATAAACTCACACTTTCTTCTAATAAATTTCTACCTAGCCTGCTGTTTCCTGTGCTGTATTATTGTAGCTGATTATTCCTGACTACATGTAGAACCACGCACTTGTTCTTACAAAATTTCATCCCACTGTTTCAAAGTGCCTTTGTCAGATAAATCAGGATAATTTTGAATTTTAATCCCATTCTATTGTGTACAGCAGACCAGATCATCTGCAATATACTCTCAAATCCAAAAAAATACAACCTTTAGAGAGAAACAAAGCCAAGACTATGGTGTTTCCCAGTGTGTCCTTGGGAGGATGTCTTTCCTTGTCTGGGAAATAGTTTCATATGGCAGGAAGCAGTACATTTTCTCCTTCTTGAGGCTAAAAAGGAGCTAAGTTTTCTACAGTGGACCAGCAAGTGGAGATGAATATCAACAAAAAGGAACAATAACCTGCAGTACTATTCCCTCGCTTTACTTATTTTCACTGTTGCCTAAGAGAAAAAGAGGGTGAATTTTGTTTTAGGGAAAGGATTACAGGAAGGGTGGGAAATTAAATGGGTCCCAGAAATTTAGCATTATAGAAGTTCAAAAAGAGTCCTAGAAACTATTGCTCTAAATAGTTTACCAGTTTCTGAATGAGCTTTCATTCTCACCTGGAAGGACTGATTAGAATACCAACACCTTTACTTTTCTAACATAGAGGCCTTTATGATTACTTTTGACCAGCTGGTGGTTATTCCTAACAATCACCAATTCTCACATAAACCAGGAGCATGAGTTAATCATCAGTCAGATCATCATCAGGCAGATTAATCCAGAAAGTTCAGATCTCATCACTAGTTCAGTTATTTCAGCACCCTGAGAATACCTCTAAAAATAGTGTGTTTTACTTTGTGTCTGTGAGTGGCAGCTGCCAGACTCATTGCTTTAGAGTTGTGCTCTTCCTTTTCCACTTGAGGAACTGGAGGAGTCCTGCATGGAGACTGAAGCAGGAGCTGAACTTAGGCCAGTGTTCATACTGATGTTACTGCAGTATAGACTGACCTAATCTGTTTAGCAGGTGAAACTGAAGAACACTAGGTGACGCCTGCACATATAGCTGTATTAAAATTTTGTATTGGATAGATCAGCAGTGCTTAGGAACACTTGAATAAACAGTTTCTGGTTTTGTTACACTTTTCTTTCTGAAGCAGGTCTTCAACAAACATAAAATGGGTGCAGTTATACAGAGACTGAAAGAATCTGTCTTTTATTGTCCCCTAGTTTCATACTGTCAGAAATTTAAAAATTCCAAAGAATCTATGATATATTAGCTTTCCGCTTTCTCTTGCAGGTGAAGGACTGACAGGAAGATCTGTGGAAGTTGTCGTTGCCGTTACTTTGTGTATACTTTCAGTTGTTCTTTTGGTGGCTGCAGTATATGCTTTTGCAAGGTGAGATTTATATATCCTTGCCATAGTATGTTTGGAAACACTCAAAAATGGTTTAAAGAAGAGTTGAAACAGTCCTATAAGTGGAACTAATCTGTAATTTCAAAATGTCCTGATTTTTGGTTGTTTTTTTTTTTTGTTTTTATAGAACTTTAGGGAGAGACTCACAAAGAATTTAGTCTAGTGAGGGTAACCTCCATAGATGAAGAAAATCCAACTTCTCAAGAGGCTAAATCAGAGGGTAGCCTTTCTTCACCTTTCAGAGCCACTTCCCTATTGACAGATCAGACTCTCAGCCGGTTGTTGTTATCGTGATGGCTAATAATAGCTGGGTACGAAGCAAATACTCACAATTCTATTTTCTGTCTTCCTAATAAATTTATCAGTTAAATACATTGAGGTCACACATGGGGAACACAAATTGAGTTTTAATTCAAATAGTGAACAAAATGTCCATGTAAAGAAGCAGGCTGTGTACTGCACACAGAATACTAGTTTGCTCATTCATCAGTTCTGTTCTTACTCAGCTGCTTTATTCAGGCATTGCCAAAGAATTATTGTAGGAAACCTAAAATAATACAGCATGTAGATTCTTTCTGCTGAATTTTAGACAACACGAATTCAGTATTTGACTAAATTATACTGTTAGAACGGAGACAAGAATAAAGGCCAAGGAAGGATTCCTGGCAACCATTTTTCAGTTTCAGCCTGTCAAATCAAAGTATTGACATATGTGTCCTTAAATCTTTTGCATGTGTATTTTTCACTATTGTTTTCCATTTAGAATTCAGCAAAAGCAAAAAGAGGGAGGCACATATTCCCCACGAGATGCTGAAATTATTGACACAAAATTCAAACTGGATCAGCTGATCACAGTAGCAGACCTGGAGCTGAAGGATGAGAGATTTACACGGTAAGCATACTCCTTAGGCAAAACAGTAGTCCAAAGGGTCCGTAGCCATGACCCCTTTCTGAACTTTGCTTGTTTAGAAGTGCTTGTGCTGTTCTTATTTACACAGGTCACTAAGATCCTTTTTCAAAGAATGACCTCCATCCTCAAGACACTTCTCACTAGCTTTTAGAAAATCACTTAATCTTAAGCTCTTTATACAACAAGATAAAAATCTATGTGCAAATCACTGTTTAATTGTGTTAGCCAAAGAAGGGCTACAATTTGAAACATGCAGAATTTCTGAGTTTTTTTAATGGCAAATTTTTTGTGTAGGCTGAAAACTTACACAAACTTTCTGAAAAAGCCAGACTCCTAGAAGTCCCTGTCAACTAATTCAAGAACAAATCAACTAGCTCGAGAACAAATTGTTTAATTGATATTTTGAAAGCATTTTTCTTTTTTAAAAAAGGGATTGGCATAACATCTGGGTTTCTGTGGAGCTCAGCACACTGTCTATCCTACTCATTTAAGGTGCATGCAGAAATCCATATTTTGTATCTGATAAGAAATCTTGTCACAGATATTTATCAGAAGGAGATCTGCTTTTTGACTGCCAGAAATATTGATATTATTCAGCAAATAAATATAATGGTGATTATCAATAATACGTGACATCCAACTGTGTTAGAAATATTTGGTGAACATCTTCACCTGCCTGTATTTTCCCTGCTGTGTCACAGATGAAACACTGTGGTAGGCAGTCTCCTTAAAGATGAGAAGTCTAAAATCCTACTCTTGCAGACTAGGAATAGCTAGAAGATGAAAGGTTGTAGCTGTTGACCTGGGGGTTTTGTGTATATCTGTGTGGGATACAGAGTGAGTTGGTTGCATGTACAAACCTGTTCAAAATAGAGCACACAAGAATGGCTGCTTGTAACAGATGAGAAAAGATGCTGGGAATCATCTGGAACTCATTGACATAATGGTTGGGGCATGTCCTGTGTGGGGCACTTGTTCAGATAGCAGGATTTAGTGCCTGATAGTAACAGGGCAGAGCATCCTCTGAAGGCAGAACCATTGCCAGTGCACTGCAGTGACTGCGCCCCAGATAAATTATCTTCATGGATTTTCAAAATTACCTTGTTTCCACATTGTTAGCTGAATAAGAATAGTACTAATGTTGTCTATGTACTAAAGTGTTAATGGATTTTACTTCCAGATACTCTTCATTTTTCTTTAGACGCAAGGAGATTTTTGTCATCCAGTAAGTTTTTGTATTATTGAAGAAACATGGTGTGTTTTCCATTCTGTTCTCTTAACTTGTGTGTTATCTTACTATATTGAATGATTTAGTTAATCAAAAATGAAATGTCAATCTTTGCAGATATTCTAATGACAAACAATAGTATTTTTCATTGTGAAATCATGTATATTTTTAGTCCCTAATGTGGAGTTATAGGAGTTCCACAACTATTTTGGAATAAATCAGGGTAATTTTTAAATGGAAATGATAACACATAATGAAAATATAGCCCTGATATATACAACCTCTCCTTGAAACAAAGGTAGTATAAATGTGACATAAGAAACATGCTGTTTCTTTCCTTTGGAAGTTAGGATATATATATACTTAAGAGAAATTAGTTTTTTTCCTCAACTCTCTTTGGTACTCACACTGCAGCTGTTTCATGCTATGCCCCTACAATCTCAGCAACATATCCATGCAGTGAAATCATTTGTTGGTTTGCAGATACCATTCTGACACTTTTCTGTCTAAATTATGTGTATTTAAAATTTTTACAGTTTCAAACTCTAAAGGGTAATTGAAAACTATAATATTTCATTCTTACATACACTTCATTATGTGATCTATGCACAGCAAGATCTTTACTGAACAGTGCTTCAGCAGTTTTAGTTACATCATACTTATTTTAATGAATCAGTCTCACTTTTTGATTTGCAATTTGTCATATCCTTCCATCTGTATTTTCCTCTTCCCTCCTTCCAACTGTCATTTAATGGCCAAAAGCAAAGACTTTCTACTTCTGTCATTGTAAGGTACAGGATGCAGCTGTTAAAATTTCGGAATATTATTTTTTCAAACTGTAGTGGCACTGAAGCTACAGCAGGCTTCTTGCTGGTCCTTTGTTGAACATTATGACAAACTGTTGAAGTGCAGGCACTAATTGAGAGCTCCTCAGTACAGGATTCATGACATCTTTTCAGGTGGAAGAAAGAAAATGTCCCGAGGTACTCTCCTAGATAACATACATATAGTAATGAGGGGCAGGATGTCCTTTATCTGTTCAAAATTTTTTAGTTTATTTTGGCTTTTTTTTCTTTTTAAGCCTCAAAGAATCTTTCACTATGTGTAATATTCTATTCTGGAAAAGTCAGTGGCCAAAAGGGACATTTTAGGTGTCTCTAGTGCTGTCTTCAATATCGTTAGTCCTTCCTGGTAAGGATGAGTTAAATCAGAGCTGGCAGAAGCATGGCAGCATGTACCAAGTCAGCTTACTGCAAATCCTAATGACTAAAATGTTTTTGTTTCCTGTTTTTAAACTTCCATGGTTGCATCATGAAAGAACTTTTGTACCTGTTGCCACTGGGTAACAGTTGAAGTCAATCACAGTCCCAGTTCATGTGTTGACCCTATCATTCTCATGATTTGTGGCTAAAGCAGTGACATGTTAGCATGTTTAATTATGGTATTTAATGTTGATGACTACAGTCTAGCCTTCACAAATTTCCCATGCTTTGGGAATGGGCATCACTGCATCTGCACAATCTACACTGGCCACGTTTAGGCAGCTCTCTAAGTTGTATTTGCAATGCTGGCTATACTGCTGTTTGTGTCATCTTGCAAGTGTATGAGGAGGGCAGAGATGGGCAGATTCCTTTACCAGACTGCCATGTTTGTATTTCTGAGATAGCAGTAAATCAACTGAAATCTGGTCCAGCTTCCTACCCTGAAAGGGCAAAAGGGAGTTTGTGTGAAAATCCTAGGTGAAAACAGAACAATATAAATTTATTCCCTCTACCTGCTAATTATCCTATTCAGCGCTCATTTGAAGGGGGTAGTTTGGAAAACAGGTTTTTTGTCACTACTCTGACATTTAGCTACTATAAATCGATAAAGGCACACACTTGCAGCTGACAGCATTCATCCACAGAATCAAAATGTGCTAGTTTGCTCCATAAGATCCTTCTTGCCTGTCTCCATTGTCTCATCAGACATTCTCTCATACTTAGTGGATCGCAGCTTATGATCTTGGCTCATATTCTCAGAAAATTTTTGCAGCTGGTATCTCATGAGAAAAAAACTATAAATTAGAAAAAAACCTTTCTGTTCTATATGAATATGACTGGAAATACTTTTCATCATTCTTTGATCAAAAATTCAACAGCTTGAAGCTCAGCAACTGTTCAGTATAGGTTAACCAAAACATTATATTTCACACATTTTTATAACTTTTTTAATATGAAGTATTTTGCACTACAGAAGTCAGTTTGAGCAGGAAAAGAGAAATTCAAAAGTGTCAAGCACTCCATTTTCACAATTTTGAAACTTTTTTGTGGGTAACATTTTTTTTTTTGGACCAGTAAATTAAAGGAAAATCCCAGTTCCAGTAGTAGTCTTTCAGCATAATAAAAATAATATAAAAATTATTGACAAACTTTAGTGGCTAAAATTACTAATACTAGCTAATACATATACACTCACTCTCAACAAGTCTTTGTTAAGCATTTGATCAATTGGATGTGGTTTCAGAGGGCATGCAGGGAATTAAGTCCCACTGAATTTAGTGGAAAATGAGATCTTCTCTATCAATCTAAAATGCTAATTTTGAATGTTTGGGGCATACATTGCATTCCATGATAGTGGAGATGGTGTGAGACAACAGTAAAAAGCAACATTGTTCAAAACATATATAACTCATCAATCTAAAGTGGATTAAACACTGCTTCATTAAGCACACTGAATATACATATACTTGATGGTCTCATTACTTGCCTTATTTACAACAGGTCCACAGGGTTTGCCAAGTCTAATGTGTGAATAGATTCTATCCCCAAATTTTCAGTGTGGACTAGGTTTGGTGACTCTTCCCTGTTCTAGGTGCTTACCTAGGAGATAACTTCTCTGGCACCCTACTTTTGCAGTGGTTTCTGCAGCAAGGATAAAGCCATTTAGATGCCCAGTTTTGTTTTTAAATCTTTCCTTGAGAAGCTGAACCTTGTGGTGATCCTTTGAGGCTTTTGTTTCACTCTATGTGAGACAGCTTGTCAAGAAAGTAGGGTCAGAAGAAATATTTCTGCATTACAGACACTGTAGCCCCTGCAAATACCAGGTAATTAGAACTCCTTATGGAAAAGCATTGTATAGAAAATGATTGTCTGAGCTTATCTTTCGTATATACTATGCATTCAGTGGGTGTCTATATTTGAGGTAACAATTTTGCACATACATTTATTTCTATAGACCAGCTTGATACTTTCTTTGTGTAGACAGACCTGTCTTCCTTCGAGTAGGGATAGTCATGGCTTCCACCTTGCCTTTTTCTTCAACAAGTTTCTCTTTAGTAATCAGCTATCAAAAATAGGCTTCCTGAAGTTTGTATTCCTGGAGAACAAGGTTTATGAACATATGTGTCCTGGTACAATGGAGCAATGACTGTGTGTTTTCTTTCCGTAGCCCTTTAATATGTAGGAAGGGTTAAGCTCAATATTGCTCTCAATTAACTTGTTAAAAACTAGTTCCTCTGTTGGTCCTAGGAAGTGTCAATGGTGCTTATGAGTTAAGCTTTTTGCCTAGGTAGTAATTTCTGTCGTTTTCTGGTTGGAAGAAGTTTTAATTCCCTGTGGATTTCATATGATTGACCCAGAGAGAAAGCTGAGTCTGTGTGACAATATGTCTTCAGTATTCACTGCCAACACAAATAAATGTCTTCTTTCTAGCTCTATCATAAGTAATCTGAGTGGGATTCAGATTTTTTTATAGTCTTCAAAAAAACCTCACACATGAAACAATACACTGTTTTAAAAGAAAATCAGATTTAAGGCTATAAAGCATGCTTTATCTTAGAGAATGTTTTTCTTTCCTCATTTCAAAGTCAGGCAAGTGGGAATCTGAAATGGTCCAGCTGAAATAGGGAAATTTTCAACTTCATGGCTTGATTCTAAATGGTGCTTATCAAGATCTAGTGATATATATATATTTCTAAGATTCATACAAAACACTGGGAAATGTAGAAGACAAGATTATGGATAGATGAGTATTTGTTCATTGACAAAATACTGCAAGATTATTACTATGTATTTCAAGTCAAGAGATACGAAAAATACTATTTTTTTAAGCCTAAGGATGGAGAATTGCTCGAAGTCTTTAGTGAGAACACAAAATTCATCCCTGGAAGTCTTTAGTGAGAACACAAAATTCATCCCTTCTGAAGATCCTTAGACAACAAAGTCCACACCTTTGCCACAGTTAGACAAGTTAGACATTAACTTTCCTATAAGCACTTTAAAGTAAATCAACTTATTTTCTGAGCTGCCAAGCCACTGCTATGTGCACTAGCTACTAACAAAAATGTGACAGTTCAGCAGTTCTAAAAATCACTTTAATTCCTACTGATAGGTTAAATTGTCAACCCATAGATGCCTTGCTTCTTAAGAAAAACTTTAGTGTTTCAGTGCTGAAGGTACATGGATCCAACAGCTTAAGAGCCTACCTGGATTGCTTATGTAGAGCACAGAAGTAATTTTAATTCCCTAATGACCAAACTGCATTTTCTTACTGCAAATTATGTACAGTAAGCCCCTCATTGCTAAAAATTTGAGAGGAGACTATTTGAAAAAATACTGGAATATCAACTGCGACATGACTTCTTTTCTGTTGTTCTGTGGTGAAGATAGGTGAATTCAAAAGAAAAAGTGTAACTTCCCTTCAAAGGCTGCTTATAATTTTGACCTGAAAAGAAAGCCTACAAAAAAGTTTCTGTTCTAATAAAAGACAAATATATATTTGTGCACAATGCTTTGGTTCAGCTATTAAAAATCCTTTTTTTGTTAGGAAACTTTAGTTCTATAATGTTGCTAGTATTACTAGAAGATAGTTTCATCTGCCACATAATGCAAACAACTTATGTGATGCAATAAGCAGAAGCTACATGTCTAAACATTCTGAATAAATAGAGTGGCATTTCTTCTTATCTTATTGCCTTCTTTTTCACTCTGAAGCTATCCTTCAGTTGTCCTTCTTGGTAAGCACCTTTATTTCTATGAACACTTTTAATTCCAGTGATACTCATCCAGTGAGGCTTTCATAGCCAGTTTGCTTTGTTTGAGGATAAAGGTTCTAAAAAAGTTTGTACAACAAAGGCATCCTTAGTAGCTTTGAAATTAACTTCTCTGATGCTTAATAATAAATTATTCAACAATTGTATTAATCCCATTTTCTTATCTCAATTGACATTTAAATAATTAAGAATAATTTCATAAACCAACTATTTTTAAAGCAATTTTTTCCTTTTCTACTAAAATTATGACAGCAATACAGTAGACATTTGTATTATAGAATACTTTTTGTAATATTTTCTGTAAGAATGTGTATTGGGATGAACAGACACATAAAAGGGGTACTTTGGGTTTTTTGAAGGAATAGGTTATCTTTTAAACTGAATTATTACAAATTTCTTTACTTGGTCCTTTAGACAAGCTTTCTGAGTCTGAGTGCTCAAAATTTGGTTTCTAAATCCATTCAGAGGCAATTGTGACCAAGTTTAAAGGCCATCTGAAAGTTCCCTGAGTATAGATGCTCATGTACTATCATCTTCATGAAACCTATTGTGAGATCAAGTTAAAGATCTAATATGTATCACAGTTTTTTAAATTGACATTTACAGAAACAGCTGTGAACATGTGAAAAATGAAGATAAAACCAGGACACTAATTTTTAAAATCTTTAGAAAAATAACCACAGCTGTGGTTTCTGTAGAAACACCAGTATCACGATTCATCTGTGACTCATTTTAGATATCTACTTCAAATGAGATTAAATTACACCTATTTCTCCTCATTGATTATAAAAGAAATCTGGAGAGACTAAGAAATAGGTGCCTGTGTTCAGTCACGTTGATCCTATCCTGATGCTCTAAAATGGCCCTTAGAAGAGTGATATTGGGTAAAGAATGCAAAATGAATCCTGTCAATGTGCATGTAGTGGTGTGCAGCAAGTATGGGTTTCCCAGGGCTATATGAGCCCAGAGCACTGTAAAGTGATCTAAAGAAATTGACAGAAACTGTAACTATGTTATTCATATCTGCTGATACCCGAGCTAAAAACTAATAAAGACAATCATCCAAGGTATCTGAATTTGAATCCATAAGGGAAACAAATCTTTAGGTACATGGTATTTAATCTAGAACCTATTAAGATGCTCAATATTGGTGAACTCTCGTCTTACTACATATAACAAAAATCTCTGTTTCAGGTTACTTAGTTATAGAAAAGCCATCAAGTAAGTTTACTGAAGATTTTTATGTTGTGTTCATCAGTGAATCTCAATGTGTGGTTCCCTCCTCTATGTTTATTAGAAAAAAAATCTCCAAGCTGCGTATAAATCATAACAGCATGACTAATTGCATGGTAGCTGAAGAAATGCTTTCTCTCTCTCTGGGGTGAAGCCTGCATGTCTATGTTTTAGCTTGGGAAGTAATACAGGGTTATTTAAACTCCTCAGGATTTAAAAACCGTGTCATTATGAGAATGAGGTCACTACAATATTTTATATGTCTAAAACCTTGCAATGTGCAAATGCTTTTTGTCTGACAAAGATTATGTACCTCAGAATGCAATATGTACAAATTTAGTCTAATGTCCAAACCTCACCTTGAAATGCTGTTACCTATAAAAGCAGTCATAGCCTACAGTACTGTTAACATTAGCAACATTAAAAATTTTGTGAGGGAGAGCAACAAGGGGGTAAAATGTCTGTCTTTTAAGTGATCAAAAAGAAATCAAATAAGCATGCTGTAAGCAAGTTATAATTGTCTGCCTGCAAGTATCAGTTTCCATTGAACTGGAAAATATTGTTTATTAGTAAACTACAGGTTAATAACAAGAATGACAAAGATATTCCCTATGGGTTTCTAATTCTTTTGCCCTTACTTTCAGGCCAATAAGCAAGAAATCCTTTCTACAACATGTTGAAGAGCTTTGCACAAACAACAACCTAAAGTTTCAGGAAGAATTTTCGGTATGTTGCCAGCAGTTGTCACAACATTGCAAGACCTTCAGTCGTTTCATGTGTCACATTTCATGTCCATTTTAAGCAGGCACGGCCGTGAAGGACTCTGACCTTGATAATCAATACCCAATTACCAGGCTGATTGTTTAGAAAGTAACAGTACACTGATTTGGATTCTGCAGCCTATACTACAACCAGACAGAATTATTCATCTTAGTGCCCGCCAAAGATGATCATTAGTCTCCAACATTTCAAGACACCATATTCATGTTTTTACATATCTAGTGTTGCATATGTAAGTTACCTGAGAGTAAGATATTTAGAGTTTTCTAACATATACACAGGTACATTTAACTGCTATAAATATGTTTGTTTTCCTGAGTGATGATGACTTCAAAAACAGAGTTAATGTTCACTCTGAAAAATTTTCAGGCCCCAGTTCATACTGCCATGAAACCCAGAAATGTTTTTTTTTTTTTCCATAGACTTTGGTGCAGAAAATCAAAGGTTTGCACGTGGTACTTAGGTTTTTTTTCTCTACAAGTAATAGGTCATATTTCTTATGCTCTTGAGAATAGCTTCCATGTGAATAGCCTCCATTTCCTTACATGAGCAGATGAACACAGCAAGCCTGTCTTTTTGAAAAGAGCCTAATTCTCAAAATATATTTTAAAGATAATATAATGCATGTATAGTTTGAAATTCTAAACTCAAAATTTTTACTATTTTCACTAAGCAATATTTTATAGCTATCACATTTTTTTCTCAACAATAACTTCTCGTTATTTCAGAATCTTTATCATGATTATCTTTCTTAACACATACAGATGTTTGCCCAAAAATAATTTGCCAGTGTCCAGTGACTTTATTTTTTTAATTTATAAATTTACCATGAATAATTTACAGTTGGATTAACAAAAATGAAGACTTTACAATTGGCTTTTCTTCTGCTAGATTATAATATTTCAGTTTCCAAGGAAACACTAACAAAAGTGTATAAAGATTAATGGTATTTCCTACAGGTTTTTTGTTATGCCTATTAGGTAAAATTGTTCTGGACTTAATAATAAAAAGCACCATAATATTCTCAATTAAGCAATAAAGTAAGAATATTTCTTTCCTAAAACCAGAAGTGTTATTGCACTTGAGCAATAATGATTATAGTTACATTATGCATGACTGAACAGATGAAAAGTTTTACTATCAAAAACACTTTCACATATTAACATTAATTACTAGAAAGTTGCCAGCATTACTTTCTTTAGATGTGTCTCACATTGGTTAAGCCTTACTGCATCGTAATGTCTTAAACATTAGTGTGTTATCAACCCCAAATTTTTGCAACCTGCTTAAAATTTAGAGAAATACAAGAAGCTGAGGTCTCCTTCAAATAATTTTTATTGTCAACCTATAATAGACAGAGTTATATGTCATTTACATTTTCAGTATTTTTTGCTCTGAGCTTCAACTTCCATGTTTCAGAGTGTAGTGATATCTTCCCAGATGACTTTTCCAAGGGCAGGCAGAATTTCAAGGTTGGTTCAGTCCCTCAATCCAAGTGCATCTATATTATTTGTAGTGCATACACATCAACAGATAAACAATAGGATTGACAGCGCACGTGAAATGACATCAGTAGTGACAATGCTCAGGAACAAGCAATGCACCCAATAAACAAGCAGATCTCAATATCTGCATTGTTTTCATTAACATGCATAATTCTACTTTTACATAAATGACTAAGGTCCTCCAACGTGTGTAGGATAGATTAGTTCAAAATATAAACCCTTGAACATGATGTAAACCCATATCCGAAGCACATAACTAAGTGGTGAGACATTGGAACAGGTTTCCTGTAGAAGCTGTGAATGCCCAATCCCTGGAAGTATCCAAGGCCAGGTTGGATGGGGCTTTGAGCAACTGGATCTGGTGGAAGGTGTCCCTGCCCATGGCAGCATGGGGTTGGACTAGATTATGTTAATGTCCCTTCCAACTCAAACTGTTCTATGGTTCTATGAAAAGCATAGTCCGGAGCTTGCTTGGGCTCTTGGTCTGTCTTTGCATGAGTAAATTCGAGTTACTGGGAATGGAATATGAGAACATGATAATTTACACTAATAAACTGCTAGTATATTCCCTGTGTTGGGCTTGGACTGCTTCACCTACCAGTCTTCTCAGACAATTCTAAGATATGCTTTGCTAGCTGAAGTAGTCTAGGGATAATTAACAGCAGGCAGCTTGTGGACAACAAATATGCTGGAGTTTTCCAGCATAAATGTGAGTCTTTCCATTTCACTTAAACTTGTAATCTGTGGATATTCCCAGTTTCATCTAATTTGCTTGACAGACCAAACTGCAGTGCTAGGACATCTTCAGGGGTCAATCTCGGTTCACGTGTGAACATGACCCGTGTGCAAATGTGATGAGAAGGGAATCTGGACCTCAGAATGGACCTGGATCCATTTCTTGTCAGAAAAGACAAGTTTAAAGAAACCATAGGGAGTTAAAGTAACTGATGACAGGTGTCACCTCACTGCTATTCAAACTTCCATATTTCCAGCTGATTCTTGCATCTCTCAATGCATTTGGGAACTTATGCTTTCCTAGTAACTGGCAAATTACTGAAACAGAAATACTTGTATAATACTTCATTACGATAAGTTCTACTCATGAATAAAAAAAATTAAATCCTTCAAAGTGTCACCAGTGTCACAAAAGTACTACAGCAAACAAAATGCAAATTGTTTATTTCGAAGTTTTATGAGTTTGCAAAGAAACGCAGTTTCTGTGACAAGTTGCTACTTGTCGGAGTCTTCACCATTGACACGGGAGGTCCCCTTACTGGGAATTCCCTTTGAAAAGGTCTGTGCCAGGGTCAGGAACCAGGAATGAGACAAGTGGGACTCGCTGGCTTCAGTCTTCAAAGATGTTTATTATTTTCTTATCACAATTCAGAGCCTTAGATGACAACAGGCTCAGCACTCTTCAGTGACATGTGCCAACAATACGCAAAATGGACTGTTTCAAGGGTTCTTATACAGATACCTTATCCAATTAAGTTTTACAACATATCTAACACATAGTATGTTTTTATTTTCCTACCAATTCCTAATTATTTGTCAGTCATGTAACATCTGCATTGCGACTTGTCTAACCAATCACTGCTACCAAAACTGCAGAAAAGGGAGTAGATGAAGAAGAAAGAAGACGACTAAGTTAACACCCCAAATCCTCCATCTTGTCTTTCATCTGCTTTCCACACTAAAACCCAAAACCTATTTTTTCACCCTGTGATAAACTACAATGTCGTGTACTATATACATTAACAAAAACTCAAATTCTCACAAAGTCCTGGAAGCTTTTTCCATGGCCAAAGACTAAAAGCTGTGCTTTCCTGAGAAATAAGACCTCTCAGGACAGGCACAGGAGATATTTCCTGTGTCCTGGATTCCCACAGTTACTGAGTCTGGGAACCCAAACAGTCATTCCCCAAAGCTGGAAATAATAGATAAGACTATTATCTTATAGTAGTAGAAATCCCTACTAATGCAGAGAATTCGTATGAGGCTTTTGAGCACTTGTTCAGTTATGGAAGCATCACTATGAAAATAACAAAGATCTGCTTCTCTATTTCCTCTCTACTACAAAGTGCTGTATTGTAGTGCTACTTCTACAGTAATCAATTGGCAAGCTAAAACTCAGAGAAGTGAGACAAATGAGGCAAGTTAAAGTTTGCATGATACAGGATTCCATGGCCCAAAACACTAGCAAAATTCAAAACAGGCATTTTGTGTATGTCCTTCCTTCATGAAAATATTCAATGACAGAAACTTTGTGGGAGAGTTTCAGCTTTCTGAATGAGAGCAATTTTAACATCTCCACCTTTAACTGTGTTTTATATACAAGGCTGACAAAATATTTGAATTAACAATGAAAGAAGAGCACTGTAATACAACAGTCCTGGTTTTCCATTTTTCATTACCTCTCTCATTTATTTGTTTACTAGGAGATTCCCCTTAAATTTCATTCATAAAAGACGGACTGTCTCAAATATCTAGGCAAAAGGACAAAATTAATATTGAGCCTGATCGTAAGGCTATCTGCCCAACTTATGGAAGTAGCCTATGTGGACAGTAACTGCTAACATTAAAAGACAAATTTGAAGGGATTACTCTGCACAGGAAGCAAAATTTTATGTTGTTCTCATTCAAAGCAATAAGTAGATCTCCTACATTATATTTTAGATAGATAGATATAAAAAACAAACTTGTGCATAACAGTTGTCAAACAAAGCAAAATTCTATTGAAGTTAGCAATGTATTTAGAATTCTGGATTTGCTACATCTTCTATTCTCTTAACACCAAGGCCATCACTGTAACACATTTTCTCTATTAACAAGTCCTGAAGTTGTCTCCACTCTTTTAGTCAACTTTGTAAATTGTATCTGTTCATGCACACAAACATCTCCATCAAACAAGTTCCTCAGCATGAATAATTTAACCATCTCTGTCCTCCAGTAATAGAACTAATGGCCAGTTATGAAACTGCAGCACAACCTTTCACAAACAGTCCCATGAATAACTAATTGCCAGTTGTCTCAACTTAATTAAATTCCGATCAGTTCTCGTGCTGTACCACAAACTGTCCCAAGCTACAGGAGAGTAGAATTATTATCAGGAAAAGGCATTATTCAAGACTAAGTTTGAGTCAGTAGGGCATGGTAACCAAGCATGTGATTTCATGATATAAACCAGAAAACTACAAAAGGTGATTGACTTTATCCAGGCTTTTAAAGGTGCAAGTTCATGTAAGCTTAATTGTTCAAGCTGACAGCATCGTCTGCAGTGCTGCGTCTTAACATTGCTGGTGTAACTGGGGTTGACAGTGAGGTGGGAAGCTCTATATTGCTTCTAGCTGTTCTTAGAAATTTTAACTTCAAGTGGAAAAGTTTTCCAACAAATATTTTCTCCTCTGCAGGAACTTCCGAAGTTTCTTGAAGACCTTGCTTTAACAGATGCTGATTTGCCTTGGAACAGGTCTAAGAATCGTTTCCCAAACATAAAGCCATGTATGTGTGTTTACTGACCAACTACTCCATTTTGCTCTTTACTTTCAATAGTGTAACAGATATTTGGAATTCAAGTGTATTTTTGTTTGATCTGTCTTTGAAATAGCAGTACAATCATGTCCACATTATGAAATAATTTTCTGTCAAGTAATCCATCTTTACTTTGTGGGTTTTTTTAAAGAGAGTTTTATTTGCAAGTAGCTTTCAACTTCCTCTCACAAGCTTTAATATGCAGGTGCAAGAAACTGTAGCCTCAATAGTTTCTTGGCTTTGTAATTTGAGCCATGTAGTAAACTCTTTAAAATTCTTCCTCATTGTTTTTTTTTTTTTTTTCTCTTTAGTAAGAACTAATTTTTTAAACATATAAAATCCACATGTTTGTGCATTCAGCTACCTCAGGAGTCTGGATATGCTTTCCTGTGGATATGTGTACATATGCTACAAAGGTTCCACAGAAGATCAGAGTGACTGTATGATAACTTATAAGCCCAGGCTAGATATTATCACAGGAGACAGGAGTCTGTCTCTCTATACTCAACACTGCTTCATTTTTCAGTTAATAAGACAAGAAATGTCATTATTATTTTAGGCATTAGCTGTGATATGAGATGAAGTGCATTGCATTCCTTGGTTAATAATGCTACATTCTGTGCTATTAACTTTTCAGAGCAGCTGTTCCGGCTATCTGCTGCCTTGTTCAAGACATATTCTAAGTTACAGTCACTAAAAATTTATCTTCATGACAGACAATAGAACAAAACCAGATATGTTTCATAAATATTTAACTTCATATTCTAATGTTCTTTACTAAATTGAGGACCAAACACCAAAATTCTGGTGTTACACCCATGACATGTTTTTTTTATTTCGTAATTTCTGCATATGTACTGTGGGACAAAATCAGAAACCCTAAATTTTCTCTTTTTTTCAACAATGGTTTAACTTTACACAAAAAAAGTAAACTATAGAAAAGTGCCAGAATCTAGCTCAGTGACCTGGGCAGCATGTATATAGAAAAAACTATCAGATCCCTGACCTTGCCTTCTGATTCACACAGAAGTTGTATGTGCTAGAACAGTATGGCTTGAAGTACACAGACTCCTTTTAGGTACAGAATCTTCCCACACATACATCAAATTGGAGGTTTTTGCTCATTCACCATTTAAATAAAAAAGGATTATATGCAAAATGTCTGGAACATTGAAGAAAGGCCATACAGTAATGGAAAAAAATTACCTTTGTAATTAGTGTTCTACTCTGTCAAATATTGTTACTGTTAATTAACAGTATTTTTGATTTTTTAGCACTCCAGGAACACTTTTTACATGTTTTATGGTTTTTGAAGCAATCTTTTAGTTAACTAGACTTCACTTCCACGACAGATAATAACAACAGAGTAAAGCTGATGCCTGATGCTGGTATTCCTGGATCTGACTACATTAATGCCAGCTATATGTCTGTAAGTAGAAAGTCTCTCACATTTTTATTGTATTTGCTTTCTGTTTAAAAAGGAAAAAGACAGCTCGTGACTAAAACAGAATTCTAATTTTTCTTTCATTCACTACAGCCACTGTTGCCGTGACATTGTTTATGTGACCCCTGTGGCACCCAACATGACAATTAAAAATATACATATCCCATTTTCATTGCTAAGCAATGATTTACAGTAATGATCAAAACTGTGTCCAGCAAATTGCTTTTTATAAATTATTTCATACCATTATCATAAAAGGCAATAGTGGAACTCCCACTGAGGTAATTTGTTTAGACAGGTGTTATTTAGATCTCTTGATTCAGGAGTTAAAGTTGTTGTATATGAATAGGACAATGCAAAGATAACTGAACTGAAAACTTTCACAGAAATGGCTAACAGTTTTGGCATGCTCCTTATTTTGTGAAAGTCATGATGGAGGAAAATGAAAGTAGGCTTCTTGAAGAAGAAAGTAATACTATATTTTTCATCCTCATCTTTCTTCCCAGATTTCCCCATTTTCTTAATGTGTGCTCAGTAGATTCTTAATCTCTACTTTAATCTCATTTTTGTCCTGTTTGAAGCTCAAAGTGTGAATTATAGTTATGCATCTAATCTCTTCTAGCAGTGATCTCACATGAGGCTGGTGATGTCACATGAGGTCAAGACTTGATTTTCATGAAATACTTTTCAAACACATAGCAAGATATGCTGAGTGAAATCAAAACAGACAACACAAAGGAAAGTAGAAAGTTATTTGCAGGTAACTAAGAGACATTACAGAGAATAAGCAGTAGAGCTGAGAGGATCTTCCTTTCTTATTAGCAAATGGTATTTATTCCCACTATGTCTTTGTTCTGAGAGTTAGCAGATAGGAAGAACCATGCCATTTGATGCTGGGACTCTACACAGAATGACTGAGAAGGATAACAGAGGCACCTTGGAGCATGTCTTGTCTTTACCCTTCCTGTCACTGACAGTCCAAGTCTTAGGCGGGGAACACTAACAGCAACTTCCAAAAAGTGTCAGCAAAAGCCAGCTACAGAGTGTTCCCTGCTGAGATTTTGCTTGTGTGCATACATTTTGGATAACCATTCATCAGTGAATAGACAATTCCAGTGTTATGGTTTCTCAAGGCGAAAGTTTTGCCCTTTATGTGCTCTCACTTTCCATGTTTGTAGATGTATAAATATATAAATGCATATAGGTGTAAACATGCAATATGTGTAATATTAGTATGTGTATTTACATACTAATTACCTAGGCCTATTTACATATGCACACTTGTAAAGAGAGGAAAAGAGAGGTCTTGCACACATTTTTAACAAATGGGAACTCTGCTGCTACTTCGACTTTCATTTGTTAAACAAAGTGAGTAACTGAACTCTGACCTTTGCATCCCTGAATATAGTTTCTCACCTCACTCTTAAACTAAGGAGGATTAACATAGTTTCCCACTGCCACCTGTTCTTTATATTGTAGATGGAGTAAGTAACAGGCAGCTGTGAATTATAGGGCTATAATTCCAACAAGAAGCTTTGGTGGTGCTATAAACTACTGTGTCAGTTATTTTGAGCAATAAGCAGAACACTGTGATATTATAAACTTCTAGTTCTATGGCATAAATTTATTGCTATTTTTGTTATTTTAGACTTTCCGTAGTACATAATAGTTCCTGTAGGTGTACTTCTTTTCTATGAGGAACCAGATCCATGTGAAACCATGCACTCAGAGCATCTGTAGATTTTTTTCAATAAACTTCCTTCTTTCCAAGTTTAACACCAATTTATAAATTAACCAAAGAACAGAAGCCAATACTAAAATAAAAGTCAACGCCTTCAGAAGGTTTCTTGAAAACCTTTCATCAGAGATCATTTATTTCAGTAAGCTTCAGCCCCAAGTTACAGCATATCCCAGACAATCACCAAAGAGCAAGGTCATTAGTGTGTGTATTACTTGCACTGGCTCTCAGACTGCTTCTTCGTTGTTTCTCTGGCTCCACTGCTCTGTAGCGCCATTTAATTCTACTTTGTTGGCCACCTCTTGATTTAGTTCTTGGTGGCCTCTGGCTGGACCTGCAGTAAGTATAATATGAAGGCTTAGATACTTTTAAGTTAGGATTGATGACCTGATGACCCTGTAATATCTCTGCTAAATGCATTTCAATTACCATGGCACTTCCCATACTTTATAGTAAAGTATTGGTTCATAACTGGACTACAAGAAAAAAAGCCATTTCTTTCTTAGTTTCCCAAGGCAGCCTGCCATGCAGTAACTATCCAGGCATATGCCAATTCACTTAGTATGTCTGACAAGGTTTTAGCCTTAGGCAGGGCAGATACAGGCACAACTATGAGTAATATGCAAACTCTTTTGTTTCCTTGCCAACCATTATGTATTAAATATTTTCTCTTTCTTAGGGCTATTTATGTCCAAACGAGTTTATTGCAACTCAGGGACCATTACCAGGAACAGTGGGTGATTTCTGGAGAATGGTGTGGGAGACAAGAGCTAAAACACTTGTGATGCTCACACAATGTTTTGAAAAAGGACGTGTAAGTTACCAATGAACCAATTAAAATCATTTGATATAACTGGAAATTCTGTGTGTAGTTTCTGTCAAGAATATAACATGATAATTGTTAATTAATTAGTAATCATCTCCCTGCAGATAAGATGTCATCAGTACTGGCCAGAAGATAATAAACCAGTGACTGTGTTTGGGGATATAGTGATTACTAAATTGATGGAAGATATTCAAATAGACTGGACCATCAGAGATCTAAAAATTGAAAGGGTAAGCCAGCACAGGAAGTTGATCGAAAAAAATTCATCCAACACCCCAAAGAACATCAGATATGCTATATCCCACCCAACTACTCCCTCAATATTCTTCTTTTAATCTTTTAGTCCATATGCATTGTACTGCCTGATTGTTTTGCATTTTATTTTCATTCATATTTTATTTCCTGAGAATTTCTGTCACAAAGAGATCAAATATTTGCCCAATATGCTATGAAGGGCCTATTAAGGTTACTGAACTGTTCTGGTGGGAGGTGAAGTTTCTACTAGGACACATTGGTATCTGTTCTAGAAAGAGTAATCCTAACCGTTCTGGGATCAGACAAATCCCTTTGAATGTACCCCTCTCAGATTAAAGGGCAAGATTCTCTGGTGCAGCTGTTTTGCATTGTACCACCAGACGTTGGCCTCCACCCCCAGGAGATTCACCCAACATAAATGAGAATCATCAGTATTACTCCTACTCTTTGTGCTGGGAAGGAGGAGTAGGGGTGCAGCAGAGATCTTCACCTTTGTCATGACACACAACTACAGTTTCCACACTTTGGAAAAATTATAACCCAGCATTAAGTTGGAATAGCAGGTGGGCTCAAAAAGCAATCTGGAAATAAAGGCTCAAAATTAAGTTAGCTTTCTTTTGCATTCCCAGCATTGATCTGTGTTGTAAGTAGTGCAGCCAGATCCTAGAACCTGAACTTGGCTGTCCTAATGCAGGCATTACCATCCTGTGGTACGTGCATGTGACAAAGGGCACACAGCAGGTAGAAGCTGGTCTCAGCAATCACCCCATGGGGATATGTTGTGCACATAGTACAGAGAAACTGAACATTTAAAAATTATTGAGAAAATATAAACCTTTTTTTCAGCTAAAAAATAGAACATAGAGAAACAAGACTGGAAAAAGGACTATTTAGAATAAGAATGAACGGCAGCAAAATGCCAAGTCCCTTGTGTTAATGAGGGTGAGGCTGAAAAGAAGATAATCTGAATTGACTGGGTGATTCATTTAATGTAGCTGAACTACCCTGCACAAGAAGCTATGCCCTTTATATATATGCATATGTGCTTAAATATGTATTGCTGGTTTCAAGAGTGTAGTTCCATTCACAAGTGGCTGGATGCCTGATGATCGTCCAGTGAAGATCATCAGGCAAAGCCTATGTGAATCAAATGACTCAAAATCATTGCCATTGTACATCCAAAGTAATTTCTCTTCCATTTTTATGATGATCAGTTTAAAAAAAAATAGTACAACTAAAAAATAGTTGCTACACATAATTGTTCACCATTGTTAAATATTTCTTGCAATATGAAAGAAGTAAGTGATTGGTACAAATGAAATTAAAAAAAAATAGAAACTGATTCATTACACAAAAGTTGATTAATCTGTGGTACTCCTTGCAGCAAGATGTTGTGAATGCTAAAAACTTACAGGGATTCAAAAAATCTGCATAAATTAGTAAAAGAAAATACTGATGAGTACTATTAAATTTCCATTTATTGTCTCTCCCTGAGGCAGTTCACAAGTCACAAACTATTAAGAATGGAAAGCATATTCTGAAGAACTACAGATACCTTCTTGTCATGTTTTATAATGTTCCCTAACATTTTCTTGACCACTGTTGGAAATAGCATATTGGTATAGACAAGCCTTTGGAATGATCTGGTTCTTTCATTTTTACGTCCTTCAAAAGTAATCTGGATATCAGAACACAACCTCTTTTTTGAGGTTACTGGTGCTGCTGCTGTGACTGAGAGAGCATGAAAAAAAATATATCTGTGCTTACCAGTATATGTATGTTTGCCTTTACCACATTGGATCAGTCTTTTAGAGTGGTTGCTTTTCCTGGAACAATTTTGTCATGTCCTCTCACTAAACTTCTAAATGAGCCATAGAAACTTCAACCTGCAATCTACAAATTACAGATACAATGACTAAAGTCAAAGAAGAGTCACTATTGAAGTCACTAATACTTCCTGAAAGATGGACTTGATGCCAACCCTCCAAAAACCTGCCAGAAGTTATGTGCACAACAAATTATCCCTTCATGCCAGTAATCTTATCATTCTTATGCTATTCTAATTTTATTCTTTTACATTAAATTACTAAGAAGGTTACATGTACCTTACTGAACCTTCTGTAGCATTTCTTCTGTAAAAACTGCATTATTATGTATTTTTCAGCATGGAGACTGCATGATGGTGCGGCAGTGTAACTTTACTTCTTGGCCAGAACATGGAGTCCCTGAAACTACTGCACCAATTATCCATTTTGTAAAACTTATCCGTGCAAGTCGAGCATGTGATAACACACCAATGGTGGTTCACTGCAGGTAAGTGTACTCACCATATAGTCATTTGGTAGCTTCGAATTTCAAGTGCATAATAATGCACAGGGAAGTTTCCAGAAGAACAGCCCTTAAGACTGAGTGCACCAATATGGTTCTAGTATGGACAGTGGTGAAGGTTTCTCTAGCAGTCCTTCTTACTCCTTTCTAGAAGGTAAAATGCCGAAGTCTGTTCTTCCACTTATGGAAATCCATTGAGGTGATGTCAGGGAAATAATTGCTCCAACAATTACCATAAAGCACTGCTGGATTTTTCTCTGTTTTCCTCTTTAATCATAAGAAGACGAATAGTAAATTACATGTGTTGGTTTAAATTACTTCTATTATAATTAGAGCTCTTCTTAAGAAACAAATACTGAAAATATATTTTAAATGTACATGTCACATATCATAAGAAAGAAAACTATTTCAAGCCGCAGAGAATAACAAATAGAAATAAGGGTTTGCATAGGCCAGATTTCAAACTTGGATGCCTGTAAACTGCTAAAACCTATATTTAGGCTCTTAAATAAATGGTCTGGTGGTTAGAGGTGTTCAGCTGTCATAGTTTCCACCGATTCCATTAACACTCTTAAACTTCTGTTTCAAAGAGTAAGTGTGTGGGGAGGCCTAAGTCTTAAGGAAACTAACGAGCGTGTTTGCATTTTTTGTGCAGGTCAGTGTTCCCACTGAATGAGTGGGCATGCTCCATAAAAGGGATCTGAACTCATAGGTCTGCTACTGAGTCTTTGCCTCATTTTCACTTGGTGTGAGTCTGGAAATAAGTGGAAGGAAAAGATGGTTTTGATGCTACAAATCTTTTCCCAAACCACTTTATCATGCATAGGAGTCCTTTTCATTTGTCCTCAGCATCCTATTGTGCCACCCACATAGGGTAGTGAAGCCTTATTTATTTAGTATTGTTTTCTTTGACAAACATTTCTCTCTACTGCAAGGGCCAGAGAGACTATGACAGGAGAGAACAACATGGTCTTCATGTTTTCAGGACACTTATATTCTGTAGGGACTCTCTGCAAGGAGTCCTGTATTATTTTCAGAAGGGAGATGTGTAAAGGGGCCAGCATGGGCCTGATACTCCACCTGTGCTCAAATTCCTGATGGTTATAAAGCATTCCTGTGTATTCTCATATCCAGAAAATTCATTCATTACTTTTTTCTCATTAGATATTACAAGCTCAAGAGTTCTGCTATATATCTCTTGATTATCTACAGTGATATACCCTGATTTATTACAGCAATTACAGAGAAGTCTGATAGTCATTTGGAAATGATCCTATTAATTACAAGAACTTTAAGCAAAACACTACCTACTAGTATGTCTTGCATACTCATCCTCCTTCTAAAAGTATTTTCTTTTAATTTTTTTTTGCTCAATCCCATGTTGTTTTGTCTCAAATACCAAATGTATCACAGAATCTCAGTGTGATTTCATGAAATCTTGTGATTTTTTTTTTCCTCTCAATTAATGAGCTCTAGAAAACTCACAGAAAAGCTGTAGGATCTTTTTTTCCACTCAAACAGGTCTGGGTCATATGAACATATAAATGAGTAATTTCTCATTTATCTGATGAAAATGAGAAATCAAAATTATGAAAATGTGAAATCAAGATTAGAAAATGGCCCAAATCCAGATTTCACTTGATCCAATTCAGAAAGGAATTCACAAGATGTAAATACTGAAAAAAGATTTAGATTTTGCTTCAAAAGTTTTTCTTTTCACAATAAACAATTTATCCAGAATATTCTAAGAAAATATTGAAAGCATTAACATAAAAGCTATTTTATCCTGTTTATCGTGTTTGCAGTGCTGGTGTCGGAAGAACAGGTGTTTATATTGCACTTGACCATCTAACCCAACATGTAAATGATCATGATTTTGTGGACATCTATGGACTTGTAGCTGAGCTAAGAAGTGAGAGAATGTGTATGGTACAAAATCTGGTAAGATTTATTGATTCTGTTTTCCTGTTGTTGAAAAATTATTCATCTCTTCATGTGATCTACAAGACTAGAAAGCTCATAACCATCAGCTGTATGATACATTTTCTACCAAATCCTGCTTTTATTTATTTCGAACATTGTGGAAATATATTGTCTGTATCCACTCAAGTACACTTAGCCAGCAAAGTCTTGACAAGTGCTGAATAGAGTGCTATTTATTTTTAAACCTAAATAATAATTTCTCAGTCTCTAAGAAAGTTTATTTCAAGTTTTGAGTGCAGAACAATTGTTAGATTAAAAATGGATTCACTCATTCACTACTTATTTTGACTTCATTTACTACTTAAGTGTATTTTCTTTGGTGTATGCATGTGGCATAGTCCACCAAACTTTAAAATATTCATTTACCTTTGAATTCATTATTGATTCTTTGATTCTTTTCACTTGCTTCAAATAAAATAGTACAAATGGTTGGATTTAATCACAGATTTCAATCTGTTCAAAATCAATGGTGGGTTTTTGGTCTAAAAAAGTACATTTCTGGCAGGTTTATTTTGTAAGGATATAAGTCAGTGATGACCTGTTGGTGAGGAAGACTTCCTTCTGCTGTATCTGGAATTCTGAGTATATGTAAAGGAATATTAGAAGAATTTAAAGCTGATCCTAAATGCCCAGTGGAACGGAAATCAGCTTTATTTGGATAAAGCTTCTGCCATGAGTCTCCTGCAGGCCAGATCTAACCCAGGGCATCCTGAAGCCTTTGAGTCTACAGCATGACTTAGGAACTTCTCAGTATGGATGAGGAGTTTCAGGATGAACTTCCACATCACCGATGGATTTAAATTAATTTTAATGTAAGGAGACTTGCTCCATTTGGAATGAAATTCTGCTATTCCATATCACATCAGAAGATGTAACAAGTGTGTCAGAATACACAAAGCAGTTAACCCTTCTTCCGAAGATTTTATGGGACCTTCTGGTGATATTCTGACATGATGTATCTTGTAAAGTGCAGTTTTGATATCACATGCTCTAAATTTTTCCTTTTGAAGTCTTGATGCAGCTAGGCACTTGCCAGTACTTTCTTGTGATGATGAATTCTGGGAATACTTTTTGGTTCTTGTTTTACATTTTTGACTAGAAGTCGAATCATCTAGAAATAAATCAAAGGCTGGAAGGCAATTTAATGGGAGCACTCCTAAAATAAAATCTTAAAACAGCGAGACATTTGATAATATCATTGTATGTTTTTAAAATACTCATCATTTTTGTGTATCTCTTCATTTGAATGTTCTGGCACGGGCTAGGAGAAGGTGTGCCAAAATGCAATACAAGATGATGATGTCAGAGTTCCTAAAAAATTCCTAACAAATAAAGTGTCCTAAATGCTATCCTGTATGCTTGCTACAAAATTCCGAGATAGCCTGTTCTCTGTCCAGGTAATTTCTAGCTCGTATTTGCAAGACTTCAGAAGTTGGATCAGCAACAAAACTTGCCCAAAGGGAATCAAACTTGTAAAGTTTTATGGTGGATTCAAAAGTCAAGCTGTTCTTAGATTTCTGTTATAAAACACTGTCAAGTTGCCTATTAATCAGATTTTATGTGATTGGCACAGAAGATATAAAAGAGAGGAGCAATTCTTTCCCAGAACTTAGTATAGAAATCCCTCAGTCAGATTGTCTGTAAGATCTATGAGTAAAATAAATAAAGATTGATTGCTCTCAGGCCTCAATTTTGCTTGTTTATATCTTCAAAATAATGTTCCTTTTGCTAACAGAGTCAAAATCTGTTACTGTAACCAATGGATAAGATAATTAAGATGGTCATTTATTTTAACTGGGAAAATAACTAGTTACACATTAATTGCTCAGGTAGCCTGCTTCACTCTCCCCTGGAAAACCCAGAAAGATTTTTATAGCTACATCATCAGAAGTAGCTGTAAGAGTGCAAGAGATTACAGAGCTTTCAGAGTCTGCATTCTGAACTGGAATAACTAATCTAAATAAACTCTGCTGAAATTTAAGACCTTCATTCTAGAAATCCATGTTTATTCAGCAGACAAAGTTTATCTTCTTGCCAAGTACAAGGGCTAGTTTGAATTAACTAGCTATTATTTCATTATTATTAACATGCTATTATTTCAGTAAGAAAGTTATTGAAAAGTGTAATGGTGCTGCATGCTTCAGGGGGCATGTGAAAATCTGTTTTAATTACCCACAGTTCTGGAGCTGTGACAGTAAACTTATCCATGTAAGCAAATTTCTCTCATACATCTGAGACACTTGAACTGCAAATTGATAGCAGTTCTGAAACAAAATAGCAATTATTGAGCCAAAAAAATGCATAAATTTTTTTACCTGTGCAAAAGTCAAGGGTAAGAGTATGATTTTGATGCAGATATTCCAAATCCATCTCAACAAGGTCCTGCTGACCCAGCTTAAGCAGTGGGTAGTTGCACCAGGTGGTCTCAAGTGGTCTCTTCCAATCTGAACGTACCTGGTTTATTTTCTGCATCTACATATACAATACTTCTCCTATGAATATATGCTTAATTTATTTATATTATATTGCTATCTGTTTTCCTTCCTTTACTTCATTCTTACATTGCCTTATTTTGTTTTCCTGTTTTCAGACTTTATGTCCTTGAAAGGGTCAAATTAACTTTAGTTGACCACTCTTTGTGCTATCATATGTTAAAAATGAGGCTACAGCTCAAAAATTTTCACTCAAAATAGTGGGTTAATTAGCTCCCAGCACTCATGCAAGCTCCTAGAACATATAGGTTTAGATTTACTTGAACTTCTGCATTTGAGTGCACTGTGCTGGTTTTCTCCATGGTAGAAAGAGGAAATTTTTCTTATCCAGACATTACAGTCACATGATTCCATTTCTTCAGTCTGCATCTCAGGGCAAAATGTCTTTTAATAGAACAAACATTCAGAAAAAAATGTGGAGTAACCTATTAGTCTCAGTAATAGTTAGTCTCATCTCCTATATCTTACTGTTCATAAGGATTAATATGTTTTGACAAATTTGAAGAATTACGTTTCATAATAATTGAAATCAGATCAGATATATATGATATGGTCACTGAAGTACTGAGATTGCTGAGTTAAACTGCAGTTACTTTGAGATTTTCTAGATGTTATAGAAAAAGTAAAAAACTTTTTTTGGTATTACAAGCACATTTTTCTTCTAATCAAGCATCTTTAAATTCACATCCTACAGGCACAATATATATTTTTACATCAATGTGTATTGGATCTGTTGACAACCAAGGGAAGTAGTCAGCCCTTAAGTTTTGTAAATTATTCAGCACTGCAAAAGATGGACTCTCTGGATGCCATGGAAGGTAAGGAGATACAGACTGTGTCAAAATTATTTTTTCACAGCAGGTGCAATGACTTGTCCAGACTAAGAAGCAGAAAAAAAGTCTTTTGACATGCATATTTTGCTTCAAAAGTATTAATATCTAGCCTTTTGCTGCTCTTTATTCCCCCTCACAGTAACGGTCATTGCTCAAGCTTTCCTCACTTTTTTCCATGCAAGGCCTTTTAAATTCAGTGAAAAGCAGTTATCTGCCATTACTATTTGTTTACAAGGTAGGTTAATTGAATGTTTCTGTTTCTTCTGCAGGTGATGTGGAGCTTGAATGGGAAGAAACAACTATGTAAATACTAGGAGTAAATATTACAGCAAAGGAGATTTTGAAAATCATATTTTTCTAAGCACAGGGGCCAAAGCAAATTCCCCTACTTTGTTGATTAAAGGAAACACATATGATTGCGACATTTTTTCTTCTATCAATGTTCCTTCATTAAAAATTTAAAGCGTTTTATTCAGAACACTGAGCAATAATGGTTTGGAGTACTTTTGCACAGACTGCATTTCTGGTGTTATATAAATAGTGCATTCAGTATGTATTTAAAGTGTATTTGAACACATTCCTTTTTTTCCAAACTATCTTTGTAAAAGAAAAATGAGCCAAATAGGATGTAAAAAAAATCATATTTCCATTGAACCTATTTTGGTGTGAATTTGCTGTGTTCTGTGTGTTTCGGTTTTAAGTAAAAGCTAAAGTTTCTTTACTCATTCTTGATAAGTTGTCTTCACTGTTGTCAGTTCTTGCAGATTAATTCCAAAACCATAACAATGATCTTTACCTAATTGTATGTTCTGGTGTTTTGAATATTTTTTTACAAGTGGTAGTACATCAGCTCATGATCCTGAACAGCTGAAAAGTCACCTTCTGACATGGGGAGGATTATTCAGATTTTACACAGCACACAGTAGCTCTTCAGGGACACTTGGGGCTATTTAAACTATTTTATAATCAGCAGGCTGGGTTTTTTTAAATACATAATGATGATTGCATATGTTCAGTGCAGAAAAAAAAAGTGGTTTACATTCCTGCTATTTTTTCAAGCAGATAAAGTAAAAATATAAATATGTTATAATGAACGCTAGATCAACTTATGTAATAGAATGTTGAGAATTCTTTCACCTTTCTTGAATATAACACTATTCAACATTTTGAAAGGCTGCTCAAAATTTAATATCAATGTATTTTATAAAACAGTTGTCAAGTAAAAAAGTTTTTGCACCTTCCTCAGATTTGGCAAATGACTGCAGACACTGAAATTTATGGGAGCTAACATCTAGAGATTTAATAAAAAAAACATCTTCCACTCTCGATGCTGCTGCTGCTGCTGCTGCTGCTGATGATGATTATCAGTATTATTGGAAAAAGATCTGAAACAGGAGTGAGAGAAGCAGGAAGCTTCTATCTGAGAAGAAAAGCAAAAATTAGTGGAGTAGGAAGACTCTGTGCCCTGGTTTTACATGGAAGTGACAGTATTCAATTGATATTATTGGGTGGAAATGTTGATTGCTAAGTTTTTTTTCAAGTAAAGAAATGTATCATCATTCTGAATAACAGTGAAGCTGTGACTTTAATCTGAGATGCAAAACATATTAGCAAAGACACTTTGGAACTACCATCTTCTATTGTGTTTAGATAAAAGAAATCAAAGGCATCAAGCTCAGGGAAGTCAGACAAAACTCTTTAGAACTTTGAAATATGTATGTGAGGGGCTGTTCTTTTGTGTGCACACTCTGGACAGAATAGCTAATGAACAAAAATTTCCATTTCTTCACTGTAGCTTCCAGAAAGAAAATGCTATGTAGAAAGTAATGTGGTACTTTTTCAGAACTAAATGACAGTGTTTTTAGAAACTGGCAAGGATGGTACAGTGAAGACTCTTTGCAATTTCACAGAAAGTGCCCAATATCGGAAATGAAAACCAAAAGTCAGCATTTAAGAAGGTAGAAGTTGCCTACAGAGATATTTGGGCAATCTGCCTTTTAGGGAGATCAGTGGTATTGTAAATATCACCTATCAGACTAAAAAGAAAATAATGTCTTTTAAAGCTTGATAGAGAGGGAGAGAGGTGATGTCCACAGCTGTTCAAGTCTCTGGCAAAGCATTTGGTACAGCTCTAGCTTCATTTGTTTCCTACGAAACATGTGTTCTTCATTTATTATGCATGTACTTTAAAGTATTCTGACAAATTGCTTATAGGGACTTACAGACGTTTTTCATGATTTGTAGTTGTACTTGGTAGCAGTACAGGGAGCACTGTGATAAACTGACATTATAGAGTCATAATCTTGTACAGTCTTATATCTACAATGGCAGAATATCTGGAGGAAAAAGCTAAGCTTTATGCCACTTAGAGATGAACTCCAGAAGTTCTAAATGTTCTTAAGTGTTCTCTGGCTTTTAAAAAAATACTTAACAGTGAAGATTCTATATACTCCTTTAGGGGACCTGCCTATGGTAACACTGCAGGTTAGTTACACTGCATTCAGTAAACTGCTTACCTAACAGCTTAGTAAGAGACCAGAAAATGTGACTCCTTTTTCTCTGTGAAAAGTAATTCAAGTACTTTACTGTACAATTGGACATAAGCAATGTGATATATGCCCCCTTGACAAGTTTTTTATTGTCTCCAGAGTAAAAGACAATATTCAACATAAACTGGCCACAACTCATAAGATACATGGTCAGGGAAAGAAGTATCTCCAAGCAATTCTCTCCAAGTACTGATTTTTAGTACAAACACAGCGGTAGTTTGAACCTTCCTGTGTGTTTGCCAATGCCTTACAGGGATAGGGGAGCATCCATATATCAAGAAATTCCTCCAGACCTCAGTTTAGTTATGAAGGAAGAATTTTCCCATAGGTTCTTGTCTTCCATCCCTCCTTCCCTTATGAAATGACACCTATGGTGGTGCTACTGACAGCACTGCAGAGCTGGAGTCAAGCAGAATTTGTTCAATTGCATTTTAAGAATATATTTATATATATGAAGTGGCCCATCCATTCATTTTTAATGTCATCACTCAATTTTCTACAAATTTTAGTACTACTACTATAGCAAGAGTATATCCTGCCAAAACTTGAAATACAATGAATAAAAATTGGAGAAAAATTCAGAGATTCTACAGGAATATTGAAATTAAGTCACACTGTATTAAATTATCTGGGAAATTTCTAGAGACTGATGTAATTCCATACAGAGAAGAAGCAGTATTTATAGCTATAGTTATATATTTATAGCTAGTTCTTCTGGATATCCTTACAAGAGACTACTACCAGTGCCCTTAAAATACTGACTTGTTCTGTTCACAAAGGTAACAGAAAGACAGCAGAACATTAGGTTCATGTTGAATTTAAAGCAATCCTTCTACTGTTAAAAGAGTTGATAAAAATAATCGTGAGTTCAATTGTGATTTTAATGCATATATGGAGCTATTCAGTAATTTAATTTCTTAACATTATGTGAAAGATTAATAATGTGAAATAATCTGTGTAGTATCATCTATATATTGGTGCAATACAGAGTATGATCATAAGCAGTTACTAAGAAAAAGCAGCAAAGAACAATGAGTCACTCATATTTCATACTAAGGCAGCACGACAGGGAACTTTCTTGGTTGCACACAGGAATTGAAAAGCAACCTAGATGTCGATATGAATTTGATGAGATTCAGAATACAAAGTTCTGTGAAGTCTGTGAACAGAGGAGACTTTTTCTGAAAATGTTTTGACAGCAGGTTAAAATAAAATTTGAAAAATACCTGTTTCAGAGGGGTACATATGTGTTAAGCATAACACAAGATCATTGTCTGTCCACGGAAATATACAGTAAAAATAGATCCAAAATAATTTTAATTTCAAGACATATGAAAAGTATTTAATTAGCCCCTGGTTTAGAGGATATACTCAAGGTAATAATGAATTCAGGGTTGTTTTATAACTAAGTTATGTGCCCATTCAGTGCTGCAAAATCTGGAATGCATTGAATACAGTGGACTGTAGCTGAAAACCATTAACACATAGCACTGAACATGACTTTGTTGGTTTTGATTTTAAGGAAATGAGTCAGAGAAAATATGCTGAGAGGTGATGCTGCTTCAACCATTGCTCTGTGACTGCTGTGTCATCACTCTATGTACAGTGTCGAAAAAAAGTCCTCCCAACATTGTTCTCCATCTTTCTCTTCTCTTTTGTGTTTCTTATCTGTAAGTGACTACATGAGAAGGAATTGCAAACAGTAATATGGGTCATCTGAATTCCAATACTGCAGGCATGATCTGCAAGTAGTGGTCTTACAGGTGTATAGTGGTGTTACTGCAAACCTTCTCTCCGTCTCTCTCCTCTGAGTTGACTTCCAGATGACATCATGGAATATCAGCCACATTTTTGCTCTGATGCCTGTTCAATACATTTTCTGCCTTGTCCTCTCTGTGGCTATGATTACCGGGCAAGCTCAAAGTTATATCCGTGGTTCCAGAGCTGAGCTATGTTACCAGTGGCACGTCTTTGCAGCATCCGTTCTGTATACAATTGTAAGGGTAAGCTGACCTCCTATCCAGAAGTTCCCCTTACTGCAATAAAAAATTCTGGCATAAATTTTAGTACTGATCATTGTTCAGTGTGAGCTGAAGAAAGCAGGATAGATTCGGTGTCTGATATTTTGCATGGAGATTCTCTTTCCCCAAAAACTTTTCCCAAACAATGCTGAACTAATTACTCATTTTAATTGTTTCTTCTCACAGCTCCCTTATCATGTAGGCTCTTTCTCAGATTCTATGTAAACAAAACTGAAAATAAATGGCTTTTCACCACTAAGTAACAGTGTATGACATATTTTATAGATCCCACATCATCAGGCAGCTTGCAATGAAGTTGCAAGTCTGTATTTCAGTTGAAAGACAACATTTAGAAGGTTTCAGATATATTTGGATCATCTTACTCTGCTTGTTGACTGGTGTTACCAGGGTGATCTTTTTGTAGGATGACAGCTGCACCCAGCTATTCACTGTAATCATGAATAAACCATTCCAATACTCTTTACAGTCAATACTGTGAGAGCTGGGGGAAGTTTTACAAGAATGTTCCCAAAGTATTTTGGAGGAGATGGAGTTCTGAATGATATAAAAAGAATACTTGGATACTGGAAACCCAACACGCAGCTAAAGCTGTACCATTCATAGTTGCATCCCGTGAAGCCTGCTGAGCAGGGAGTGTGTCCTGGAACATACAGAGAATATTTGGGACAATATAACAACCTTTGAACTAAGTAATGCACAGTGCAGGGAACTCTTGCCATCCATGCAGGAATGAACTTAAATAAGCTTTACAATAAAATGTCCCTGGTTTACTTGGAAAACATAAATGCAGGTAGCACCTATTATGACAGCTGGTAACATCCTTTGTGATTCAACTTAGTGCTAGGACTCTATTTAGTCAATTCTTTCAGTAATCTTAAATACAGAAACATATACTTTGACACCACAGGTGTAGAACATGGACAGACAGTATATAGACAAGGAAGATTTTTTTCCACTCATGGAGGCACAAGCACAAAACTAATTAAACTTGTATGTCCCTCTCCTCTCCTCAGTCTGCTATCTGCATGTGCTCACCTGTTGGGAATAATAGTCATTCACAAAACAACATTCATTCACTTTTAATTTGATTGCTGTATTGGTAACCCCTTTCTCAGAAGCCAGTACAAAGCAGTTACAAAACTGTGCCTTTTCATGTACCAGCCTTCTGTTTGCATTCACAATAGCTCCATCTAACTATTTTTCTTACAGAATTCTACTAATTCTCTGTCAGTTTTAAAGAGACAATACACAGAGTGTGAATCTGGGCTTGCATATTGTGCACAGAATTCTTTACTGCGCTGCACTAACACAATACTGCACTCCAGGCCAGGGCAAGGAATTGACCTAAGGAGAGTGGCTGCCTATCATGTAATCCTACTCCCTTTGAGAACAAGATGGTTATCTGACAATGTACTGTTCCATTTAGGGAGTCCAGAAAATGCTGTCAAAGCTGTCTGACATTTATATGTAGGAGTTTAATCTGAACCTTTCTCTGCTAAGGATAAACAAGAAAATTCAGGTCATTGTCATCACCGTCAGCAAGCAATCTATCTTTGCTGCTTAGGACACCAAGAAGCAAACCTCTTGTTTAACTAGTATTAATAATGCTTTTAACTTGTAAAGACTTACTGTCTTAAATTTTGACACATTTCTGTCCTTTATATCTTGGGTTTTTTCTCTTTCAAAATAGAGACTTGGAGACTTTTAAATAGTTACATATTTAAATAGTTATATATTTAAATAGTTACATGTTGTCTTAGGAAAATAGTGAGCTGTCCTGATAAAACAGCTACTAGGAGGATTCTTTGATAAAAAATGTTCTATAATAATGACCAGATTATTGCAATTCCTAAAAAATATTCCTACACCCTATGATGTGGCCATTATTGTAAATATCTACTAAATATCCTGTACGCCAAGAATGTGTCTGAATGCTCGTGAAGGCAGATACATTAATCACTTCTCGATTTTCCCATTCTTTTTGCCCTTCCAGCTCCTATCCTATCCTGGCACTCCTAAGCAGATTTTGAGGACATGTCAGATTTCTGGTTAATGATGATTAATGCATCAGCTATATTAATTCTGTCAAAATTTAATGACAAACATTCCCTTCCTGCATACTGGTGTGCTCTCTCTGAAACCAGAAGGGATGCTTGGCATCACTGCCAGTGCCAGCTGGCAGTCAGTGGAAGATGGTCCTCTGCTAAAGTGGGAGAAAATCTCTTCTTAGTTCTAAGTTTTCATGGACTTTGCATGTCTGAAAGAGATCACTTAATTTCTATATAAAAAATACCTGTCAAGCCTTTTTTTTCCTAACATTTATGTGTCCTATATATTGCTATTTGAAAGCTCTGGGGGAACCAATTTCTCCCAAAATGTCTTTGTGCACCTTCTGTCACAACCAGAAATATCATCAAAGTAATAAATTCCTTCTCCGTCCCAAACCAAACAAACGGCTAGAAGATTGTCAAGAGTCACTATGGACGGCACCACTGCAACACAGTTCTCGTGCTTTGCTTAGCTCTCATCATCCCTTCAGTTCTTTTGTCTTGACAAGAAAGAACCTGTGGCAGGCAGTGGCTCTCAAGATGAAGGGCATCAGCTAAGAGAGATTTTGCATAGAACTAACTTCATCTTTCTCGAAAAATGATTGCAAATCAGCACTTCAGGAGTACAGCAGGTAGTTGTCAGCCAAGGCATCTCCTTTCTTTTTCAGTCTTTGGGAAAAAATCTCCCAGCTCTGTGTTTGGAATTCTAGAAAAATTACAAAAATTACAAGAATTAACTGAAGATCACATTTTCTAGCTGGTGATCACTGTTACGATATATTACATCCACACATCCTTTATTATGTGTGCATGCACAAGCAGCTACTTAAGCTCTTGAAACTAAAAGCACATCTAGATCAGTTACGTCAGGTGTAACTAGCTTGTTTTGTGACCATTAAGCCTTGAATCTACAGAAGCAATTGATTCTGATTTTAAAAATAAACTTTGGGCTGTCATATTATCTGGTTCTCCAAAACCAGGAAGAATGTTCAGCAGTGTCTATAAGTAGACTTTGTGAAACAAAATTTCTCCAACAGCTGAAAGAAGGACAAGACTTCCATTGACATAAAACTAACAAAAAGTATCAAAAGGGACAGCTGGTGTCAATTCCAGAAGGATTTAAAACTTACACATGAGCTTGAAAAAAACATGTTAATTGAGCCAATATCTGTATGAAAACAACCTTGTACTTAGCAGAAGTACATTTAATGAAGTGCTTGAAATACATGTATTAAATGCTTAGGAGAAAAGAATACTGTATTAATTAAATACAGAAATACTATATTCCACTGATATCCAGCATCATATGATGTGCTTTACTTTTTCCTGAGAGAGAAATTCCAAATAGAAATCAGAGTTTGGTGTTCTGATGAGGTTGAAAAGGTTCATCTTTCAAATATGTAAATCTATGAGCAAGATTTTATGGTGTCATTTTTAAGATAATACAAATCTAATTAAATGAGGTTTTCTATTACAACTTCTATTTTAAAACAAGTCTTTGTAATCTACATAGGATATTTTCAATCACATTTAGGAAATCAACACATTATATACTGTAGAAGAACTATGTACAGTTCCTTCTGGAGAAGGACTGCAAGAATAATTTTAGGCTCTGTATTTCCACAGAGGCTAGCCTTGTGCTGCACACAGGTCACACACAATTCAAATAAAGTTCCATGCCAAAGACATAGTACATGACTGGCAGTGAGGATCTGCTAGCATTGCTGGGTAATCCAAACCCTGCCTTGGGGAGGAAGTGAGTCAGGGGAAGCTGTTGAGGCCAACAGCATCAGAATAGCCCAGGCACTCAGCCCAGTCATGTTCCACAATGAAGCAGTGAGCTCACAGGACAACCAAAGCAATCTCCTGCATTCCAGCCTTTCCAAAGCTCTTTCCTGCTTCTCTGTGTACCAGAAACACTGGGTGGCTCTTGGGCACAGGAAGTTTTCAGTATACAGACCAGGTAGATTACAGTGGGCTTCATATTCCATGGACTTTTTTTTCCTTTTTTTTTTTTTTTTTGTCTGAAGGTCAAAAAGAAGGGTATTAAGAAAGGAGCAATGACATAAAATGTTACAGCGCTTAACTCTTGGGCAGAATCCTTAGCTGACAGGTAAGTGCTCAAACTCAAAGCACATAAAAAACTAGCAACTTAAGAAAGGCATTCTCAAAAATTATGAATGAGACATAGGAAAAAAAAAGGACTGATGATGTAGATAAATATTGTTGTCTAACTCAACAGTGATTGCCAATTCTGATTTCCCCTTCTAAAAAAATCCAGAAGTAAACCACTAGACTTCTATTTTAAGCACTCATATAATACACTGATTTACTTTCATTCTCTTCTTGATTCAGAACAAGAACAAGAACAGGGAACTGTTTATCCCTGTTTATCACATCTCAGGGAATCATCGAACCAGAGAATCACACATGCATTATCTGTCTTGTCCCAGTAGTGCCATTTTCAAGAATATGCAGATATTCCTTCAGAAAGGAATGTACCCTGACAGGTCAGGCTCTTACATGAAATGTGGAAGGCAGCTGTGTAAAACCTGAAGTACAGTAATAAAAAAAATTACAGGAGCCTGGCTGCATCTTCTCCCTCCCTGCAACAGCACTGATACCTTGACTGCTTTTCTTCTTCTACCTTTAATGTTCCTCAATTATCCCAAATAAAGTAGAGTTCTCTGTAAAAAGGAACAATCATAACACATTTCATAGCAAAATAGGGCAAAAAACAAGGAATCTCATTGTCCCATAGTCTGTATATTTTCCTTGAAGGCAACATCACTTCTATCAGAAGTTGATTTGCTGCTTCTCTGCAGCCAAGCTATCTGGGCTTTTCTTTCTATCAGAACACTGACATAAATCTGCCTTGTTAAAACTAATTGCATCTATTTGTTTCCATCCACATAAACACCAGCATCAGTTTACTCTGTTCCTTCTGCAGCAGTGTTTACTGTTCGCATGATCACTGCCAGCACTTTCCCTTGACTTTTCTATTCCCTTTATCACCACATTTATTCAACATTTACACAATGTTTCCAAGCACCTCATCATTCTTGTTAGCATTTCATCTTACCATTCTGTGCTTTCTAGAGTTGTACCACCTGCATATGTTTTGAGATGCAGTGCAGTCCCTGAAAATGGACATGGAATTGCAGCTAAGTTTTCCCAGCCTGGAACAGGAGGGAAGGATTACCTCACGTGCCTCAGACCACTTTGTACATCCTAGTGGGATGTGTGGGGTTCTTTTCTGAACAGCATGATATATGTTCATCTTACAACTCACTGTAACTATCAGTTTCCTTCTTTTGTAGAATTATCACCTAGCTAGATACTCAGCTTGTACTTCTGCAGTGATCTGCCCCCTGAAGTGCTCATTTGTGCCTTTGTCCTCATCGAATTGAGGTCATGAACAATTTGACATCTACACAAGTCCTCCAAAAGGTGATAATTCAAGATGTCTCTGTAATATCTGCAAAACTGATAAGCATATTTTCAATTCAACCAGATGAGTTCTTAACTAAAACCAAAGTTCCTAGAGCAGAACTCTGGGAAGTCCCTCATTTAAGAGTTCTGCCTTCATGAGTCTACAAAGATTTGGATATGCATATGAGTTTCATTTATAGTCTTCATTTCCATAGCGTTCATATGAGGATGGCATGTGAAAATGTAGAAAAAACTGCATTTAAATCAAGTAAGTGTTTTCTGATTATTCTCCTTATATTCTGCTAAATTTCTGCTTATTGCATAACACCTACCATGGCAGGGCAAAAAAAATCAATTTGGCACAGCTTTTTCTTGAAGATTTTTAACAGGAACAAAACTACTCCATGCTGGCATTATTCACCCCTTTGTATTCTTATAGGTGTACACAAATATAGTATAATTTTCCAGTGTTTTCACAGAAACTTAGGTTGAACTCCTCATCTACAAGTCCCATTCCTTCTGTTTCTGCTTTACATTTGCCTATATATACTCCTCTGCAAACTCACTCTTGCACCAGTTGTTCTCAAAGACATCAGAAAATGGCAAAGATAATTTCAGGCAATTCTCTAATTACACTGAGGCCAAACAAGATTTAACATGTAAATTAATCTAACAATTTTTCCTCTTGGTTTTTCTGTCTTGTCCTGATTCCTTCTACTTTTGTTATCAGTGCTAATAATTTTGTTAATCACCTAATTGCGCTTAATTTTTTAATTTAATTTTGAATTGACAGAGGCATTAAGCACAGCATCATCTGTTAATGGCTTTCTCCCTGTTTAGGTCCACTTTGTTCTCTTGGTATTGCAAACCTTAATAGAAGTTTCTTCTTAATTTTTATGAGTTTTAATATTGATTTCTTCATTTGTCCCTTGCCATTCTGATTCTGTGCTATCTACATGTCTATGCTATCTATCCTTTCTTTCCCAACCATTTTTTCCTGTGTTGTTTACCACTGCTCTTTCTCAGCTTTAGAACAGAGTATTAGAGTAATTTAGGCTGGAACTGGACTTGTGGAGGTCGTCCAACCCAGGTCCAACTTCAATTTGATCAGGTTACTCAGGGCCTTGGTATGTCAAGATGTCTATTTATCTTGTAGCTTTACTAAAAGGCAGTTACACTCTCATCAAGAATGACAAGTAAGTCCTGAACTGCCTCATAAAATGTCCCTGGCTAAGTTGTGTTTGAGGTTCAATCTAGAAAGTGTGTTCTGTCTCCATCTGTTCTGGGTCCTGTCAATATGTCAGCACATGAAAAATAATGCCCCTAGCTGCTCTGCCAAGCCAGCAGCAAGTGATTTCTGCATACATCCAGAAGATCATGTTTAGATACCTCTGGAAATTTTCTGATGAAAAATGCAGCACATATATCTTTCCAGACATCTCTAAGGCCTTGCAGCAGCAAGGCCTGAAAGTACATGTGAATTTAGGCACTCAAATTGGGGCACAGGCACATAAATCCCATGTGGAATCAGGCCCTTAATGCCATCAGTGCTGTCGGGGGTTGGGTGTTATTCCTTTTGTTCCTTTGCATTCTCTCTTGTGGAATTTTTCTCCCATTTGTTTCGGGGGAACCTGATGGCTGGTGCTTATGAGTGCTTTGGGAGACAANGCAAAAGCCTTCCCCATCCTCTTCCCATCTCTGCTACGGGGTCCCTGACTCTGTTTCTCTGTTGTTACTATTGCAGTTATTGTTGTTTTTCTGTATCTTGTTGTACGCACTAGTAAAGGACGGTTATTCCTTCCCCATATCCTGCCTGAAAGCCGTTTAATTTCAAAATTATAATAATTCGGAGGGAGGGGTTTTCCAAGGGAGGCTCTAGCTTTCCCTAGCACATACCTGTCTTTTCAACCTAAGACAAGTGCTAATTGTCATGTGCTAACCTATGCACTCCCTGATGTCTCTTGGCAGCTCTGAGACCCTTCTCATGGTTAGTCCAAGAAAGATTATCTATCTAGATTTCCCTCCACTGGCTTGTCCTTTGGGACCTAATCCTGCAAGCCCTATCAGATGTAAGCAATTGCAAAAAATACTTCGGGAGGTGAGACACTTCTGGGATATTCAGAAAGGGATTAGATAAATTGATGAGCAACATGTCTGTAAACAGATACTAAAAGAAGTAGGCAGGGTGTGCTCTATAACACAGAAAGTTGGAAGAGTCGCACTTATCCATTAATTATTTCTGTAAGCTCACTGTGTCCACAAGCAAGTATGCAGAGGAGGGACACAGACTATATGTGAATGGTGTGATGGCTGTGTCATATTTGTTAAAGGAAGCCATTTGGTTCAGGTCAATAGTTGCTATCACGTTGCCATTCTTATGGCAAAAAGGAATGTAAGGATGGCTGAGATTAATCCAATCTGCTCTTCCTCATACTGCATTTCCTCAGGTACAATAGTTAAGATCATGAAGATCTGACCCAGGACTGCCACCATGCTGAACCAAAGTTAGTAAACTGGTCAAGAACTTATATGCAGGACAATGAGAACTTGACAAGTCTTATCATGCAATCTCTATCAGAAGTATCTGTTCTGCATTTCTTGTCTTCACCATAGTTAAGCACAACTGTTTGTTTGGATCAGCAGTGTGCACTGACAGCTCAAGTGAAAAAGCTGTTGGTCTAACTTGGACTCTTCAAATGAAAATAAATTCTATTATCAGTTACCATAAAGTTGCAAATAAATCACAAAGAATTAACATTTCTGCCCCGGGTATTTTTTATTAAAATAACTTCAAAGTACTTAAAACCAAAAGCTATCACAATCAGAAAGCTAATTCCTTCCAAGAACCTGGTACAGTTGATAAGACCATTCTAGATCATGCCTTACTTAGAAGTTCTGGGGCATTGGAAAAGTCACATCAAGAAGTTTGACTAACTTTAGTCTCATTTAACACTCTGTGTGTACATCAGTTTGAGTCACAGGCATGACTATTGTTCTGTGCATGCACACAGTCCTTGAATGTGCTATAACTAAGGTGACTCAGTGAATTTTTTCAGAAATAAAAATGCAGCTCATTTTATTAGATGGTTCATGTTAGTCTGGAAAAAGAGAATTATTTGATCACATCAGGCAGTTTCTCTACTTTTACAAGATTGTAAAATTCTTGCCTGACTTTCAGTTCAGGGACATTTTGACCACATACTTATCTTCTGTCAGAGAATATCATACATCTCAAAAAGTGACATTGTTTTTTCTAGTCTCATCTTTTCTTCTCTTACTTCAGGTATATGACTTCACAAACAGCTTCCAAAAATGCTAAACAAGTTCACCGTTAACTAAATCAGGGCATAAATGCAGTACTGAACAGCTGGAATTCTGGAAAATTACCAGTTTCAAAACACAGATCTAAGATTACTTTTTCAGGGATTGTTTATCTCATCAGAATAGATTATGTTTCTTCTTCTAAACTTTTCCTCCGTGTTCAATTTTCAAATAATTTCCCCAAAAATCACAATCAATACACTTTCTCTAAAAATCCACATGTTTACATCAATTCAGGTGAAGCCTTATTTTGGATGATTTTTTGCAGGCCAAGAGGACATCTGGCAATCTTTTAGTCTGTGCAGTTTCTCTGAAGTGTCCAGAGTAGTCTGGTGAAAAATTAAATACAAGCAGGTTTTTGGCATGCTTTTTGAAATCTGATTAGAATTAAAGGATAAGACCCATTTTGTCATATAAAATCTCTGAATACTATCCCGCTTTCATTCCTGTCTTTGTTTGTATGTGCCAGATGAACTGCATGGGGAAAGAAGAGTATCAGCTCAGCCAAGGTTCTTTCCATACCTTGAGAAATGTCATGTTCTCTTTTAGGAGAGACCATTAGACTGCTTTGGATTTTGGAACATCACCAGAGTGTTTTAACATGGTACAGAAGTAGACATCAAAGCCATTTACTTATTTTAAAAATCTCAAAAAATAAATTTGCAGATTTTCCTTTGTGCCACATACCCTGGCACATTCAAGAAACTATATTAAAACATCTAGATTGGAGTGTACTTTAAATAACATGTTTTTGAGCCTTCAGGAACACCAAAGCAAGCTAAATCTTAGTATATAAACATAAAGATGTAATTAAGTGAAATCATCAGACACCAACAGAATATAGACCTTTAGAGTGGCAGATAACAGGTAACCAACCTTGTATATAAGCATGTATATTAAATGTCACACAGATGAATAACTGAGTGACCTTCACGGCCTAAAACAGTTTTGCAGCTGTGCAACAAGTTTCCGTAACAACGGGATACAATATTCAAGGTCATTACTGCTATTTAATACAGTGCAAATTTCTTTCCAGATGACTTTATCTCAATAGCTTCTATTTTCCAAAACCAGCAGCTATTTTCTTTTAAAAAGTAAATATTTGGCATAATCATTTCATGGTTTTGTGATTTGCTGTTTTAAACAATCCTTATGTTATTGCTAAGGCAAGAGTTTTCTTCATTCATCATCCTCACTGCACCTCCACAGCTTCCACTTCCAAGCCACTGTCATACCAGTTTTTCATGAAGGTCCATGGCTCTGCAAAAATTCCTTGTGAGAGGCCCGGAACAGTAAGCTGTCATTTTTCCACTGTCTGAGCACTAAACTCTTTTTTTGTACGTGGACAGCAGGGATGTGATGAGCCTGTTCTGGATGCAAGAACTTGCTCTTCACATACCCTTTTCTTCCTTTCACTTGTAGAATTATGGTTTGACTATTGCCTTTTGGACTGAGATTAAATTTAGGTGTCACAGTCATCATGTTTGGAAACAAGAGGGTGTGAAAATGCATTTTATGCTTCCAATAGCCTGTAATGTAAAGAGACAAATCAGCATATACTGTAAAAATAGCCTTCCACGTAACTACAAAAAACATGGTAACAACAAGGGATTGCACAAGATGTGATGTGCCTTTTACTTATGTCGCATTTCATGTGCCCCGTGTTTTGCCTAATCACAAGCAGAAGACATCTGTCATTATTGCGCCCTTTCTTCCTGCAAGAAATCCCTGCTTGTGGATAGAACCATGGAAAATGCTTGTCCCAGCCAGCAACAGTGCAATGGGCCCCCAGTTTTCCCTCCTCCCCAGGCAAACGTCTTGTAGTAAAATAAATGTGTTTGTGCAGTGGTGACTATTTGTCACTGTAGACTCTGACACAAGCATTAAAGCATCTGCCATTTAGAACTGTGTCTCATAACTGGCCATGATGAGAGGTGCAATGAAACCTTATCTTACCATATTGAACTGGAGAAGTCTGTTTAGTTAGCAAGGTTGCACCTCTCAGATACTAACAGGACTGTAACCGATATGAACACTAAAATCCATATCCAATCAAAGGCAAACAGCAATAATTTGGAACAGCTATACAGTCAAGACCTCTGTGAATAAGAATTTTTTAATCTTCCCCTGCAAAGACTGTAAATCTATACAAAGTTGTCTTTTCCAGGTCTCTGCCTTTCTGGCTCCCTAGCTCCGGAACACATATTACACTGTTCACTACTACACTGTTATTATTTGTAAAACTTACATGTAAGGGATGGTTGCAACCACGTGCTTCTAAATTCTTTAAAGTGTCATATACTTAAATACAAGCACTGGCATGTACAGTATATACACTTTCTCTAGTCAGTTCCTAAATCTCCAGTGAGTATGCATGTGACATTGTGGATATGCAAATAATATCAAATCCTTGGACAAGCAGAATTTGAATAGGGTCAAGTGAATAAAAAACTCTAGGTAAACAAAAGTTAGGTAAGTCTAACATCATATATAAGTTAAAATCAAGAATTAAAGCTGGTCTGTGTTATTCCTACAGACCCCTGTGAAATTCATTTTAAGGCAAGAAGACATAATGAAATTCAGCTAAGAAGTGCTGCTACATACCACAAGCCATGAAGCTCCATGTGCTTTGTTCCAGTAGCAGGAATTATTACTACTATTATTAATACTTTCATGAATGTGAGAAAGGTTCTTTTTGCTTAAATTTCCCATAGGTCATTGTCAGCATAAAAAATGCTGGTCCCTCGTAGAGCCTCCACTGCCCAGACTTTGAAGAAAACTCACGGAAAATCTCTAATCTTTATTTACCAAACATTTCTATAATATTTTGTAAATTGAGGAATAGGTACATGCTTTTTAACAGACTACCAACCTTTGGTGTGCCAACTCTCCCCTTACACATCCGTCAGCCATTTCAAACGTCCTACAAAATAGATGCTTAAAATATCCTTTTGAAGGGAAGGATAAAATATCCTTCTGAAGGGAAGTTTCTAATCCTCTATTTGCAATCCTTGGCATAATATTCTGTTTCAGCAGCAAATCACACTTCTCTTGTTGTTCCCTAAGAACTGTGATTACAAATGTCAGCAGATCATATAGGTGCGCCAGGTACAGATCTGCCAAACCTAGCAGTGCTGAGGGCACAGCATCCCCTTAACATTTCAGGGTGCCTACCACCTTAGTCACTCATGAACAGAACCCAGATGACACACCCTTGAGAGCACTCCTAAGGAGAATGGAAAGTGCAGTAAGTCAGGGCTAGTCAGAGATTTCCTTGACAAAGGCATTCCTGACAAAGTGAAATGAGAATGTAAACACATCCTGGGAGAGTACCTGAGTGTACCTACTGACACACCATGAGGAATGACAGACAATTAAGCCTGTAACAGCTTAGACTGGTGTCCTAACTATGTTACTACACAGGCTACAACTGACAACAAAACATGGGCAGTAACACCTATTTCTAGACATGTCACCTACCTTTACCTGAGCAACCTACCAGACTCGGGTGAGAAGGCCTGTGTGAACTGGAATCGACAGAGAACACAACAAGAGCAAGAGCCTAGAGGTTTTCAGCAGCAAAGAGGTTTTCAGTACTCTAAGTGGTTGCCCGAAGACAGTAATGAGGAAAAAAAACGAGGAAATTTTTTTTTTCCCTGTTGAGAAATTAGATGAAAAATGCTACCATTTTAAAAGGTGTCATTTTTCCTGAAAAGAAAAGAAAAAGGATGTTGGAAATAGCAATCAGTAGAAGATATGAAGCCAAATGTTAGAGAGATTTCAAAAGTACATTGAGAATAATATAAACTGTTTGAAAAGGCAAAGGCAGAAGAACAACATCTTGTATTAACAATAAAATACTGAGAGTTTCTGCTAAGAAAGATGCTGTTGAACATGAGTGTAAAAGGAATAAGTGGAGAGTGAGAGTGTTTATAGAAAGATTTCCATTTCTAAAGTGCAGAAAAATTCTGAGAGCCCCAGTATGCCCACAGCTGGACCAACACTGGTAACCTGCACTTCATAAATCTACAAGAAGCAATTTAAGAATCACTACCCTGGTAGCCAAAGTATCTACCTGTTGCGCATATATTTATTTTTAATTTCATTGTTTGTAATATTATAAGGGTTTAGCCCTATGTCCCCCCTGGTTGCTACCCCTGATGGTTCCTCCCTTGAATGTATCCACCCCCAAGAAACTGTCCTTCAATGTATCCCCTCCCCTTGTTCCAACCCCTTCCCTGCCAATCAATGCATCCTCTCCCTTTATTCTAGCCCCTTTGTTGTCAATCCCCACATGGGCCAATCCCTGATGTCACTACCCCTTTGGAAATCCCCTAATCCTCGACGCCCCATTGGCCCATGTGACCCTCTTTCTCCTCCCCTTGTCCTAGTTGGCTCCCAACCGATTATGTAACCCCTTTACTCCTCCATTACCCCTCCCCTCGAGATTCCCCATTGGACACATGTTTGTACCCTCCCACCGAATTTTTGCCAGTTTATAAGCTCGTGCACAGAGGTGCTCGGGTGTCTTGGCGCCAACTCCCTTCAACTGACTAAAGCCTGTTGGAATCCCAGGACTAAGAGCCTCCTCTCTGCTCCTTTATCCCCTCCTCAATGACACTCCATAGAGTTACTAGCTCTTCAGGTTCAGCACACGGCATCAACATCGCCGTTGCTGTTCCCCACACTCAGTGCAGCACCAGTGTGTGTGTAGAGCTAGCTCCGGAGAGCTGCATCATCTGCCCATCTCTCAAATCAGGTATTGTATGAGTAGAATAGGGCTCTAACTAGGGCTGAAAATTTCGCTTTCACCCAGGTGTCCTTTCACAGTGACACGTAGGAACGGATACAGTGAATCCTCACTGACTATCCACGCCATTGAAAAGAAGTGTCAGAGAGATCAAAGATTTAAAACTCATCGTGTCTGTGGCTGGAAGAATCTTGAGAACAGTGAAGGAGAAAAAGGAGGTATTTGGAATGATATAAAGTGTTAAATGAGTCCTATCTGACAAAATACTTCTTAATAGTTCTGGACTATATTTCTGCTTAAACCTTAAGGTGTCAAGAGTGACCCAGGCAGTTCCAGGCTTATTATTCAACCACAGTTTTCCACAAAAATTGTATGTGGCAAAGTGAATTTGGGAGGATCTAACACCTGGAGGTCAGCTGTGACTTAAAATGCAGTGCATCTTTCTTCTATTTGGTCATCGTGACCTCTCACTGAATCTACAACTCACTGACTTTCTGAAATACTTCCTTGGGTAAGGATAATAGACCTTGTAGACCAAATACAACACATCAGAGTTTTACTTGTGTAAATATGCTGAAAGTATATTTGCAGTAGAGCTACCAGGCATGGAAGCATGAACAATTGAATAAAGAACTGGCTTTAAAGTTTTTCTGTGAGGTTCCACCAAGCCAACTGAAATTGACAAAGACAATTGACAAAGACAAGCAGGCTTCAGTAGTGATCTTCCTTTCAATTCTATGTCCAGTCATATGCTTTCATTTCCTCTTATGTCTTTGTACTTATATCTGTGTCCACTCATATGCTTTCATTTCCTCTTATGTCTTTGTACTTATATCTAATGTGATCAGGAATACAAAGCATGAAGGGAAAAAAGGCCGGTACCAACTTTTGAATCCTCCACTTGGTTCACTTTTGTAATGGAGAACATCTCTGAGGATATTTTACTCATAGTGCTAGGGCTGTCTGCTAGCTGTGTTATATAAACCAAGGAGCTGCAGTGGGAGATGCAACAAAATTCAAGTTTTTTATATGACAGGGAAAGTGATCATCTTCATTTAAATTAAAATTTATTTACAGTTTTTAGGAGTTTTGCTCCTATCAGTTAGTCCTACAAAGGACTAATTATGCTGTGCCCATATCACTGTGAGGAACCGAATCTGTTTACTCTGTCACTAAGTGCTGGAAAGAAAGAACATATTTTGTTTCCTGTTAAAAAAAAAAATCTGTTGAAAGCAGTAGGAGCATCTGGCTCCTAAACTTAGAGTTTCCCAACTCGCTGAGTCCACTTAAAGCTCTTGAAAGGACAACAACAATTTGGTAATTATCTCTCTCACTTCAACCAAATTTTCATTTGTGCACCTTACCAGTAGACTGATCTCATCTGTCTTGTTCCAAACATTCCCAGGGTAGTACTGAAGAAACAAAAGATTAAAAGAAAAAAAAAATCAGCGTAATAAAGGTGAAAAAAATTTAAACAAACAGCACACTTTTGGTTTGTGGAGTTTGGCAGTTTTTTGTTTGTTGGGGAGGGCTTGTTTCTGGTTTGTTTGTTTGTTTTTGTTGTTGCTGCTTTGGGTTTTTTTATTACTACCATTACTAATGGTTTGGGACAAAGACCCCTGTAATACCTGAAAGTATGTAAGTGGGTAACTTTTCCATGGATAGTCAGCAAATTAAATCAGAGACACAACGGATGGGTAAAGGTCAACAGTATATCCCTCTTTAAAGGTGGAAAATTAAATCACAGGAAAAGTAAGTGATTGCTCAAAGGTCAAACAGAAAGCAAGCTGCAAAATATGGAAACAGAGAAACTGTTTCTTATGTTCAGTGCCTTAACTGCCAGACTGCCCTTTTTTTAATCTGAAGAGGGAAAAAGCCACAGTGGTGGAATAGTATCAAAATTAGTCTCGCTGAGAACAGTCTGAATTTCTCTGTCTCATCCAAAATTGAATATTATTCTGCCTCATTAAAGCAGAAATGAGATCCACTCCAACAACACTGATGTGGTGGAAACAAAACCACAACTACTCTTAAAGATCTTTGTACTCCAGTAAATTGGTTTGCAGTTTTGGAGAAACAGTCCAGTCAATGATTAGTTTCATTGTAGCTTTAGCGAAATGAACTGTACCACCACACTTGCTTTCTAAAGCTGAAGTTTGGAGCTTTATTTGAGAGCTATGAGACCATTGCAGGTGCTTCATCCTCATGTATGTATATTTCTGTGGATAAGTAAGTATATTTCTGTATTTTTGTGTATATACACATATGTAAGCTTTTTATAGAAACAATAATACATATGTTTGTGTGTGGCCATATAGATATGGACACATAGGCATATACACATATATATATTTACATAAGCATAAAGATATTATATGTTATTTGAAGAACACAAGACAGTGCAAGAAAAGAGGCAAAGAGGCCATTTCCCCAATCCTCTTTCTTTATGTGAGACAGTTCCAACCATGTGACATTACAGTATAAGCTAATAGAGAGTGGTCACAAGCTCCATTTCTGTCTCTGTGCCTAGGAAGCTCTCCATACTCTGTCAGGCCCAAGGGATTAAACTTCAGTTATACCATATGCCTGGACTTTGCTTGCCCTAAGCAGCATCAAGGCCAAGGGCTGTGCAGAGACCCCCATCACACTGTAACCCAGTCACCTGGAATCACTCCTGTCACCTCATGGGCAACGTGGGAAAGTTCACACTGAAAGGCTAAGCTGAGGTTCACAATCTGTGGGTGCCTCATCATCGCAGCACAGCTCTGCCTTGGCAGCCTTCCCTGTGTGTGTGGAGGGGCAGCGAGCTTGGCTTCTAACCTTGGACTGGCCTGGGTCGCTTGGGTCATAGGAATGGCATGCTGCAAGGGGAAGGTGGCGGGGCGGGGGGGTGGAAATAGCAGGGGCTTCTACCGACAATATTAACCCGTCTATTTGGAAAGTGAGGCTGCCTTTGAAATCTCTCCTTACAGATCTATACTTAGCCCCGGGCAGTGATCGTGCGCCGGGGGTGTGAGGGGTGGGCTGGGGGAGGGCTCCCTGCGCAGCTCTGCGCCTTTGTCCTCCAGCCATGCCCCCGAGGGCTCGGTAGCGGGATGGGGCCGGGGCCGCCCGCCGCGCCGCTGATCCCGAGCCCCCACCGCATCCCTTCGCTGCTCCCCGAAATCATGGCATTTCGGGCGAGGGTGCAAAGTTGAGTTGTATTTTTTTCCGCTTGTTTTTTTGTTTTGTTTTGTTTTCTTTTGTCTTGTTTTTAAAATTTCTTTCTAATTTGGCTCCTACCTCTCGTGTCCTCCCTCCCCCTTCTAAATAGGAGATGTTCTCAAGGGATTCCAGCCCGGGAGAATGGCTGGAATCAGTTTTGGAGGGTGATACACCGCGACAGCTAAAAGTTGGATAGGGTTTCAGCAGCTCCTATATAAAGCAGGGGGGGACTTATGTCACTGCACTAATTAAATTCCATCCGGGTTGTTCCTCTGGGTGTTTTTGAGTTTGCCACCCAACTCAAGCACGCAGAGAGGCCCAGGGACAGCATGATGGACCTTTTTGAAACTGGCTCCTATTTCTTCTACTTGGACGGGGAGAATGGAGCCCTGCAGCAGCTGGAGATGGCTGAGGGATCCCCGCTGTACCCAGGCAGCGATGGCACCCTGTCTCCATGTCAGGACCAAATGCAGCCAGAAGCCGGCAGTGACAGCAGCGGAGAGGAGCATGTGCTGGCACCCCCGGGACTACAACCCCCTCACTTCCCCGGCCAGTGTTTGATCTGGGCTTGTAAAACTTGCAAGAGAAAGTCGGCCCCCACGGACAGACGGAAAGCAGCCACCCTGCGGGAGAGGAGAAGGCTGAAGAAGATCAACGAAGCCTTCGAGGCTCTGAAAAGGCGGACTGTGGCCAACCCCAACCAGAGGCTGCCCAAGGTGGAGATACTGAGGAGCGCCATCAGCTACATTGAAAGGCTGCAGGATCTCTTGCACAGGCTGGATCAGCAGGAGAAAATGCAGGAGATCGGGGGAGACCCCTTCAGCTTCAGCCCCAAGCAGGGAAATGTAAGCACTGCCACCTGGCCCCTCCGCCGCCACGGCAGCGGCGCCGCGCCCGTCCCCTCCCTCCTCCTTCTCCTCTCCGGCAGGGCCAGGAGCGCTGGCGGGTGCGGAGGGCGCTCCTCGGCGATCCTGCCGGGCCTCCAGAGCTCCACCGGTCTGGTCTGACCC
>VXBQ01008248.1:42014-57617 GCA_013400175.1 Phainopepla nitens | reverse complement strand
GAGGAGTCCTGCAACTTTATTCGCATAATGGTGAGAGAGTCCGCTGGGGCACACCCCCGCCAGGTTTTCTCTGCCGAGGTTTTAGAGGATGCAGCCTCCTGTTATCCCAGACTCCCGGCCGCATGCTGCCCTCTTTCTTCTTCCGTCGACTTCCGAGGTACTAGGCAGATACAGCCTTCCCGGACCACCTACCATATATCCCTCCTCGAACCGGTGATTCTACCCCAAAGTTCAGAAGTTGAGGCTTGTGCAGACCCTTGCCTTTTTTTCAGGAGTCAAGCTGTCGGGGCTCTGTAACAAACCTGCGGCTTGAAGCCAGTAGAGATATTAAACCTATTTCAAAGACGTTAACACTCATTCCTTCACGCACAGAATTGTTTGTAAAGACATTAGCACACATCTTTCCTACCAGTCACATCTCAGAAACTCTTCTCTTCAGCAATAACTGGAGAAATAGAAGTGTCCTGACCCTGAGAGCTGGGGTCCCAACCTGCCCTTCCCAATTTAAGCACTTAAATGCCTAAGGTAATATGGTATGGGACTTTGACCTACAGTCTTTCCCAACCGCAGCTGCTAAGAGATTAAAGAAAACTGTAAATTTTGTACTAACTTTTTAAAATAATGTAATGCAAACGGTCATTTAGCTGAAATTTCCAGGTTTTGTCTTTTTTTTACTATTCCTTTTTTCTCTGTTCCTGCTTCTCCTTAACTTCAACTGGCAATTCAATCCCTCAAAAAGATTTTTAAAACCAAATAAAAGCATGTAAAAAACCCTATCATCATCTTCTCAATTCTTAGCCTCTTCAGTCTATTGCCATATTAAATACTAGAAACTCTATTTCCTTTCCTCACATTATCTCCTAAGGTCACAGTACTGGATCCTTGTGGTGTTTATACTGATGTTAATGCTTGAAATTAAATGTTTTCTTTTCAATATCTTCCATCTTTGACAAATTTTCCAGGTCAACATTCCTTCTCAGAACCATGCTTTTTCTTTCCTTTCTCTTTTATTCACTGATCCTCACAGGATAACGGCCTAGACCGTATGGCAAGAGCCATTTACATTTTTTAGGAAGAAGGGAAGGAATATAGCCTAAAGTAAATGCAGGAGGAAATTGGTAATTTTACTCCAGCTTATTAAAATTAATCCAAGTTATTAATTATTAGGCCTGCATTGGTAGCAAGGAACATGTGGAAAAACTACTGGCAGAAAAACTTCTGCAAGTCGCATGAGTACAGGAGAGCTTTTTCTAGAATAAATGCATCTACAAATTTGAGTTCGTTGTCTGTTTAAGGCCAAGCAAGGTGAGTTACTTATGCTGTTGTCTGACAAATCATGCATATTTGTATTATATTTTCCTTTAACACATTAGACATTAGAATATTTAAATTTATTGCAGCTTCATAACTTCTTGTCTGAAAAGTGTTTTGCACTTTCAGTTTATGTTTCAACATCAGGCCTGGCTATCTAATCTAGAAAGCACACATGGTGTACAACTGCAAGCATGGACTTCAAAAATGAAAGGAGAAGGAAAACATATTTTTGCAAAATAACAACAATAAAATGTAAGATTTTGTTTAAAACATTGCAAATGAGTAATGTCTGCTTTTGCTTAGAGTTGGATGTGTTCCTGAAAAAAAAAGTGTAAAGTAGTGTATTGTACTCACCTAGTGAATTTTGTTGTCTGCTTGTCTTCAATCAAAGGTAGAGCTTTCATTCACAGCTCTTAGTATTGCATTCGAGTTACTGCTTTAATGTTATAAGAAAAGATAGTAAGTGTTAGAAATCTTTCTCTGTTCTTTGTACACTTACCCCGTAGACACAATTTTTTTCAGTAGTGCCTTCTTGTCCTTGTTTCAGGGGTTGAGCAATTTGTGCCCAGTTGTTTTACTTCCCTAAAATAATTATGCCCACTTGGTGACTCATTAATTTGCAAGAGACCCATTCTTTGTTATGACTCTTTACTCCAAATGACAGTTATGGAACAATTCCTAGTCTTTCACCTCCAAACATGATACTTATGACATTCAAAAAAATATGCTGAATGTTTTGGTCCAAGGAGGTGAAATGTTAAGAAAAGTAAGGTATCTAGAGCTATTACATTGCTATTTTGAACATACTGTGATGTAAGTTCCAGCCTTCTGTCTGGAAGTTAGTTAAACTCTGGGCATAGAGACTTAGATAAAGCAGGTAGTGTGCAATCCATCAGTTGCAGTCGAGCCAGGAACCTGCTCTCACACTCACGGAGCTCAGCTATGTTATGGGCAGCAGGGCTCTTCCCCACTAGATGGTGATACAGGAGCAGCTCTGGCTTCCCTGTTTTTAGAGCAGCAGGTTCACCTCCTGCAGGTTCACATTCCCACTCGAGAACAGTCTCGTGAAAGTACTTTCAAACAAACTTCTTCCTTGTTTTGTAAAAAGCAAAGACTCTGGTAAGATTTTAAAGAAGGTTTAACTTTACAAAGAGAGGGGAAGTATTTGAGTCGCTCACTGAATGTGAGCAAAACTCGTTGGGACGCTTTGGAGGAATCTGTTTCAGAAAATTGACATTCTAAATGGCATGAGTTAGACGGTCTTTTGTCTAACTCAAAAAGAATGGTTTAATTCAGCATGTAGCAATCTATCAATCCATACGGCATGAATGATTCTGTGGAAGATCTTAGTTATATCAGAGGGATATCTGTGCAACTGTTTTTCATTTGTAAAGACAGTAGCAAAAGTTGAAGCTGCGACTATATTTGGAAACACAGGTATGTAGTTGTATCAAAAATACATGATATAAACTTTAGGCAAGTGGATGGTAGGGGCTGTGCAAAAATAATGGTGCATATGAAACGTAGCTGATAGCAGTTAAACGTCTCACAATTCTTTCTCACCTATGAAACTTCAAGTTTTTAAAAACAAATAGGTAAAAATCCTCCTCAAATGAGCAATTTTATAAGTGTGGACCAGTTGTAAAGGAATTCCTACACAGTTCTTTCTCCCCAGTGGTTTCCATGCTTCTTTTTTTGATCCTCTGCATGTTATCTCAGTGCTTACTCTCCAGGCCTGATTCTTCTAAAAACGTGTGGGTTATCTGACATGCAGACTGCAACCATGAAAATGTAGCAAATGGAAAATAGGAACATCGAATAATAAAGTTAATTTGAAAAGCCTTTGTTTTTTAATCATTAGTGAGAGGCTAAGAAAAATTGCTTAGAATAGTTTAGCAAATCAAAAAATAACTTCATTCCCTGCACTGAAAAATTTAAATTGGCCTTTGCAATTTTCCTTGTCAGCATCCAGTTTTAATTTCTGAAATACTAAGTTGTGAAAACGCCCTGGTACAATTGCTATTAGAAATAGGCAGGAAGTAAGACATTTTAGGAAATGAGAGATTTTTCAGTATAATGTTTTTGCTGTCACTAAACCTTACCAGTTCAGACTTTCCTTCTGACTTTCTTGGCAGACACCTTGATGTTGTCATTCATCTTGTCTTACTCTGTCGCTTGTGATAGTTCAAATGTTCTTTTCACAACATTGATAATTATCTCATCTTTACAGATAGTAAAAAGTCTTTAGTAAAAAGTCAATTGGTGATTGTTTTTCTCTACTACTATTGCCCTGAGTAGGATCAGATGACATACTGATAATATGTCCTCCCTTTACTGTAGAAACACCAACAGAGCTGCATTAGTGGATGAAAAATAAACAAATAGTACAAAAATGACTTAGAGATATTTCCTTAAGGTTGTGGCAGGTGCTTGCTGGAATTTCTACATATAATTTAATTTTCCCTCTCAGCTTGAGTGATACAAGTGTTTGGATATAAGCTATCACAAAATGATAGTGTCTGCCTTTTTGCTCTGTGAATATATATATTTTAACACATTTTTTTTTTTAGTGCTCTACCTAGTTCTCACAATAATTTCTGCATCTCATCCAGTTTCTATCTTTATTTTTATTACTCATCATAGTGTTGGATTTGAGAAAGAATAATTCAAAGACTTCTAGACACACCCATGAAAACCAGAAAAAAATAATGTTTCTGAGTTTTGTTTTGAAGCAAAGGACTTTTGGAACCATAGTCTTAGACATCAGATTTCCAAATATGAAACAGATTTAGCAAAGGAAAAAAAAAAAAAGAACATAAACTGTAGAGCAAGTAGATTAAGGAAATAGTAAAGCAACAGCATTAAAAAAATAGTTGCTATAGAAAGTTGTTAGTGTTGAGCAAATAAGTGATTTTTACGTCTTTTAATTATGTTTGTCACCTTCTGCCAAATTTGTTGGTGCCAGGAGTTAATGGACATTTGAAAATATATTTAGTGAAATGTAAGAAATCGTATAGAGCATTCTGTATATTAAGAGCTGGATCCATGAAAATTACATGTAATAGAAAAATTAAGAGCTGATATAGAATGGTCCAAGAGATTTGTGAAAAGTTATTTGACTCTACAAAGCCAAGTTCATTCTTCTCTCTTTACTAGTATTTATCCATGTGTCCATTATTTGCATGTTTCAGTATCATTTTTACCAATTTGCCTGCAGTGAATATCAGGCTTTCTAGGCTGTAGTTCCAGGTATACTGAGAAAAATTTTATAATAGTAATTTTATTTCATGATAGTTTTGTTGTGATACAGGAAGTATTGGAGTTTTACAGGTGAGAAAAAGAAAAATTACTTAGTTTTATCCTGAAATAATCAGGTAATATCATATAATTCAGGTAAAGTGACAAAAGTAATGACTTTATGCAAAATTTATACAGAGATGCACTTAGGAGCAAGACTTAGTCAAAGGCATTTAGAATCTAATTTACTAATTATTGTGATATGTAAAATTGTTCTTATTATAATAAATAGAAATACCGTCACTCATGACTCAAATCTAGTTTATGCTCTTCTGCAATGTGATTTGTGTCCCCATCTTTAAGATGGGCAAAAGTGCATTGTAGTTTTTCAATGTATTCTTATGAATTCCATAAATACAAGAATTAATTAATTCTTCTCATTTAGTGCCTATTCTGTTTTACATCTAGCTATTTAGATGATCATGTTTCCCTCTTAAGTAGACTCAATACATGCAATTGCACAGATAATAATTTTCTTAATCAACTAAGAGAATCTGATAATCTACTGACTATAATGTGTCTTTAGTGATAAACACACATGTTGTTTATTCCCATTTTGAAACCAAATTTTTGGTTAGCCTTGACAAATTTTTCCATTTAAAGAAAACAAATGGATTAGAATAAAGATAGATCTGTCTGTAAAATTGCTATGTTGTAGTGTCACTGTGATATTGCTGAATTGGCCACTGAGAAAGGGAATTATGTCCTTTAAGACCCAGTCACCACTACCTGTTGAACAGTGTTGGTGCAAAGCTCAGAATTTTCTTCTCAACAGTTTTTTGATTTGGGCATTTTCAACTACCTGGGAGCTATATAATGTAGGATTTCTAGTTAGAAACTTTCAGTTCTGTTGAATGAGAGCTATATTCACCCTAGAGTAATTCATTCCTTTCAGTGGTCTCTTTTTCAACCTCTTCCAGTCCTTTAACAGAAGTTTCCCTTCTGTCTCTTCAATGCTTCTCACTGCTGTTGGCACTGCCAGCTTCACTGCTTTAACTCCAGGGATCTGGCTCATTCATTTATTTCATCTCAGCTGATTTCCAGTTTTCTACTCTGAGGTGTAGAATCTGTTTTCTAAGCCTTACTGTTGATTGTTTAAAAATCTTAAAAATGTTTGTATGAAAGAGAATATTCATGTTGTTGTTTATAATAGCTGCTTGTTAGTACAGAATGCCAGCAATCTGTATTGACAATGAGTCAGAAAACAGCCCTCTCACCCTAAACAGTTTACAGTTTAAATAAACAGAGGGGAAAAAGGACTTAAATAAACAAGGGAAGAAGGATTGAATGGGAAATAATGGAAGAGTAAAACAACTGAACAGCTGAGTTTAATGCTTATCTTGTTATGCTGTTTGTCCTTTTTTTTTTTACCTTAAAAATGGAGAGTGTTTTGTTTTCCTGCTAGTTTTTGAACTGACAGGGGGATCTGACTCCCATGGGCCTTTAAGGCTCACATACAGATATTAAAGAAAAAAAAATCCAAGTAAATGCATTTAATAAGTTATTATTCTGATTTTGGAGAACAAATCTATACATGTTAGTAGACCAATCTTATTTCTACAGATTGTTCTAGTGCAGCAGCAGTTACATTATTGTTCACTGTAAGATTTTTTCAAAGGTACAAGTTCTTCCAAATAAACTATTTTAGGATTCATGTGCACTTCTAAATTGTGTCAGTTTCTGCTAATACACTTTAGAACAGATTCATGCTGATAATAGAGAGTTTCACAGAAAAGGGTGAAAACTGTTTACAGCTGTCTTAAAGCATCATTTAGGGCCTGTGCTGTGCCCTAAATGGATAAGACCGCAGATACGAGGTCCATGGCCAAGACATACCCAGATGTGTTTCTGTCTAGAGTGGTTTTCATACCTACACTCCTATGTAATCATATAAAAATTATGGGGAAAACTTCCCCCAGTGAAGTCTCAGGGAAGGTTAATGGTGCAAATTCCGCTTTCTCTCTTGCAAAGATAAATCACTCAGTGGGCAAAGTACAGCCTCAGCTGAAGTAAAAAAGTTTAATTTGCATACTGCACGTTTGCAGTGGTGAACAGCCCTCAAAATATGGAAGAACAATGTGTTATGTCTTTTACTCAGGAAAAAGCTTATTAGAAAATTGTACATCTTAATAGTACTACAGACAGTGTGACTTCTCTCTGTCTGATCAACAAAAGAGCCTAATAAATAATAACTTACTGCTTTATTTTCTATTTTACTACCTAAGCGTGTATCCTGCTAGGGAATTTTGTGGCTTGAAATATAGGTTTTCAGAGAAAATTCTTGCTCATGGTTCTGCAACCATTTAATTTTTCTAAGTTTTCCTGCTCTTATTCTGTGTAGCTATTTCATCAGACATAATAGATGTACTGTGCTATTATTATTGCCAAAAAATATTATTTATCTCCTAAAATGTTCACAAATGATTCACTGAACAAGACATAAAAATAAATACAGTAAATTACACAATACATTAGAATAATATCCAAATTAAGGTGCACTTTCTAGAAAATACACATTGTAAATTATATTAGTTAAATGTCTTACAAAGACAGCAATGAAATGAATCCTCAGAAAAGAACAATGGACTTAAAAGGTTTTCTTGTTCAGCTGTAAATGATCTTAAGGAAACTTTAATGAAAGTGTAAGTAAACTTTTATAATTGTACCAGATAGTCCATTAATTTTTTCTGGTATAATTTAGAAGTACAGGTATATAAACCAATTAAAATTATTTTTTCCTAAGGCAATAATAGCATAATAATATAAATACACTTTGACACTGGGGTAAGTATTTGGTGATACGGTAGTAATGATATCAGCACAATTGGATGACTTCTCAGCACTGTTGAGCTGCTGAAAAATTTTGCATTTAAAATTTGCATCAGACACTTTCTATGTTTAGAAAAGTTCTATTACCCTTAATATTATTATTTTTTTAATGTGGGTGATTCGTTTTTAGTGCTATGCATTCACCAGGTTTAAAAACCATGCTGTCTGACTACACTGTTGGGAAACCTGTTTAGTAATACATCCATTTGTGAAGTGAGAACAAAACCAGCAGATAAAAAGCAGCTAAAAATCATCAATTTGGCCTAACGGTAGCTAAGTCTCATGATTCAAATATGAATATAGAATATGAAACCTTATTAGGAATGACAGGCAAAGAAGAGGAGTAAGATATTATTCCATAAATTAAGGCACATAAGCTTGCTCTGAGTGGCAGAATCTGTAAAGTTCGTAGCAGTGATAAAAAAGAAAAATCACAAAGGTGCTTTGGTGGTCACTCAGAATGAAACACCAGGCAAAGGTGATGAGGCAGATGAAATACTTTTAGACTGAACTTTAGTAGAAGTACAGCATATAGCAAGATGCAAAACATTAAAAAGGTCTTGGAATGTGTTGACCACATTTGCTATTTCAACCTTAAGAAGGAAAACAAGGTGAAATACATCTGACATTGAAATTGTCAGTATAGAGTTCTGGGAGAATTTGAAGATGAAAAGCAACACTGGTGATTGTGGTAATGAAATTATGGAACTCGTGATTTCTAGGATGAAAATAAAAATACCATTAGTAAAAAAATCCCGTAGTAAAGGATCAAAATGGAATAAAGATCTCAGGATGCCAGCGGATCCTTAGAAAAAATATGAACAACATTAAAGACAGAAATTTTTCAAAGCTTGGAATACTAATAATTAAAACAATGTAGGATAGTAAATGACAGATTTGCAAAGAAGGATGAGAGAGTGTTAGTAGCTATCCTGAATATCTAATACAATCCAATAATCAAGCACAATGTTTAGATATTTAAATAAAAGTATCTTCAGTAAGGTAGATGAAGTAGTATGCCCACTATGTTTGAAACTGAAAAAAAACTAAAATGGAGTGGGGTTTTCTTCCATTTTGATGACTATATTTCATTAAAGTTTTGGACAACTTGAGAATCAGCAGAGAAAAACATGCTGCAAATCATGATACAGTAAGAACAAGCTGCTGGAAAACATGATATGAGTAAAAACTTAAACAAAATCAAATTTACAAAAATATGAATGAACAAAATAACACAAAATTAATTCTGTCTGTATAACCAAACGTAGGATGGATTGTGTTCAAATATGTAAAGCATATCTGAAAATGGGAAGGCAAACACCAGTGTTTGTTCTGAGACTAACATCAGAGCTCAGTTAGCAGGAAGAAAGATTTATGTTAAGAATAACAGGAGACAAAAAAGAAAAACAAAGCCAGTATTTTCACAATTTGATAATTAAATACTGAAGTAGATGGCCCGGACAGACTGCAGTATCTTTATCACTGAAGATTTAAAGACAGGTGCTGAGAACAGTTTAGATCCTGTCTTTGGGCAAGAGAACAGACTAAATCAATTTCCTTTCAATTCTTTCTAATTCTTATATTTTCTATTTCCTTTACAGAATGAAGTCAGCTGTGAGAAAAAGACACAGAGAATAGCAGGGTAAATGAACATAGTTTTTATCTGAATCATGTCCTCTATTAATAAAGGTAGAGATTTGCACGGTTATTTAAAAACAGTAGACCTGCATTTGTAGTTTCTAGTTGGAATGTAAGTTTGCAACAAAGAAAAAACAAATTTTGTTTCTGTAATGAGACATTGCTGATAATATTTTTTCAATATGTCATTGTACTCTGGAGCTAATGGGATTTGTACCTATAGGAATATATTTCATATAGTTCCACAGTAACACAAGGAAGGTAAAGCTCTTTTTAAGAAGGTAGACTCTTTTTAAGAAGGATGGGTTTGATATAGTCCTTTTATTTAAAGCCCTTCAGATTGTACCTCTTGTGAAATGATTTATTTCTAATTAATCTGCATCAGGCACTAGCTGCAGAATAAGACTCGTGGATATGAGCTCTAGACACTGCAATGGCTGTATTGAGCCTTGTCTTCACTTCGGGACTACATTTAAAATACCAAACTATGTTAAGTGCAATTTGAAGTATGGAGCTACAGTTAATAAGATTTTTTTTTTTGCCATTTACACTGTGCATATTAGTGAGTCATAAATTTTATTGCCTTTAAATGGTTGGTTGCTTAGTTGGGTTTTTTTAATTGGTTGTTTGGTTTGGTTTCTTGTTTTTGGTTTTGTTGGTTTTTTTCTTTTCCCCCTCCACACTACAGCAACTCATAGATGATAAAACTCTTTCTCAAGCTGAGGATTGTAAGAAGTTTGTCATCAAAAGTTGCTTTTGAATAACTGATTTACTTTTGATACTTTCTGTAACAGAAAGCTATGAGCTACATTTCAAAGGCTATAAGGGTGGTGGGATAGCTGTGATGGTTTAAGGACATAAGCAAACATGAAATTGTTCATGAAAATCAGGGGTTGTAGATTTTTAACTTTGATGGTGGGGGGGACGACTTTATCATGTAGGTGGGGACTACAAGGAGCTCCCAATTTGTCTGCTTTCTTTTCTTGTGTGTTTTGGGTGTATTCAATTTCAAATAACACATTTCAGTGTCTTCTGTCTTTTAGTTAAGGTATGGATTATGATTATGGTATAGTTTTGTGTATTTGATGCCTTTGCTTGATGAGTTGTTCAGGAATGATAAAGGGCCTGACCCAAAATCCAGTACTGTCAGTAAAAATCTCCTGTGCACTTATAAGAAAATAAAGCTAGGCTCTGAAGAGCCAGCATAACTTTCATGAGCAGCTTTTGTTCCAACAAGCTGTTACAATTTTGCTCGTACTTTGTATAACACAACCTTTGTATGTTTGTGATACTAGTGAAGACAAAGAGCTTAAAGGTCACCACCAAACGAAAACTCACATTTTTAAACTGCATGACTTTTATTTCTGCTACTTAACATTTTCCAATAAAAGGAAATCAAGACTAACGAGATTATTTCTTTATATATTTGGGCTTTGTACCTATGGTGATCATTTGAAGCAGCCATCTAAGAAGCAATATTTAACTTATTTTGTGTTTTATTTTCACAAATGAAGAGGAGATACCTTGAAGGTGTTCAGGAAAAACATTTTCTATAGAACTATGTAGCTACTCAGTGCTGTTGTTCTATCCAAAGTAAAAAAGAAAAAAAAGACACAATTCTATGTAATATTAATTCAATTTTTAATTAATGCAGTAAACCCAACTGCTGCCTATCTCTAGAAGTTTTATTACTAGCATCTGTCCTGCTTCACTTGATTACAGATATATAAGAAAGTGACTTCTATCTTCACTTCAGCAACATTCAGTCTTTTTCATCCAACAAGCAGCTACGCATTTCAGGTATTTGCTTTGTCTCCTCTTGTCCTTGAGAATGGAAAAAATCCTGTGACAAAGCAATTAAATAACTTTATTTCACAATTATTCTCCATATCTNAAAAAAACCCCAGCTAATAATAGTAAACAGGAAAAGAGATACCTTGTTGGACTTCACCCCTTACATAATTTGAGTATCTGACCTAAGAATTTAGCTAATCCTGCTCATTTTCGGGAAGATTCAGTGTTTTTTCCAGGGACAAAGTTAGCAAGTTTGGGTGCACTTAGTTACATTTGGTTCTAATTAATATGTAAATTCTAAACTTGAGTATAAAAATAGTTATTGTCTCTGTAGAAAAATGACATTTTTACTAGTAAGCTTTGGCAAACTTTATAAAGTTTTAATTCCCCTCACCATCCTGATTTTCACATGTCCAAATGCTCTTCCTTTAAGGTGTTCTTGCTTTAAAAAATTGCTTTCTATGACTATTTCCACTATTAGATCATGATATTGGTTCAATATAAACCAGAAAATCAATTAAAAATGCGTCTTCACTAGTTTTTTAGTTTTGAAGCAACCAGCTCACTTAGTTTTGTTCTGCTTTGCACAGTGGGCTTGGGGAAGGCTGAGCCAGTGCCCCAAGTGTGGCTGAAATGTGACAGTCCCACAGCTCAGGGGACCAAGCCAGGCAGCAGAGCCACGAAGAACATCTGTCCTCATCACCACTGATTTCACTGCTCTGCCCTGTGTCCCTTGCCAACACAGACAGCACCTGTTTTATTCTTTGATGTGTTTGTTCTTGAAGGAATTATTACTGTTGGATATAATACAGTAGTTTATGAAAAACGTGGTTTCTTGTAACAAGAAAAAAAAGGAAAACGATGCTTTGGAAAATACCTGAATCAGAAGTTGTAGCAATTAATCTTCTTTTTCTAAAGAAATTTTTCTTCTTTAAATGAATTTTAAAAATTAATTTAGTGGTGCTTAACTGATGCTATAATTTGTTTGAAAGTATTATTCTAACATTTTTCTGTTCATCTTTGCCATAATTCTGCTTTGAGGAAAACACTGTTACAGTGTCAAGTCACTGGGGAAAAAGGAGCCTGGAAGGCTATGAGCTGAGGGAAGGAAAATTTCAGCTCCTGAATTCTTCTGTGTTCCATTGGTGTATACTCACAATTTTTTGAACTAAGCAAGATAATTAATTTTGACCATAATGCTTCACCACTTTCCTCACATCATCACATTTAAAATATTAATTATAACATCAATATATAGTCAAAGAACAACCATTAAAATACTGTATTTTACTGTAGGACATAAATTTCTGTTTTTCTTGACTGGATTATTTACAGTGCTTTGAAGTAATTTTGGCATGACAGGTACTGTGGAAATGAAGATGTCAGGTTTTCCTTCTGCTATGTACTGGCATCACAGTACACCAACACAAACATGATTGAGATTGTGGGATGGGAACTTCCCTTGAAGTTAAATGATGGAATCAATGTCATGAAAAAGGAGGTTATGAAAATTAATTACTCTGCATGCTCAATAAAGATTTTCTAAATGTACACACAGTATGATTTTTTTAACATAGTGAAATTGTTCCGTTTATTAGCAGCTTGAAAATGTTACCTTCTAGATGTAAGTTCTAAACACGAAAATATTATTTTCAACTTAGTAAGTAGAGGCAGAAATCAGTAGATTTGGTTTAGAAAAGAGAAAAGTCAGGAGAAAAAACTAAAGAAATTTTTTAGAAAAAGAGAATATACTGCATTATTCACAAAACCCCAGACTATTTTAAAGTGTTGAAATATTACAGACTTCATAGTGGATTTTAAAACAGAAAGTAAACGCAGTCTTAATTGCAGGAGCTTTCAACAGTCATTTGATCTCTATCTGTGGCAGTTCAGAGGTGCATTTATAAATTTTCTCAAACACGTCTAAATCAGAAGGTTTTTTTCCTGTTACAGCTAGACAAGAATAAGTTCACTGGCCATGAATGGCATCTGGGGTGAAATGTGATAATGTAAGCAAATGAAGTAATGTTCCTTAGATTTCTTTAACATGAAAATAGAGATGATTGTAGCTTGCATCACAAGCTGCAGGGAGAATTTTGCTAGAAGTGATATTACTATTCAGGGTACAATTTGGTGAAACCAAGAAAAGAAGGTGTCACTCTCTTCTTAGTAAGAAGTTTTTCTTCAAGTGCAAATGAAGCTAGGATGTCAAAGAAAATATAAACCTCTGCAGCAGATATATTCCTGACAACCCTCAATTCAAAGGCCATCCAGCTTGACTTTATGTAGCTTCTCACATAATGTATAGAGAAAGTAAAATTCACACTAATTTATAAAAAAACCACTTATTTTTGCTTGCAGTGATAATTCTTTGTTTTATAAGAGAGGTCTAGATATGTGCTCTTTGTACATGACCATTCCAGTTAAGTAAAGTTTGTCATTGTTTAATCCTGATTGTTTTTTCTGGTTGCTAATAAGGTTTTTACTAATTAATACCTCTGAAATTAAGGTTCTGATCTCTCACATCCCTAGTATCACTTACATCTGAGCATTAATGATGCTTTTGAAATATGAAAAAAAGTCCCCCAAAAGTTCTGTCATTCAGAATCTTCACTGTGTCCATTTGTTTGTTTATCCTCTGGACTGCAACTTAAATTTGTGGATTCACGTGTCCTGCACTTCTGTTGTAGTCCTCAATCGTTCCATGACTACTTCTTATTGTTAACCTTACAACCTTTAAAAGTCCTTTAAAAAGCTCTTCCTAAATTTTTGGAAACAAACTACCCAGCTATTTGAAGGCACTTACCTCAAGTAAGTGTAAATAAATAAACTAAAGCGTTTGTTTATTTAATCTTGTATTTTTTAGAGTACCAAGGTCCATATTTTGAAAAGGGAAATGACCTTTTTTTTTTAAAGACAATTTTATTCAAGCAAAAATGATATCTGAAATATAAGTTGAAGGTACAATAATTTTCTTCTGTTAATCACTTATTTAGGTAAAACTCAAACGTGAGGGTGAAGTAACATCATCTGCACTTCACGTCTACATAACAGTTTAAAATATCCTCTAGTGTAATTGTTTACTGGTTTTCTTGAAGTTCAGTCCCATTTCTTCCTGTCCTCCCACAATGGGAACTACTGTACACAACCATAGGATAACAATGGTCTCTATTCTCCCGGCAGTTACCAGGGAGACCAAACAAATTAGGAATCATGCACATTGGAAGCACTTTCAGTTAGGGATTGGGAAAAGCAGAAATTGTTCCTAAATAAGAAAAATAACAATCATATTTATCCTTAACAAAATTTGGGTTTGCCTTACTAAAGCTAGTAAGTCAGTTTTCACTCTGGAAGTTTAGGTGTCTTCCTGATTACCCAGCTTCCCTACTGGTATGACACTTGTGCCAAAAATTTTGAAAAATTTAATGAACTTCAGGTAAATATCATGACAGAACAATGTGTGCTGAAAAGTGTGTTAGTGTTTGAGCTAAAAATCAGTGACAGCTTCTGATCCTGGTCACGCTAATCAGAATGATCAAAACTCCATGAATTTCAGTGATGTAAATTAGGGCCCCAAGAACACATTTAGAACACAAATGTACTTGTTGATTATGATTATGGCTTTGTATTTAAATCCACTGAAGTTTTGTGTATTTTTCTTATTTGAAAATTATTGTCTAATTTATATTAGGAATATTTTATATCATCACATGCTTTGAGTCACAGCTATTCTAACAACAAGAAAGTTAGGAAGTTTTAAGTTTATATAATTTTAATACAAGTTCTAGTACATTCTGCAATGTTCACTTCTTCATTCTGTAAGGTAAGAAAATGCATTGTTCAAAGTTTTTTACAGCAAGCTAGTATCTTCTAAACACCTAGTCCTTTGAAATAACTCACCTAGTTAACTCACCAGGATGCCAGCTGGTTGAATTTTCCTGGGTTTCAGAGAAGTTTTCTGTACTGTTTTTGATGGTATCCTCCTGGACAAAATGTCCAGCTCACAGCTGAAAAAAAAAATCATGCCATGGGTAAGCAGCTGGGTCATGGGTGGGGAACAAGGGGGTACAGTGACTGGGGTGACATCTGACTGGTGACCTGTCACTAGTAGAGTCCAGGCTCAGCCCTATGCCCTTCAGCATCTTCCGAAACATGGACACAGGACTGGAAGGGACACTGAGCAAGTCTGCCAATTAAACAAAAATGGGAGGAGCTTCTGACTTCCTCAAAGGAAGAAAGAGCCTGTGAAAATCCCCGGGAAATGAGTGGGCTGGGCAATCACAAACTATGAGCACTTTGTCGAGGACAAGTGGAAGATTTTTGCACCTGGTGACTCCAGTTATATGTATAGACTGGAGAAGAAGAGGCTGAAGAACAGCACTGTGCAAAGGCATCTGGGGCTCTGGGTCAGTGGCAAGCTGAACACGGGCCAGCAGTGCCCTGGCAGCCAGGAGGGCCAACCCTGTCCTGGGGGCATCAGGCCCAGCATCGCCAGCCAGGCAAGGGAGAGGATTGTCCCACTCTGCTCTGCACTGGGGCAGCCTCACCTCCAGGGCTGGGGGCAGTTTTGAGTGCCTCAGTGTAAGAAAGACATGAAACCATTCGAGTATCCAGGGGAGCGCCCTGAGGATGGTGAAGGGTGTGGAGGGGAAGCCGTGTGAGGAGTGGCTGAGGTCACTTGGTCTGTTCAGCCTGGAGGAGACCGAGGGGAGACCTCTCTGTAGTTACACC
>VXBQ01008248.1:21874-34620 GCA_013400175.1 Phainopepla nitens | reverse complement strand
TTGCCATGTTTCTATTTATTATTTATATGACTTTCCTTCAGTATAGCTTTAGTAGCAAGGCACACTGATATGGGTCTTCCAGAGAGAAAGTAAATATTAGTGCTTTCTTAATTTATGAGGAACTTGGTGACAGTGGTGGGCTGCATAATGCTGTGGTAGGTATGAAAGAAAAGAGCCTGTCAATGGACAGAAGCAAATGCCAGGCAGAACAGAATGAGATTAATTTGAGACTCAATTATTAAAAGAAGGCACAAGAGAAAGATGAAGTGTATCCTACATGTGCAAAATGAGAGGCTGTGAAAACTTCATGATACCTGATAGCATATTTCAGTTAATTAATCCTTTATTTGCTAAAACTAAATGTTTCCCTTAAAATCCTTGGCCTAACTTTACAAAGCAAAGTAAAACTGGTGAGGAAGAGAAATACTGGAAGAAATAGTGTTTTAAAGATGGACAACAGGAGTGTATTCTGAATCTGCCTCTAAATGACTCCTACTATCTTAATCGCATGCTATCTGGAACTCCTTTTTTAATAATTGTGTAATTGTGTTTGAAAAATGCCGAATAAAAGTTTAAAAAAGGCTGAAACAGGAAAACTGACACTGTTAGGTTTTCAAGTGGCTGCTTGGATCTGAACTCATCGGGAGTTCCATATAGTCATGTAAAGCACAATCTACATTTTAGAAAATGATAATACTATTACATTATTGATTGTTAAATATGAACAGCAAGCACAGATGGAAACTTGTGAGGCATATTTTTGACAAATGCCAAGTAGTGAGATATGCAGTAGGCAGCACGATCTGTTGCTTCTTGCTTCTTTCTTTTTTTAAAAGTTGAAAATGGTTCCTTTTTCATTTTTTGAATAGGATCTACACGGTGGTGAAGAAAATTCAGAGGAAGAACAAAGAGTTTATTCTGGGGTCTAAAGTACTCACTGCAAATACTCTACTCGGTTTTTCTATCAACAGCAGTGTTTGGATGTAAAACCTCTCCCCTTTTTCACGTTTGCACTTTAGAAGTGTCAGCTTCATCTTCCTCCATATTTTTAGTTGTGTATTAGAAAATGCAAGTGTTCTTGAGGAAAGTTGTTCTTTTCCTGATGCCATCCCTCTGCATACCATGGCATTATGACAGCAGGGTGGGAAAGCACTTCTGTGTTTTGAATACATTAGGTGCATCCTTCTGGTTTTCATGGTTAAACTGCTTAGGAAAGCAGTACAATGCACAGAGAGCACCAACAAAAATAACATGTTGTTTCTACAGATGGGACATTAACTGCTGCTGTTTATTTTTCACAGCCGTGTGTGCTGTAGAACCAGAGTATATATATGTAACACAAACTCTCGTGATATTTTGTAAATTAAATGTTTATAAATTTAAATCCCTTCAGTATGTTAACCTTTATCTAAATGGTAAGTGCCTACTACGTCCACATCAGTCCTCCACAAAGGCAACACTTTATTGTGCTGTATGCAGGAGAGTTTTTCAGTGAAAATTCTGCTTTGAAATACTGCTGCCATCTCCAGACAATGGAATGCCATACCACTGACCTGCCTGGGTGTTTGCAAGTCATTTGTGATGGGAGAGGAAGGCAGTTTCAACACCTGAGTTAATAATGAAAGAGTTAAAATGTAATCTTGATAGATAATCCTGTTAAGAGGAAAATTGAAAAGAATTTAAAGATCCTACTTCATACTTATAGGCTATCCTATAGGATTTTATCTAAGATAAATACTCAGATTTTGTAAACAAAATTTCTGCATGTTTACAAGCTTCTCTGAGTCTTTTTTTTTTTTCAGATTACATCTTTTTTCCCTTTCTATTGTCAGAGCAAAATCTCATATGCTTTTAGGGAAAAAAATAGGATTTTAAAGAGAAATATTCAAAAACATTTTACTCTTTTCACTATTTAATTTCAAATACATAGTTGATTTTCTTTTAAACTTTAACAGAGTTTATAACTTTCTTGAGAGTCAAAAAATGACTGGAAGTTGTTTCTTTCTACCAATTGTAATGAAGGCAAAGTACTTTTCTTTGGGGAGCAAATTCTCAGGTGCCTGTCTGAAGCTAGGTTCTTTTTTTTATGGGGGAGCAGAGGAAAGAGTAGCTCAGGAGCTTCCCCTGCCTCAGGCAGCTTCTGAAAATACCAAGAAGAATTGCAGCCTTTTTGTTCATGGGGCTGTAAGAGCCTCCTTTGCATTCCTGCTCTTTCCAGTGATACAGATACAGACATAGAAACTATGTTTTAACAGATCAACTCTCAGTATTACCTTGGAACTGTATCAATACTTGATCTGTGTTAATAAAGAATTAATAAGGATGCAGAAACTACATTACCTTTAAGTACATTCTTCATTCCTTACTAGAATAATAAAGATGTCATGAGTAAGTTGAAGTCTGAGCAAAAGAATATGGACTTCAAATATTTGAAACAGCTACAGGGCGTGTAATAAAAGGTAGAGTTAAAAATAAATTATTTTAGGAGTAACAGGAAAAATCTGCCTGTTGTTTAAGTCTGCTAGTTTGTGTAAGTCCTAATAAACAAAGTATTTTTCACATTTTAACATGTCTTTTTTAAATACCTTAGGACAAAATTGAAAACTAGTGATTAATCAGAACAAAAATACTTGCAAGAATGATACTACCAATAGAAAGTTTCATATTTTGTTGTGGAAATTTGATAAACAGAACTTTGAGATATAAACTTGAGATTGGGGTCAGATTTTCAGGAGAAAAGTCATGTACAATTTGGGCATTTGAAATTTGGAGAAGAATAAAAATATCTACACCATAATGCTTTGAGTATTAACACAATACTGCAAGGTCTGGTTCAGTGGAAACTGATGTATGTATTCGAGCCCATGTACTTCAACTTATTCATGATAGACGGGATTTATTTTACTTTGCTGGATTAAGGCCTGTACTAGAAACAGCAGTCAGAAAAGAGTTTTTGCAAATTCATGTTCTTTACATAGGAATGCAGGTGTTTCCTGCAGCAAGATTGTGAAGAATGAAGTGAGAGCTGTGGAAAAAAATAGGGGGGTTGTTCTGAGTTTAAAGCAGGTGCAATTGGTGTCATGTAAATATCCAGTATCCATAGGTGTAAGCATTTGTAGCAGAAAATGTTGAAATCAGAAAAAAGTTTGGAACAAGAGATTACAGCAATAAGTGAAACTACTTTGTATGAGAAAATCCCATATAGATACCACATTAATGGAAAAATAATTTAATTATAGACACTACAGCTTTTGTATTGCATTCATAACTGAAGCATTTTCTCCTCCTCTTCCTCTTCTTTTCTCTTATGCTCCTTCTTGCTTTGCTTCTTCATTTTATTCCTATTGAACATAAATATTTTCTAATAAGTGATTGTTTTGGACTAACATGCTCTACATATTATCTTAGTAATAAATAAGTAACTATACTTGCTGAGGCTTTATATATATTTTCATTGTAAGCATATTAAAGGAGCTAAAAAAATGTATTGGGGGATGGATAGGCCTTTGGAAATTAATGTAGAATTTGGAAATTATTACTCTCTGAATAGTCTAGGTGGAAAGAATGCTGTCAGCATGCTGAGGGATGGCTGGTTTCCAGAGGGGAAAAAAGCTGTGGATCCTGAAGCTAGAGAGCTGCTACTGTAGCCTTCCACTTCAAGGTAAGAGAGATAATGTAGAATGCTTTTATGAGGGTAAGTGTTATGTTTCTTGCAAACTTGAAGCAGAGAGCTGTACCTGGATGAAGGGAATAACAGGAAAAATTGCAGAGCTTCAAAGAGGCACCACAGCATGTGTTTTTCTGTGATTGCAGCTACCCTGTGCTTTTACAGCCTGTGCGTGGAGGTTTGCATGGAAATGGCAGTCTCTTCTCTCCTAAAAGCTGGTTGCAAACCAGAATAGAAATGGCCCTATTCCTACCACCCTGCCTTCTCCATGGAGAGTGAGATTTTTCCAAGCACTTCAGGCAATATGAGAGCAATCGTAGGATTTCAAACAGGACAAAGAAGCCATTGAAAAGAGGAGTGAGAAGAGCTTCAAGAACACTGAAAAATGAATGCAAATAAGCTACATTGACCTGTGGTACAAAATAAAGTGATCCAGCTTGCTTCTGCAATGTATTTTTCACTTCTAATTGGGGTCTGAAGAGAGGATGTTTTCGGAGATTTCTACTTCTGTAATATAGAGGTTTGAGGACCAAAAGGAAGCGGCACGTGTAACATCACTGAAAATATGGTTAAAGAGATATGTAAACATTTTATTTCGTTGTGAATTAAGTAATTCCAAGCACTTGACTTAGGATAACAACCTCCTCAGCAATGATTCCAGAAGCTGCTGTGTCTGCTGGATTTACAAACTTGTTTCAGTACTCAGAGTGGAGACGTTTTGGTACATAAGGGATCTGCCTTTCAGGGGAAACTGACACAGATGCAAAGGGTAGGAGTCAGCTCAGGTCCTGATAATTATTCACTGACAACAATGCTCTGAACCATTCATGCTGAAGATCTCATTCTGTAAGACAGTGAGGTGATCAGGAATGCCCACAAGGCTTTCACAGGTGGGAACACAGACCCTGTGAGCAATTTCTAAAAACACACACCTCTGGCACTCTGCAGTGCAAAGTAAACACTCTCAAACTTGACTGGAGACAATAATTTTATTGTTTGGTTTTCCTACTGGAATTGTCTTTCGTTGTAGCTAGAGTGAAATAATTTTTCCAAAATTCCAAGGATTATGTCACTGTTACAATCTTCTACAGATCACTTGACAAAGCAGTTGCAAAGACAGCATGGAAAGAAATGTGTATTCCTTTCTTCCACAGGGAGCAGGGAAGATAATCTAGAACTGGCAATTGGAAACTTTATATTTTTTTTCTTTGATATCTTTATAAAAGCCACATCAGACCAAAAGTTCAGTTAGTGAAGACTGGTTTATCTCCACTGAAATCAATGATATAAGACAAAAGCCTCAGCCTCTGTATGTAGATATTGCCAAAAGTCTGCTGTGTTACTTAGTTGTTTGATGTTTGTTTTTGGTGAGTGATAGATAATTTACTTTCTTCCCCTACCCCCTGGGTGGTAAGCAACCAACCTATTCAGCCCTTGAAGGCAGAGGCAGTGAGAGATCAGGGCTGGGAATCAGAACCTGACCAAGTGATTGTTTCAATCATTTGCAAATTGTTCCACAGTGTTTATTGCTTTTTTTGGAGTGTCTTGGATCCTCTTTCATCAGTCTCAGTTTAAGATAATTAACATTTGAGGAAAGGTTTATCAGATTTTGTTTATTTGTTTCAAAAGCTTTTCTCGTGGTTTGTTGTTTTGTTTTTTTTTTCTATTTAATAAGTTGCGTTAATAGTAATATACTCTATAACAAATGTACATTGGTCTACTTAGTAGAATCAATGGTTAGGTGCTATGGTATTCTGCCTGAGTTGCCTAAATCATTCTGTGACTTTATACAAAACTACTGATTTTAAACAGCACAAGATAAAATTGTGATCTATGGTAGGGTACTAAGGTATCCTAACAAAAAATTAAAAGCTTACACTGATGCATTTCATCCTTTTGAACTGTTAGCTTGCTCATTACCTGTAGTGTAGAAAATAGGGACATGCAAGACACACATAACTTTAAACTCAGTATTTTTTTCCTCTTCCTTCTGTCCTGTCTCTGTCTTGCAGAAGACAAAAGATTGAAAGGAGTTGCTACAGGAATCCTAGCACCTCAGTTAAAGACTTCTGAAGATACAGCATGAGCAGGAAAAGACTTTGAATGAACTTCCTGTTCTACTAGTTTTCTCCCAAGGAGAGACAATTTTATTAGGATATATCAAGATGAAGGATGGAAGAATCTGGATCTTATCTAGTTTCAAACCAAAGACTTAACAGAATTCGTTAACCTTGAAGATACCATTGTGATCTTAAAGCATGGCTATTCCAACATTTTATTCCAACATACCAAGGTTTTCCAAGTGAGATAAATAAAGAGAAAATAAGCAGCAACTGACTCACTGAGAAAATAGCTGGATGAAACATTTATTGCTGTAAAATGAATCACATGGGAGAGTTTCAGAAATAGAACTTGCCTGTCTTCACATACGTGGTGATTTATTTGAATGTTCAACTGAACTTTAGTTCTTCTGAAAGAAAAAGGGGATTGCTTTTTTCGTTAAAGATATGACTGTAAGAAGTTATGAAAATAAACCTTTTATTTACTTACACTTGATTGACAATATACTGAATATTTTCAAAAAGAAATTATTCAATTGAATTAGAAAATCTGACAGAAAGGGATGAAAATATTTGAAAAATTACTATCTGCTATTCAGTTTGTAATAACTCAAATTATTGTAAAAATATTTTTTAAATATTTGTTGGCCATAAAATTAATTCAGTACCCAAATCCTATATACATCTATATTTAAAAAACCATTTAACTTTGGAGGACTTCAAATAAAATGTTAGTGAATTAAGAGAGATGACACAAGCAAGGCATTTCTATTCAGTTCTTCCTTTCTTAATTTAATAGATTTTTTCCATAATTAAAATAGCTTTTACACATATTTTCTCACCCATAGCTCTTAAAGGATGTAATAAAATGGTATTTTTAATATGTATAAAATTATATTATGTAATTAATTACGTGAAAGGCTTGCTTGGTCAGACACAAATCACTGGGCTTAAAGTAATGGTCCCTTTGGCCTTTAAAATCTTGGTATGTTTTTACTTAGTTTACAAATGAAGGTACAGAGGATGGAAATTAGTCAGCTGAGAGAGATGCAGAACAAGGCAGTACAGAGATGACACATCTCTTTTTTCTGCACTGAACACCCTCAAGCTCTTGCAGAGTTTTGACAGAAATCATCTGTTGTAACGAAAGTTAACAGTGTGGCTAGAGCCTCTGAGTGTCATAGGCAAAATCAGGGTAGGTCCTTCTGCCAAGTGAATTAACTCTGGGGCTGGTAAGCAGCACTAATTGCAATGCCCAAGTCCCCTTTGGTGACCTTTGGGTAGCAGACCAATGTCTTGGAAGACCATAACTACTCAGAAGCCATCTCAGTCAGTGGGTCAACAGAATATTATTTACTGACAGAAGAAATTTTTTGTCTGCTTTGCCAAAGGTGATTGCAGTACTTACTTCATAAAGTTATCTAAACTGTAACAATCTGTCCAGTCAGCGACATCCAGATATTAATTTTGCTCTTGTCTGTTGCAATGCATATTTTTATTTAATATTTTACAGTTCTATGTTTAATGGTTTACATTTAAGTTCCCCCTGGGTTTTCCCTAAAGTTGGTTTGTCCCTAAGTTATGTCTTCCCCCTATCTGTCCTTCATGACATCCACAACCTTTATTCTAGCTCCTTCCCTGTCTGTCATTGGAACCCTACCCTTTATTCCCAAAGCTTCCCTGCCAGTCTCATCCTGAACCAATCCCTAATTACAGCACCTGCTGAGGATTCCCCTAATCTTTGATGCCCCACCACTACTGGTTGGTCCATGTGACCTCCTCCTTCCCCCCCCCTACCCCAATTGGCCCTAGAGTTATAAACAAATCCCCTCATTCCTCCCTCAGAAATTCCCAACTGGTCACCTGTTTGTGTCCTCCCACTGGTTTCTGGTCATACTTGACCCCGTGCGCAGGGGTGCTCAGTGTCTATCCTGTTGTGAACCTCCAAGTTTAATAAACCCACCTTGTTGAAACCCTGTAGCAGGGGGCCTCCTCCTTTATCCGATTCCTGACGCTGGTGAGAGACACTACACTGCTGAGCAAGTGGCTCAAAAGGTTCTGCCTTCGGCAATCCCCATGCTGAGGCAGTTCCCCACACCTGGCACAGCACCCGTGTGCCTCTCTGAGCTAGCCTGGGCTCTGGTGGTCACGTCAATTGTCCACACATACATGCACATTATGGACTAAATATTGTGTATTTTTAAGGATGATTCCTGGTGCTGCCCTGTGCTCCAGACGGTCATTTGCACACAGCCGTTCTCCGTTAGGGCTGTCCTTCCACCACTTCGCCCATTTTAGCTGAGGAAATCCATGCTGCTCCATGTGGCAGCTAACAGGCTTTACTAAAAACTAATTTAGGGTGCTTTATGCTTAAAGGGTTTCCCAGGTGCTCCTAGAATGAGCATCAAGGTACAAAATTCAAATTGTCAGAAATGGTCATTGTCAGGGGTGGGTATAGGCGTGTAGATATCTTTCTTTTCCTCTTCGTCTTTCTGCTCAGTAGTGAAAATGTACAGAAGTCCTTTTTGTTGTTAATTACTATTGTTCTTTTAATTAAGGAGTAATTACCTCGAAGAGATACTAACTACCTGCAAAAGATTGCTATGCAAAGTAACAAAAGTAGGAAAAAGTCTGCTGAAACAAGGCACTCTGAAACTTAGTTGTTCCAAGAGATCCTAAAGGACATGTAATTCGAGTAATTTCCTGTATGGCAAAACTCTAATTTGAAAACAACTTTCTTAATAATTTTATAAAATTTTTGTTTGTTTGTTTGTTTGAGGAAAGGGTACGTATAATTTAAATAAATCATGTATAGTTTGTCCTTTTCTGAGGTAAAAATTCCTGTACCAGTATTTGCAAAAGGTAATCCACTGAGGAACAAAAGAGAAGTCTCTCACTGAGTTTAGAAATCAACAAAACATGTTGGTCTATTTAGAAGCTTATACTGTAAGTGGAAGTCTTTTATAGTGAATAAATGAATCACAGTATCCTTTTATGTCTGAATAGAAAATTAAATATCTTAAAGTAATCTCTGACTTCATTGTTATGTAGGTTGGTGACTGATAGATGAACCCTTTAGACAGTTTTTCAGATTGTATAGACCAAATATTCAGCGTAGAATCCAAAAGGAAATATTTGTAGAAGACAACAGTTGAAAAAGTGTTGTAGCTTCTGCCTGTTATAAAAACTGACCTAGTAAATATTCCATCATGTTCCTTCTGGGTTTCTTGGTTCAGTAATGGTTGAGCAGTGGCACAAACAAGTTGTGGTAAAACAGGATGACGCTGGCAGGGAGGGATAATGCAAATATATATCTAATAGATGTGTTTAACATTTAAGAATTTTAATAAAATATTGCTGTTTATAACAGACAGATGTGTTTGTTACCTGGAACCCATCTGTGCATTTCCAACGGGAAAAGACTGACCGCTCCTATAGAACATCTCTAAGACTTATCTGTTGGCAAGAAAAAAGTAAAACTGGTGGAATTTATCAACCTTTTTTTGCCTAGTAAGAATCTTTCCATAATACACATTCACAGCATGGCCACGCTTTCAACTTAAAATGCAAATTAATGCTATTTGTTTTTTAGGTTGCTTCTCATCTCTGTTAACCTGTGGAATCCAGAACATACTTTTGTTGGTGCAGTGAATATTGTCAAGATGTCTGAGTGTTGTCTAGATCTAATTGTAATTTTTTTTTTTTTACTTAGCATCTCTAGAAGTATTTCCTTCCCTCTTTCATAATTTCCTCTTCACAGTGGGATTTAAGCAGGCACATGTGAAAATTAAGGCTGTCATTTACAACTAAAAAAGGCATATGGCTGTTGTTGACACTTAAGAAAAATAGCCATTAAAATGTCCCTGAATGCACTGGTTAGGCAGCTGGAGCATTAGCAACATCTTTGTAATAGCTTAAAAGTCTCATTATTCTAAATGAGAAACTATCTCGATGAAACCCAAACATTTAAATTAGCATATGCTGAAAGCAGGCTTGGCTATGTGGCTTAACCTATGTAAAGCTCAATTTCTCTTTCTGATGAGTTCTAAATCCAAAACCTGTTAAAAAAAAGCCATGGGCTACCACACATCACACAAATATAGCAACAGTGCTGGTCTTAGAAGTTCTGGGAGATCAGGCAAATCACTTCCATACTTTGTCCCTCATTCTCATATAAATTATATATATCTTTTTACATTACATTTTATAAAACTCTTTATCCGAGTTACTGCTACATTTCCTTTATGCTATAAAAAGGAAATATCTTGCAACTAAAAAAAAAAGTCCTGTTATATAGAGAAAGCTCTTCATTCAGTGTTCCTGCAACACATTACCTTAGTGATAGGAGGTGTTGCTAGTAAGTTTTCCCAATGATTCCTAGGATGTGGACCTGAATATTTAAATATTAAAGGGAGGATTAGAGTCTGCATTTTCAGTGATAAGTAGAAGAAATTAAGTATTTCCTTGATTCTAACAGACTTTTCCATGATGCTCAACAATAAAAGCAGTTCTGTAGCAAGACCTCTGCCGTTCTTCAAGGTGGTCATCCAGATTTCTGCCCAGGTAGCCTAAAAGCCCATGTACAGAATTCAGACATTCAGAATTCTGTTGGCAAATCACAAATTTTTGCTGTGGCACCAAAGATTTTCTGTTACACATCCATGAGAGAAAGCTGGAAAGCCTTATTCCTGCTGTAGAGAGGTTAACCAAAATGCTCATTACTGTGTTTACATCTGTGCCACAGCCTGAGGCCCTTATTCAAGGTGAGTTTGTCTAAGGACTAATTAAGGGCTAAGCTGAGAAAACACTAAAATAACAGGGAGATTGAAGCAAGTATTCTAAGTAGGAGCCCCAGATTTCCTGTCCACCTTATGCCAGACCAGCAAAAGGAGTTGTTGTATTGGTTACATCTACTCATGTAGCTTTCAGCTTTATTGCCACTGACTAACTCTTTGTGTTAGCCACGGATGAAATTTTAATACTGGCAGGTGCAAAACATTCCTTTAACTATGTTATTTAATAAACCCCAAACTGAAAGGTTTTATGTCTTGCTACTCTTGTTTTTGAAATAGCTTAACTTCTCAGAAACTCTGTACTTAAAAAATATCTAATGCATGGGTTGCAAACCCTGGGATTATTTTTCTTCTTTAGCACACTGTTATTCAATTTAAAATAAAAAAACAAAAAAAACAACAAAAAAAAACCCCAAAAACTGAAACACACTGGTAGGTCTTGGGCTGTTAAGTTTTATAGAACACATAGTCTGAGGCTCCATTTAACCAAGCAGTTTCTCATCAAAAATATTAAATAATGAAATGTTTGCAAAATTCGGTTGGACAGGGGGAATTTGATTGTTTAGACATTGTTACAGCATGCAAATATGATGAAAAAAATGTATAGGAAAAGCTCCTGAACTTGTAGGCATTTAGAGATCAATACTACCTGAGATCGGATGCCAAGGCTTGCTACTGTTGTATAAAAAGTAACAAATAGACACGCTATTGCTCTACAAATCTCAAAGCTGATTTGTTAAACAGATTAAGACAGAAAATGTGTAGTTTTAAAAGAAACAGAATGAGCTGGGTCATTTTTTCATTCTCCCACTCTTCTGTTTATGCGAAATTCTGAACAGAGAAGTCTACAGCGAAGGTCTAAGTGAGAGATTCCACAGGAAGATGTCTTTTCTTAGAGGTCACTAAGTATCATTGCTTTTCCCTTTTCAGTCACAAATACCACAGCACAACTCTGCAGCATGAAGTTCTAAAGCTGGGACTGAAAGAGTGATTTAAGAAGAAGTGGGTACAGTCAGGTTGTGAAAGTTTAATTTAGCTAAATTGACTTCATGGGAGAGCCTTAGAAGTGCGGTTCTTAAGTGCTTACTCAAATATCCTTTAGGGTCTGTCCCTTGAGAGATGTGGTGATTCTGTCAAGATTGTGAGAGTATATTGGGAGGGGAAAACAACATTAAGGGGCTTAAACACCAGCTGGTACTTCAAGCAAAGGAGTTAAAATCTGGGATAACTCATCATTTACAGCTGCAAGTAGAGTATTTTTGTAGATTTAAAACACTAGTTTTGAACAGCAGAACTTGGTAAAGCCCCCTAGTTAAAGATTAATTAATTTTTTATAAAAACAGGATTTCAGAATTAAACAAAAGTCTTTGAAAGAACTAAGTTCCTAAGCAAAAAAGCAGTTGAGATCCCATGTACTCTTCATCATGCTGTTCATACTCTTAGTGTATTTTTTGTAATTTTACTTAATTGTCATCTGAAGTGCAGTCCAGCTTGAGCTACCAGTTGTATTAACTGTTGTGGGACATGCATAACTCCCCTCAAGTCAGCACAGTTTAGATGACATTGGATTCACTGCCTGGGACATTGCCAAACTTGGAGCTATAAAATATACAGTATGTTTGCATGTGACTGTAAGTGTTGGCTAATTTTCCTTTCCTGCTAACCCCACAATCTTTCTGTCACTGACATATAATCTGTCTTGGTGGCACTCTCCTCTCTTCATATTGGTGATGTGACTCAAGGTCTAACTTCTGCAAGGCTCACTTCTGGGAAGAGCTGTGCTTGTGTGTGACAAGATCACAGCCATATTTACAGCTAGCAAATCCTGAACCTTTCCGATTCTGGTGATGGGCTGTTTATGTGGAAAGAGCAGGCAATGATGCAAAGTCTAGACCCCTTTTATGAATTAATGGTCTACAGTCTTTGTCTTTATTTGGCCTTAGGTGACCACAATGTAGGAGACCTAAGATATACTTCAGGAACATTGAGTGCTTCAAGTTAGGAAACTGTAAGTGGTGTTAAAAATTTTTCTTCCAAACAGACTTAAAAAAATAATAAAAAGCAGATACTGACAAACTAAATCTCACAAAATCAGCAACACATGGAAGATGCAGCAGCTGTACTCTATAGAGTTGTGAGAGGATTTCAGTTTACTTTAACTGTCCAATACTGCACCCCAGAGGTGAACGAGCGTTGCCAACATTCCAACATGAAAGAAACCAACGC
>VXBQ01008247.1:0-69213 GCA_013400175.1 Phainopepla nitens | reverse complement strand
CCGCAAAGAGCTGGCCGAAGCTCTGGAGGGGCCGCGGCAAATACAGATCTGTTTGATGGCAATTTTCTTGCTTCTTTGTTGTCTTTCAAAGATAGCTTGTGTTTCACTGCAGCAGACAGATAAAAATTACCATAGGCAATGCAGTTCTTGTTGACCTATTTCCTTAGGTGTAAGACTGGTATCAGTTCTGAGGTGGTGTGTTGACAAATGGGAAAATATTCCTTTAAAATTCTGCATACAACACCCCGACTCCACCATAGACTGCAAGTTTTGCATTCTTGTTTGCTAGCAGGCAGACACTAGTGACATGGTTGGTACCTAGAAAAGTGCTGTAATGGTGGTTTTCTGATTCATGTATATGTTGTACTAAATAGGAATCATTTTGGGAGGTTCATTACATGGGTAAATTTATAGGACTCTAGACAGGAAAAAAAGCAGAATCATATGACTACACTGAAAGATTGAAAAACCTTAATTCCTACATTGTATAGAGAGATTGATGAAGAGACAAAACTTCAATAGTTTGAATTTCATTGGAAAATGTACAGAACCTCCTGACTGCATGAATGGAACTTTTTTATTTGCTTTTGTGTTACGAAAGCTGTTAAATTTGGAGATATCTTTGAGTTATGAGAATAACTACCAAATTGTAGGCCAAATCATGACCTTTCCTTCTGCCTTGGTTCGGATGTTCTGACTGACAAGCACTCTGGGATGCTACCTAAGATTTGGATCCATGGGAGGTGGAGGTGAAGCGTTCTTGTTCATAGACCTTCTTGGTCATCATGATCCCAAAGTGCTTTGTAGACACCTTTTCCTGACAGTTCCATGACTTGGGTGAGACAGGCTTGTGCTCTCATACTTATTTTTCTTTTTTTTCCACATTTCTTATCAATTTTATTTACCACATAATAGAAATCTGACTTCTCCCTGCACACTTGCAAAGAGCTGGTAAAGTACTGAAGGAAGAAAAACACCAAATTGCTAGTACTCATGAAAGGATAAGCATGCTGAGGTGCCCTCTGTGATATAATTCCTTTTGGATGAACTAGATGTTATGCTGCATGCATTTGCTCTGAGCGCATCCTCTGAATAGCTTTTTCTGTCAGCAAGTCCCATTATGTTCATTGTAAACTCTATTAAGAGTTCTGGGAAAGCTAAGAAATGTGTTTGCTTTAAGCATAACACAAACACTTGTTAAGGCAAAGAAAATCTAATGCTAGTACAGTATGCAAAACTGGACCACAAGATTGCAGTTATCATTCTGAAGTGAAATAGGGGACTGAAGAAGAGGAAATGTTGCTTTTTTGAACATTAGCAAATTGACAAGTTTAATGAAAGGTAGAATGCTCAGGTAGTGTTTAGAGTCAGCTTCTTAGGAAGGGGGCAGCATTCCTGACGCAGTTACCTACCCATCTATGCTAGTACCTTGCTGTCCAACCTTAGATACTCTGTTCAGGCTCAGATCAGGCAAAAGAGTGATTTGCTGGTTTGAATATTAGGCACTATAAAAGAATATTTCGAATATTAAGCATGGTGTAAGAAGTTTTCTGGGATGCTTTTTGGTGGACCACCAGGAAATAAATGAGTTTTCTAGAGGAGATTAGCTTCTGATGCCTGTCCACAGGGAAGCCTGGCAAGCCATCATCAGTAGCCTTGATTCATTTTCCTTCAATCTGAACAATCAAGTTGATCCATTCTATGGTTAACAGCATTCATAGTTCGTCTTAATAATTTGTGACCAAGCCTTGTGCTCTTCAGATACCTGCAGAGGCTCCTTACCTCCTTCCACAACTTCTAGCAACTCTGCTTCAGACAAGCATCACAGGATTATGTATAAAGTATCTCTGTGTTGAGAAAAGGGAAGGAACATGCTGAAATAGAGTTCATTTTTAAAAAGGCATAAAAATCCCTTATTAATACCCATTCTCCCCAATAGACCCTTCTCATTTTAAGCATATTTGCATGCTTATAAACTTGCTAATACACACCAGTTCTCAGGAAAGTGAGTGGGAAGGTCAGAATACCCAGAAAGGTGAGCTTGGCATTATATCTGGCTTTGAGATATGGCTTCTATTGACTGACAGGACAGTTGCTGACATTTAAATTGTGATGGCTGAATATGTCAGATCTGCAGAAGAAGTGTTTTTACCTGCACGCCAAAGTGGATACAGCCCATGGAGCAGGTGTAAGGTGAAACTGAGCCAGAGGAAGGGTCTAATGTTGCTAATACTGCTTAAAACCATTGAAAGAATCAGCTTTTACTACTGCTTGGTTTCTTTTGTATCACTTGATTTTGATTGCGTCACTGAGTGGGCTCACAAGAATGCAAGATGCAATCATACAGCAGGCAGAATAAAGGACCCTCTAAATGGAGCAGATGAAATGAATTGTAAAATGTACATATAATAAACTACAAAAGCAGATGCAGAGATATTTAGCAATGTAATAATCTTTAAATCATTCAAATCTATCAATTATTACTAGGACCTAACACTTGGTGTATGCCAGAACATGTTTTTACAGCTAGCTTCTAGTTTGCTCTCACATCCGTGTCTTACCCTGTATGTCACAGATGCTGTAGACTCCATATACAGGTCAATTAAATGTATCCAGGAACACTTATGGGCTGGGAGGCACAGCACGCCCTGTGCCCTGACCTGGGAAATTTTCTGTGAGCCTGCTGCCTGTGGGACTGATCCATGGAGCATACAGCATCCAAGACCGGCTTGGTAATTGCTGGGAATAGTGATCATTGTTAGAGGACAAACTAGTACAAGGAAGCATTGTAACAGTTTTATTAATGTAAGCAACTGGTTTTCTTAATTTTCCTGAATACTTTGATTAACTGGTATACCTTCAGCTGCTTTTACTGGTAGGCTTAGATTTGCTTTTCACACATCATAAATATATTTTATAATCTTTTACAGAGGCAGTTGATTGCTATATAGTATATGAATATACTGCTCACTTCTTCATGTTAATTCAGCAATTCACCTTGAATTTAGAGATAATTTCTTGGTTTTTCCTAACCCTTTATTAGCTTTAGTACCTTTCTAATTATGCCATGTTTAATGATCGAAAAAAATTGGGAAACAAATGTTTATTGTGTTTCATCTCTGCTACACCTCTTCAGTACTAAAACATCTTTGTTGCTTGAAAAAGAGCTTGTTCACCCATTTTATGATAGAGAGATTGAGTCTTATGTGTACACAGATATATCCTTTTCTCTCTACTTAAAACACCACTGAGCTATTTACAATCATCACATGTAGAAAATTGAAGAAAGACCAAAGGGGATAAAATCAGCCAGTTAATCCTGTTAGCTGATGCTCTGTCACAAGATCAGGATGTATTTGCCCAAGTTAATTATCCCACTGATGGTACTCTAATGGAGAATTTCGTATTCATTTTCCTGTTTGGCAAATGGAGAATCACAAAAATTTGTTTTATGAGATATAGATTAAATTGTTGCAGGACTTCTCAAAATGGTGGTGTCATTTGATGTGCTGTATGGAATGGAGGAAAAACAAAGAAAAAGGATTTTTTTTAATAGGAGACAACAGGAGAGCAACTTGCCCATATCAGGGCTATGTGGCTTCTTTGCTCCCAGCAATGCTGCAGCGGCTTCCTGATCTTGGAAACCTTGCAGGGATCTTTCCTGTTCTTCAGCCTGTGTGCAAGTACTGCTAATGATAATTCTCAACAAGGCCGAGGATGTATTTGCTAGTATGATCCAATAATGAAGCCCCTACACTTTCATTAAGTATACTTAATATATTAAGTACTTTATTTATATATTAAAAGATATAAATATATTTTAAGAAATCAATTAGAAGTGTAAAGTTGCTCCAGTAACATGAGCAGAAGAGGTTCGGTCTGTCTATCCACTTGCCGGAGTTTTTGTCACTTCTGATTTACTGTACCTGGGGCTTAGAGGGATGAATTTTTGCAGCCATCAAGGAATTCAATCAGGCTCACATCTCTTTGCCCTTTGTCATGCATAAAAGTTAAGAAGAACAAAAATCCCAACCAAAATAAACTAAACGAAAAGCTTTCACAGTGAGGGATATCCTGATACAACTATTAGCCTATCCTTTTCCAACCATAACTGCCACCTCAAATAAGTGTTGAGTAGAGGGATTTCTTATTGACCAAGGGCACGGGCTGCCTCTAGAAGGCTTGAACAAATCAAGCTTGGCCTAGTGAGGGCCGATGCCCTTGAAGTCACCTTGAAAGGACAAAGCAGGAAGTCAGGCGAGTCGCTGGAACCAGGAAGGGGGGCTAAGTCCAGTAATGAAAGCTTGTGACGCGTGCCAATAATTTAGTAGTTTATATGCATGATCGGGAGGTTAGGACCAATTAAGTAGAAAGTTATAAGAACGTAATTAACAGTATATAAAGCAAAGAATTGACCAATAAAGGAGAGTGATATGTTCCCGCATCAATGTGATTGTATCTCGGCCGGCTTCTCAAATATAGGGCCCTCCCTCATTGTGGCACCCGAGGACGGGGACCCTTGAAAATCACTTAAATGCAGATTGAAATCGCTTAAATGCGGAATTGCCTGAATGCGGAAAACATCATCTAAATAGGGATTGCCTAAACACAGAAGTCTCTATTCATCGGACAAACATTCCAATTTTGGGAGCTGAGATCCAGAGGCAGGAGTGACCCAGTAGGCAAACGTGAGGCTGGAGTTCAGTGCTTCAGTTAAAAATTCAAGCCTCTGCCAAAAGGTAAGACCACTGCGATGGAATGGGAGGTGGCAATTTGTTTACTCCGAAGTATCCTCTCCAAGAGAGGCGAAAAAACAAAAGAGACTGAGATCGAAGCCCTGATAAAATGGGCTCAAAAAAATGGGAAAATCTCCAAGCCCTCTTTGGTTTTTAGTACCAGTGAGTGGCACAAAATAGGAGATCAATTGTGGGAAGCTCTAATAGAAAGCGAAAAAGCAGGCACGAAAGCAAAAGAGCTGGGGGGGCTGTGGAAAGTTGTTCTCAACATGCTGCAAACAATGCAAGTGGAGAAAAAGGTCGCTGCCGCTGCAGTCGATGCACTTAGAGGAGATGTTAATTACAAACAGAAAGCCCCCAAACAGCCATCCCAACTTGCCACCATTTTTGGGGTGGGACATGTCCGTCCGATGAAGGGAGAAACGGCCCCTGTGTGCTCCAGCGTGGCATAAGTGCTACACAGTGTGCAGAGAGAACTGGAAGTACCCCTGAGCAGCTCAGAGCCGACTGACCAGGTTCAGGAAGTAACAGCGGAGCCCTTGCTGGGGGACGGGGAAGGGACTGATGCAACAACTGGGGCGGGAGGTGGTACCGCACCAGCAGTTACAAGTGGAATCCACTGGGTAGCAGGCAGTACAGCACAGCGCCCTCAAACAATAACTACACAGAGAAAAAAACAGTTAAAGGGAAACAAGTGCCGACAGTACCCATGCTTGCCTGAAAGCTCTGCGTCTGAGGAGGAGCAAGATGAAGACGAAAAGGAGGTGGAAGGGGTCCAACAGAAACGGCAGGGTGCCACCGATGAATGTATGCAGGAAATACTAGCACAACTAAAGGACTTGGCAATTCGTCAAGATGCCATTAAAAGACTGGCAGATCAGCCCTCTCTTTCTTTTCCTGTTCCAGGACCTCCGGCCCCTGCACTGCTGATAACTCCAACTGCGCCCCCTGAGCTCTTGTTACTCTGGAAAGACCCAATTCAACAAAGGTGGTCAGGTGTTATTCGGGATGCTATCCTGGAAAGAGACTGGCAAGCTGCAATAGCATGCCTGGTGATACAAGGCAATGGACAAGCCAACTGGGAACCTCATGATTGGAAGATTCTTCAATAAGCAAAGCAGACAGCCACCACCCATGGCCTCTGGTCAGAAGCTGCTCACCAGATCATTCAGTTTATCTTCGCAGCAGATGTCCTTAGCCATGCTGATTGTGCCAACATTGCTTCTATCCTACTGACACCATGACAATACTTACTGTTCGAACGAGAATGGAAAAGGTTGGCAGCAGAAGAAGCAAATAAACACCAAATTACTGGGGACCCCGTGTATCGAGTGCAAGCAGACATGTTAACTGGTCATGGTCCTTACTCCACCACCAATGTACAATTGCAATACCCCTTGGCAATGCATCAGCTTGCACAAACACTGGCTCACTGAGCTCTTCTGTCAGTACCAGACAAAAAGAAACCTGCTCCATATACATTCATACGTCAGGGAGCAACCGAATCATACAGAAAATTTGTGGATAGATTGTCAGCTGCACTGAAAGATGATCCTAACCTGCCACCAGAAATGCATGAACACATGTTCAAAACCCTTGCCTTTGAGGGTGCAAATGCTTGGACACGAACCATCCTTGCTACTTTGCCACAAGGGAGCCCAGTCGATGAAATGCTGATACAAGCCATAAGAGCTGAACAAAATAACCAAACAGCTGCCTTTACAGCAGCCATGCAAAATACTCTAAAGGAGCAAGGACATACAATTGCAGCAGCCCTTTCAGGAGGTAAAAGCAAGCAACAGAAACCCCAACAAGATGAGAAAACAATGACCAGTGCCTGCTTTCGCTGCAGTGAATTATGACATATGAGACAGACCTGTTCTAAGACTGTTTGGTATCATACCTGCAACACAGATACCCATGCTACAGCCATGTGCCTCCGGTCAGGAAACTTCCAGTGCAGCGTGGCAGGAGTGCGTGCGAAGACACAAATCCACGTTCCCAGTCAACCAGTGAAAATGGTTTCCTATTCAACAATGTGCCAGCGACCCGAGGAAGCCTCAGGGAGGACATAGCAACCACAGTAGAAGTAACACTAACTAACAAAGAGGTCACATTGATCCCCACAGAAGTAACTGGTCCAATGTTTAACCCTACATCTAGAGTAGGTGGCCTCCTTTTAGGCAGATCTTCAACTGGGAAACAAGTGATTGTTTTGCTTGGAGTGATTGATGCAGATTTTGTGGGATAAGTTAAAATAATGGCATATGCATTATAACCCCCCGTGACCATCACAAAAGGAAGTAAAATTGCCCAGATTCTACCATATGAGAACTTTGTAACCCATCGTGAATATCATACCAAGGAAAGGCAACAAAGAGAATATAGAGGAGAAGGTGGATTTGGATCCTCTGGATACGATGTCTTCTTTACCCTAGATATGTCAACCAGACCCTTCAAAAGAGTACTACTTGGTCATGGGAGTGAGAAACTTTCACTGGATCCCATGCTGGACACTAGTGCTGATATAACAATTATTAGCCAGTCATTCTGGCCAAATCATTGGTTGCTACAATCCCCAACCACCCAGATTATAGGAGTAGGAGGAATGCAAGCGCTGTTGATGAGTGAAGACCCAATCAGTCTCCAGTTTGAAGACGGACAAATTATTATGGCACAACCATATGTGTTGCCTTTGCCCCACACACTCCCAGGGTTGATAGGAAGAGATGTTCTTTCCCAGTTGGGCCTTGTCTTGACTATAGATCAGCATTTAGCGCAGCGGCCACTGAGGAGTAGCCACCCATTTTAAAGATCACCTGGACAACACAAACTCCAATATGGGTCAATCAGTGGCCGATGACAACAGAAAGGCTGCAAATAGCAGAAAGACTTGTACAAGAACAGCTAAGTGCAGGCCACATACGGCCCTCCGTCAGCCCACAGAACACTCCCAATTTTGTTATACCCAAAAAGTCAGGAAAATGGTGATTGCTACACGATTTATGGAAAGTAAAGGCCCAATTGCAGTCAATGGGAGCCCTACAGCCTGGTTTACAGGCACCCACCATGATCCCTCAAGAGTGGCAAATCACTGTAATTGACCTAAAAGACTGCTTCTTCACCATTCCACTGCATCCAGAAGACATACCGCGTTTTGCATTCACCCTACCATCAATTAAGAGAGCAGCTCCCTCCAAGCATTATGAATGGACAGTTTTGCCCCAAGGAATGCGCAACTCGCCCACCGTGTGTCAGTTATTTGTTGATTGGGCTTTGCATGCAGTGCGCCGACATTTTTATAGTGCTCTGATCTATCACTATATGGATGACATCTTAGTCGCAACAAAACTGCAACTTCCAGATATTGATTTACAACAGTTAACCAAACACCTACACTCCTGTGGATTGATAGTTGCTCCTGAAAAAATCCAGCACACAGCTCTGTGGAAATATCTTGGCTGGCTCATATCAGACAGCCAAATTAGCCGGCAAAAGGTATCAATTAGCACTGAAATTTCAACATTACACGATAAACAGAGGCTTTTGGACAACGTACAATGGGTTCATAGTATCGTTGGTATTACCAATGATGACTTACAGCCATTCTTGCCTTGTTTACACAGTACTGAGGCTGACAGTCCACACTCTTGAACACTGGAACAAAAAGCTGCATTAGCTTGTATATCACAGAAACTCCGAAATGGATGGTGTTCCCGTCGCCTTGCCCGTCTGTCTCTGTCCCTACTTCTTTGCAACCCAGATACCTTGCCTCTTGCCATTGTCATCCAACAGCAAAAGAAAAAGGGGGAGGAAGATGCCAGGAAAACCACTGAAGGGGATGGAACAACTGTAAATGTTATAGAATGCATATTTTTACTGATGCAGGCGAAACACCGCATACTGAGTTGATCGGGAGCCATTGCCGCTTTGATCAAACGAGGCAGAGACAGAATTGTAGAAATAGATGGGGCTAAACTGCGCAACATAACCATCCCTATAAGGAATGAAGATTTTGAGTGGCTGCTGTGGTGCTCTGTGGCACTGCAGGAAGCTCTAGTCAGATATACAGGGGAAGTGTACAACACACAGCCAAAAGAGCCCATTTTGAAGCTAATTGGACAATATTGATGGGTTGAGAAATCTCTGTGTTCCCTGAGACCGGTGAGAGGCAAGATGGTATTCACCGACACTGGAAGTCAAAAAGGGCAGTATGTATATGGCAAGTGCAAGGACGATGGTTGCAACACATGATCATTTGGGAAGTAGGCGAAAACCTACAACTCTAGAGCTTAAGGCAGTTTGCTGGGCCCTAGTGAAATGGAACAGCAAGCCAGTAAATGTAGTGTCCGATTCCCTGTATGTAGTTGGTGTGATGCAAAGGATCAAGGACACACTGATCAGAACAACCACAAACCAGCATCTTGGAGAGTTATTCTTACAATTACGAAATACAATAAAGCAACGGCAACACGAGTTTTGCATCATGCATTTCCGCAGCCATCAATGGGACATTGGACTGGGAGAAGGGAATGCCTGAGCAGATGCTGCTGTCAGCTGCCCTGTGATCATCCCACCGAAAAAAGTTTGAAGAAGCCAGGAACAGCCATCAAATGTTCCACCAAAATGCAAAAGCACTGCACCAACAACACCGGATTCCAGTGAGAGACGCCATAGGCATTGTGCGAGCCTGCCCACTGTGCAGTCATCATGGACCTGGACTAGGGCTCGGCACCAATCCTAAAGAGTTAAAGGCCCTCGAAATATGGCAGATGGACGTGACCCACGTCCCAGAGTTTGGTCGCTTGAAGTACGTCTGCGTAACGGTAGACGCATACTCAAAATTATATGGGCCACGGCATAGCCTGGAGAATGCGCACTACATGTGGAACGACATCTCTTGTCATGTTTTGCAGTAATGGGAGTCCCAGAAAAAATTAAAACAGATAATGGCCCAGCATATGTAAGCCAAAGGATAGAATGACTTATGCAAACATGGGGAATCGACCACAGCACGGGAATTTCCTATTCTCCTATGGGACAGGCCATTGTGGACAGAACCAACCACACCTTGAAAGAATACCTAGGCAAACAAAAGCAAGAAGGTAACAATGATGTCTCCAGCCACCTTTACAAGATGTTGTTTACCGTTAATTATTTATCCTTGACTGAAGGAAGAGAAGAACCTGCCGTAGTTATACACCATTCAGCCATGAAAGAAGGCCGACCAAAAGCCATCCCAGGACTCTATGTGTACCATAAAAATATGCAAACAGGTGTTTGGGAGGGACCAAGTCCAGTTTTGTTTAATGGCCGAGGTTACACGTGTGTTTCCACAGGTGCGGGCCAGTGTGGGTACCAAGCCATTTCACCCATGCATGCCCAAAACGGATGTTGACAGCACAGAGCGACAGTGACGTCAGCGTCTCATCTGACAACAGTTAGATTTTATAAGGATTTTAGTTGCCAGAATTGTATTTATTTGTGACTTAGAATTAAGGTGTGGTAAGTATAAGGAAAGGTTTTATCGGTGTGGAGAGCCTAACAGAAGAATGGCTCCGCAGTAAGGGACATGATCAGGTAGAGCTTATTAGAGTGTAAGGCCTGGGTGTACGTGACAGGGACAAGGGCAGCATGTCCTTGAAGATAAGGGTTACAGGATCTGAGACTGCAAAAGTATGTGAAAGCACACAAGAAGCAGGAACAGCGAAACTGCAAGGCAGAACGTCAAGGACAAAAACACAAGATAGCTTATAGCCAATAAGGAGCTAGAATTTTGCAATATGTATGAGCTGATTATGTATGCTATAAAGGATGTACGCCTATACCTAATAAACTACACTTGCTGACCATGATAGCTTGGGGCTTGTGTTCCGCGGCTTCGGCTACAACATATCGGGATAGCAGAAGCTCGTTTAATAGACATTGCTTTACTTAGAATGTTTAGATAGTTTTAGTTGGGAAAATAGTCTTATACAAAGCTGTAGACAATATTTAGGATTACCTAGTGGTATGCCTTTTCCCAAGTTTAGCAGCCTGAGAGTGGCTTAAAACTGTTGTTACAATTATACAGGCCAGCAGAAGGTCAACATGCTGTGGGTGGCGGTGTGCCTTGTGTGGCTCTCTGGGACAGCTTCAACCTCACCCCCGATACCTCTGATTGGAAATAAGTTGCATGACTTTAACCCACAGCAAAACATTTTGGTGACACTTGCCAGAAGTCTCAGTATCATCAGTTTTTGTGCTAGTTTGGCCTCGCTCTAATCCTCATTTTCAACCTGTTTAGTAGGAGTCCCTGTTAACAACTCTAATCTTTATGAATGGTTAGGACAGTATTTATCTGGAAAGCTACACGGATGTGAGAAGAACAAAACTGTTTCCCATTGTTTTAGTAACTGTGGTATTTGGAGTGACAGGCTGCCCATAGGACCCGATCCCCAAGAACTCGAAATTATGGGATCTCTTACTGCGCCGGCTTGTCTTTACATCAATGCCTCCAAACATGGTAAGACAGATCAAGAAAAATTGCCAGTCAATCCAACAGTCCCTACTTTAATTTCTCCTGTAGGAGACTGGAAAAACCACTCTATGTGGTGCACAACTGTTACACGGAACCTAACTAATCCAGCCCCCGACAGAGAACTTCCCAGATGGCTACCCCCAGGAATGTTTTTAATTTGTGGAAACAGAGCCTGGTCTGGAATCCCAGCTCATCCCATAGGTGGGCCATGCACTTTTGGTAAACTATGTTAATGCCTAAATGGCACCCAAATAAAACTCATTCATGAGCCAAACGAGACCTCGCCCAACAATTGGGCAAGACCTTTACAGACAAAGTAAAATTATGGAGTAAATGGGAAATTATTGCAGCATCATTTTTTGTACCAGGTGACTCAGCAGCATGGGCACACAGAAACCTCGAAACCCTATCATGTTGGATAGTAAAGCAAGCAAATCAAACGTCATCAATTCTATCCCTGTTAGCTGAAGACATGTCATCTGTACAGCATACAGTACTCCAGACTTGAGCCACCATTGACTTTTGTTACTAGCGCATGGCCATGGATGCAAAGATTTTGACAGAATGTGCTGCAGGACCACTCTGAATCCATCCACAAGAAAATTCAAGATTTACAGAAGCACACACAACAAATTTTTCAAGACCTAGGATTCTTTGGACTAGAGGGACTGCTGAATTGGGGAGGGTTAATGGATGGGTAAAAAGTTTGATTAAGACACTTTTGTTTCTTGCAATTTTAGTTATTTTAGGATGTGTAATATTTAGCTGTTTAATGCAATTTTTTAGAAGAACTGTTGAGAAATTAACAGCACAAGCCTGGATCGTGCAGAAAGAAAAAGGGGAATACGTAGAGGGATTTCTTATTAACCAAGGGCACGGCTGCCCCTAGAAGGCTTGAATAAATCAGGGTTGGCCAAGTGAGGGCCGATGCCCTTGAAGTCACCTTGAAAGGACAAAGCAGGAAGTCAGGCGAGACGCTGGAACCAGGAAGGGGGGGCTAAGTCCAGTAATGAAAGCTTGTGACGCGTGCCAATAATGTAATAGTTTATATGCACGAGCGAGAAGTTAGGACCAATTAAGTAGAAAGTTATAAGAACGTAATTAACAGTATATAAAGCAAAGAATTGACCAATAAAGGGGAGAGTGACATGTAACCACATCGGTGTGATTGTCATATCTCAGCCGGCTTCTCGAAAATAGGGCCCTCCTCAGTGTTGTATAACAAATGTGATGCACTTAGTAATTAGCCCTACAGAATGTAGGACTAGAAAGGGTTATTTGAGCTGAAAATGTACATTTCCATTTTTCACAGAACCATCCTTCCAGATTAAGAGAGTCATATCTCTGGTGCAGGTTTACAGAATTTCATTGCACTATTTTATATTACTTAAATATCCAGTAAAATATTTGTGCTCATGGAAAGACTTATTTTGTTTGGAGCAGAACACACTATATTTCTCATGTGTCACCCTTTATAAGAGTGCCTTATGAAAGAATTAATGTCTCATCTTCCTAAAAATGAAATACATTGAAAAACAGCAGAGTGTTTTCCAAGCAACATAAATACTACAGCAATATGATCAAATTTCTAAAACATATGATCCATAATGATGGGCAACAACAGTTTCATGCTGTCATGGCAACAGGAAATCTTAGGGTTGCAAATCCATAATTTGAAAATATTATTTTGAGAAAGCAAAGGGGTTTTATGCTGCAGCTGCAGCCAGAGTAGACACAATATACTGTTACTGGCTACTTCACAGACTGTGTATATCTATTTTTTTAATTTGTCCTGCTTTTCATGGTCTTTAAGTCTCATTTGCGTGTGTGATGTTCTTTTCTTAAAGGATTTGTTTGTCTTTCATTTCACTGTGAAGTTTTTATTAATCTGATTTCATGTAAGTTTATGATGTGCTTTTATGAGAAGTCTGGGAGTTTGGCCACATGCTTATTTTGTAATAGCAAATTCAGTTCTTCTTTTAAATGGCATGTTATTTTGTGTCAGGAGTTCGGGGGTTTTTTTCATGTGTATTATCTCAGAATTATAGGTACCTAGGCAATGTTCCCTTTAGTGAAATACCCTTTACTCCAAGCACTGCTGATTGCTACATAGCTATTGGTGTTGATTTGGGGTTTTTTATCCTCCAAAGATTGGTAAGAAGCAAGGAATAACAAGAAGTAACAAGGAGCAACAAGGGTTTGGGTTTTTTTTTTCTTTAACAGTTACCCTGTGATTTCAGCAGCTTGACTCTCCACTGTTTGCTTTTTTTTAATGTTGAGTAGCCATAGCATTAGTCATATAATATGTGGACTGCAATGTGTTGTTTTTCACTGTGATGAGTTACAAAACTCCGAATCTTCTGCGGAGCCAGGATTTTAAAGTAAAAGGATATTCTGTTCTGAGGAAAGGAGGCATGAACAAAAATGTAATGTGTCTCCTGATGTAAAATGCAAGATTGCTCTGCTTAGTCACATGTAAGAGAGCATCTCCCCATCCTGAATTTATCCTTAGGTAGCAATCATGGAGAAGGAAACTTATCTGAGTAAATGTATCTTCTTAGTACATTTCATAAGACTGAAGGGAATTCCTGGGTACATGCCATCATAAAAATTGTGTCATACAGTTAATGAAGCTTTATCCTAATGCTACACAAGCTGCTTGCCTCTTGATTACTCATACTGAAAGCCCATTCCTGTAAATATTCCTAATTTCCAGCCTAAACTGAGTCACACCACATACCCATTTGTTCTTGTGTTAGTGTTGTTCCTTCGATTTAATAGGCCTTCTCTCCTTCTGCTGTCAGCCTCTAATGTATTTAGAGAGAAAAATCGTGCCTTCTCTCAACCTTCATGTTGAGAGCTGAGCTCCTTGTTAGCCCTGGTGGTTCTTTTCTGCATTTTTTCCCTTTTGAATTCAGCTGTCCTGAACAGGGAAGGCAGACCACTGCGTTTTACAGGATAACCAGCACCGCACTAGGTCCAAATGGCAGAACTTACATAAAATCTCCAGATCCACTCTGTTCCGAAATATGTTTTTATTCTATACATCATGAAGTGGGATTAACTTCTTATGTGGTTATATCTTGATCACCTCATTATATATAGGAACAAAAACTAATAAATCTTACCAATAACAAAATACCTAATAAATGTGAACAGAAGTTGTGACCACATTTTAGTCAATAGGTACTAATGAGAAAATCCTTATATAGTCTATTCAGGGCATCACATAAGATGTTAATGATACGAAAAGTTCAGTTGCCTTGAAATCCCCATATGGCATAGTAAAGACTTTAAGATTAAAGATAGGTTCCCTGGACTATTCTACATGGTTGCCTGGAGATAAACTTCTAAATATTTATGGACCACAGGTTATTCTAAATATGAATAAAATTCATTTGTGGTTCTGTTCAAACTGGGTCACATATGCACAGAATCATAGCACATCAAAGATCTGTATATGTTAGGAAGTAATTATTTTGTATTTCATAGAGGTAAGACTGAGCTAGCAGACTATACCTCTGTTTGCAAAACTAAAAGTCTTAGCAAGGACTCACAGTAAAACTGAAATAATAAATAAGATAGTTACTGACTACAGGATAGATAAGGCTTTATATTTTTAAGTTCTTATCTAGAACAGCACATAGAGAATACATAACAGACACTGCTTGAGTTTACTCATTTCACAGTGCTGTGAAAAGTTATAAATTCACTCTTGAGACTCCAGGGCTTTTTCAGAGCTAGACTGAGGTTTGCATTTGTGCACACATCCTGAGGCTTTGCTCCCTTGGCGTTGCTCTTGTCATAAGATCCTCAAAGAGCCACAAATTCATTTGGGCTGAAAATTATTCCGAATGTCTCCTAGACAAATTTCCTACGTGAAGTTGGGTCAGCACTGAATTCAGAGTTGGCTTTTTCCACAGCCCTGGGCCATTTATTCCCATGTTTAGTTTTCCTTATTGAAATTTTTAATTTTCTATATTTCTAGTCAGAAGCTTCCATCTTGTGCCCACTATTGTCATTTTTTTCATCATCACCACAGTAACGGATTTGTTTCCATCTTGCTAGTAAGCACCTCATAGGTACCAGGGGGAAGCTAGCAGTTCCACCTGAAGCTGTCTTTTCTCCAGGCTGAACATACCCCTTCCTTCACAGGGCAAGTGCTCCAGTCCCCAAGCATCCCGGTACCCCTGATAATCAGACAAAAAGATTCATTAAAATTGCTTTACTTCTGCACAAGGATTATTATAAGAACTATAGAGTGTCTGTATGATCATGATTGCTGAGGAACTTGTTATTGAATAGTATTTAAAAGTACTGAAATGCATGAATGCCAAATTGTTGCTGGAATGAAGGGGACTGGGATGATTTCACTTCGTAGACCGATTTCAGTGAACTGAACAATGCTGTCACATTGATTAAGAAACAAGTGGTCTATCGATGCCTTATTTCTGAAACCTGTTGAAAAAAAATCCACACAGGTACATTGTGGCAAAGCTTAAGATACCTGTGTCTGGCTAAGTATCCTACTGTTCACAGGGGATGCCTGGTCATTCCCCTCTTCTCTAAAGAGAAGCTTTGTGCAAACTTTATGTGCAGCTGGGCCAAGGAATGGACCAAGACCCCAGATTCTGTATCTTACTCCCTGAAGAAAAGCAGGAGTGTCATATAATATATAATGAATTTTAGTAACACTGATTCTGATGTCAGACTCAAGTTTCCCCTTCACTTGTCCTTTTTTTTGCAGCTCAGTGTTTCAAGCTGTGTGAACTCAGCTTCTTGTCTCTTCTGCTCCTTCAAAGCCCTGCTCCTGGGGCTGCTCAGTTCTGTGTGTGGAAGCAAAGCTTTGAAATTGATTCTGTGTGACCACGGCATCCAAGTAATGAGTATTTTAAAAGAAAATATGAGAGCACTGGGGAAAAGGAGAAAAGGATGGTCTGAGGAGGGAAATATTCACCTGTTTGAAATGTCAGGGCTTAACATACTGTTCCCAAGGAATTTCAGGGAGCTTTGAGCCCAGTCAGGAGCTGCCTGCTTGTCCTGCTTCAGGCATTTTGTCATCAGAGAGCTATGGCCTGCTTAGAATGGGGACATTTTTTCCTTTTTTCTGGGTCTGAATGCTCCTTAACATTGCTTGTTTGGAAATCCTGATTTATTTCTTTTAAATCATTAAAATATTAATATAATAATATACAATCCTGAGTGTATATTTGTCAAGTTGAACCTAAACTTATGTGTTCTATTGAAGAGATGAGATGTTCAAATATCTGATTGGTACATGTAGACTTTAACATACTGAATAAGTGTCCTTCCCACTGGCTATAACAAAGTTTTGATGCTCCCCACCCACTCCCTCCGAAATTTTCTGATGAATGCATTGTGTGTTATTCCTTATGTCTTGTAACATTGAAAATACTGCAATTTAATTAAAACAATTAATATGCATGTGGTAATAACTAGTAGGAGCAATTTTGTGAACAAAATTGGTTTGAAAGTACCTTTTGTGCATACAAATGGTTTAATTTAAATAAATACTATAATTAATGTCCTATAGCATAAATCAGGAAATGTTTGCAGAACTCTGTGTTGTGTAGCACTTTTGAAAGACAAAGCTCCAGACACCTGCAAACATACACAGAAATGGAGATGAGGGGACAAACAATACAGACTGGACTCTTTACTCCCATTTAATATTCCAATACACATACAATCACAATTAAAAGCAAGATACAGGAATTTAAGAAAGGTAAAGATGGAAAACTTAAAGACATAAATCACACTGCTGTGACAAAAGAGATTTGACTGAAATTCTTGTAAGGAGGTGCTGAGTTTGAATCCTCTCACTTGTCACAATTTCATTACATTATTTTTAGTGAGAAGCTCAATATAAAGCCTTGACTGGATGAAAAAGTCACTGTCTTCCTGCAGATCTATAACTCTAAGCTATCAGGTGTGGAAAAACAACTGACATGCACAAGGACATCCTGTCACTGCGTCAAGGTAAGAGAGCACTTTGAATATTAGTGCTGTGCTATGGCTTCTCCATAAAGGTCATGTTGTCAACATCAAAATTATTCCCAGTTAAATAAATCTTCATCTACAATATTTTTTGTTTGAAAGCATTCCTGTTCATTAAAATTATTAGTAAGTAGCATTTGGGGGAGGAGCAGGTGAACCTTTTTTCAGGAGTACTCCATCCTCCTTGCTCTCAGTAACGAGGCTCTCTGCTGGTCCAGTTTCTCATTGAAGCAGAGATGATCTGCAGAGATGATCAGGAGAAACGATTCTCTTTGCTCTGTGCTGGTTTCCTCTACAGAAATATGACTCCTTTTTGTGTGTGGGAGATATTTTTCTTGATATCTCTCAAGATGGTCATTCCAGTTGTAGCCAATTCTCTTTCTTTCCTCCTTCTTCCCTTCCCTGCCCCTTTGCTTATTTCTCCATTTCTCATGCATCATGTCTAGACTTCCAGAGCAGACTGGATTGGACCTACCCTATATGTCCACACTGTTTCCCTAGGAGCATTTAGTCACCATTCAAAATATAGAAGGAATATTGCGGGTTTTTTGAAGTAGATATTTCCACTACATCAGAATGAGTCCTAAAATGGCAAAGCTAAAGAATAAATACTGTTATACTGCATGGATCTAGAAAGTATCCCTTTTTTGCTAGGAACCTGAAACACCTGTACCCTGTCCAAATCCTGATTATACCCAGCAGTTTGTCCTAAGTTGCAAACAGCACAGATGTAGACAATTTGCTCCTACTGCTGTGTGAGCTCTCCTGTGGGCAGAGGCTGCAGAGCACTGAGATAGGAGAATCATCTTCTTTCCATATGTTGAAACCCATATTGAGATTGTGTTGGTCTTCAACCAAGACTGAAAATTTTAAGAATGAAGATACAAACAATTAAAAGCCAGTCTACTGCAGTCTAACAATTAGAATATTCATACTGGGAACAGGCTAGACTTCTGCTCCTTCCAGTTTGGTCTTTATCTAATAGTAAAAGGAGGTGTTAGATAGAAGACAGAAATCCTGACTAGTTTATGGTCTCTGCCTTGTTTGATAAGAGGTATAAATAAGCCTTGCATCAGGGTAGACTGAGAATGTTATGCTCAAAATTTTACATACAGTTAGCTACTTATCAGTCTGGGAGATGAAATTTTGACTGGATGCTTTGCTGAAAGAGTCACTGAAAATGTGGCCCAATCTTTATTCAGCTTTTAGATTGAGAATCTGTTTTCCTATGTAGAAAAACAATATTTTCTAAATATGCAGCAAGTATTGTAGAAGATTTTTTCCTGCAGATGCAAAAGGGATTGTAGAAGAGATACCCCCATAAAAGTGCATAGATTAAGCATAAAGGCAACTAAATAATTATTGGCATACAACAAAATATATTTCAAAGCCTATTCATTCATCTTTCCAGGAGGTTTATTGACTTTGGGTCTGATTTGACTTACTAGTGATATTTTTTGTTTAATCGTAGTCTACTTGTTTTAACCCTTGTTAAAAAACAATTCTTGCCTTGTGAAACATTTTCTGTTTTTCAAGCTATTACTCTTGTGTGATGATAATGTATCATGACGATGGGGCATTTCAGGGCAATACTTTAGAGAATTGGAGTACAGACATAGAAGCAAAGTACAGAAGAATGCACCAGTAGCAGAAGACTTTGGAGTAAGCACAGAAATGGGGTTCATTTCCTAAGAAGCTGTTCATTAGGAAGCCTGTGTGGTTTTAATGCTTGAAGAGTTGTGAAGCAATTTTTAGGTTGTGGTTCTTCCCTCAAGGCAAGGCTTATTTTTAAACATCAGTGTGATATTGCTAACAGATTTCATTTAGAAGGAAGGCCAAATGAAAATATTGTGTCTACTTATTTCAGAAAATTCTGATCCATCTCTTCATTTGTATTTTGTCTCATTGAGAAATTTATAGGCCCAAGGAGAACTGCCAAGGTTTCATTTGTGTGAATTGGGTTTTTTCCCATTTAGTTGATGTGGCTTAGCAAAATCCAGTAAAATGCTACCTAATTTTGTTTCTTTATCCCTTTGCAGTATGCAGTTTTCGGTTGTATTTCTGGAAAGTGTTACTTCAGGACAATAGGTTTCTGTTATGGTGGTGGTTCAGGTTTAAATGGAATTACATTGTCTCTTCAGTACAAAAGGAACTTCTGCTATTGGTCTTGCACAGTATAAAAGGTGTTTAGCAAGAGAAAGAAAGTAATCTCAACTATCATCTCACAAAAGTGCTTATGTGGATATCCTGGAAAACTCTTTTGGCTGTTTACCAAACCAGCTTCAAAGTTGTTGCTTGATTTTCGCCCACTCTATCAGAGAAATACACAAAATCTGTTGTATACAAATCAAAGTGGAGATCCTGCACTGGGAGACGCTGAAGCACAGGGAGGTCCTCTTCAATATGGTGAAGAACTCCTTTCCTGTGCGGGCAACTGAGCACTGGCACAGACTGTCCAGAGAGATTGTAGAGTCTCCCTTGCTGGAGCTAGTCAAGAATCATCTGGCCACAGTCCCGTGCCATGAGCTCTAGAATGACCCTGCTTGGGCAGGGAGGCTGGGCCAGATGAGCCACCTCTGTGTGTGATGCTTTGTATGGTCGGGGAATCAGATATCTACGGGAATCAGACACTGGGCAGCTCGTTCAAAACATTTCTCTGAAGGAGAGGGTGCAAGATGCAAGTTAAAAATTAAGCCAAATACACTGACTTAGTTTTTAAGTATCTGGAGCAGAACAGCAGGGTAAAACCTGAGCAAAAATATCTGAGTGAAGAAAAGAGCTGAGCACTTCAAGCAGCCAGTCAATGGTACTATTTGAGAAGATTTTAACCAAAGAGGAGGAAACAGGCATCAAAGCTGTAACATACAGACAAAATCGATTGGGTGCTCCCCACAGATCAGATAAGTTCATCCCATTAGCACCATTTTATTGTAGTAGCAGCAGTGAAGGCCCTGGCAATGAGAATAAAACTGTAGCAATGAACTTCCTGCTCTCCAGAAGAGGGAGCTTAACATGCATGCATAGCATAAATGCAATACTGTTAACCTCTGAGTCCCTGTACAGCCTATTCAGGTCCTTGTAACAGCTGCAGCAACCATGTCTGTGGAACCTCTGCCCCAAAGCACTACCTAGGGTAGTTGCAGCAGCACTCATTCTTTGTTTTAACCATTTGCCTGAAGTGGCCCCTGACCTTCCTGCTCCCCACTACCCTCAAGGGAAAATATACTAGTGATTTGGAGTCTGAGGGTCTACTCCACATCCCATTAGAGTCAACAGTTTCTTAAAACTGTTCTTCATTCATCAACTGTGTAATCTTGTCTACTCTGCTAGGTTCACTGACACTTTTCTCCAACATCTGCTTATTGATCTTTCAGGAATTCTTGCTTTCAGGCTTTCCTTCAGGAAGGAAGCACTGAAAAGGAGAAGGCTAGCCATTGATTTGTTTAAATCAATTGCTCTCACAATGCTTCTCTTTTGAAGTGTTTCTCTTTTCTTCATACCTTTCACATTCGGTAACATCAGGTTTCAAATTTCCCAGTTTTTATATAACATTTTGTCTATGAGTCCTTCAGTCTCCTGGGGATCATGACTTTGTCATACTTCTTTCTAAAGGGTGAAAGTCTCCATTAATTTTACCTAATTTTCTCAATTCCAGAATTTTACATTTGCTTGATACTTACAGTTTTATTTATTAATGATAGATATAACTGTTGTACTAATGGTTCCACTGAAATGTTAGAAGACTGGTCTAGTGAACATTGAGATTATATTACACTGAGAAGGTAATAACAAAAGTTGTTGAAGTACTTAAATGAAGCACTATGAAAGTAATATAGACATTATGGATAAAGTTATTGTTTTTCTTGTTATGTTATTTTTTAAGCTCTACCCTTAACACTTTAATATGCCTCCTAGGATTTCAAAGAGCTTATTTAAAACCTCATTTTATACAGTTACAGGCTTTTTGCATAAAGCTGCATAAATATATTCTCAATATAATTTAAAATAGTTTGACTATTGCAATTATAACCATATAATTGTGTAATGTGCTATATAACAAACAATTACTTAACTGTACAGAACAAGATAAGACAACTGGGTTTCTAAAGACAGAGACATTGACTTGATTTCAGTGTTATTTAAGCATTTGATTTCTGTCTGAAAACAACAATGTTCCATTAGTTCTTAGTGGACTCTACTGTTGTAGAAGAGTTAAAAAAACATTTCTTTTAGAGGGTAGAGGATATATTGATTTGCAGTGGCTCTCACATGTTTGCATGTTATGCCCAGGTGTGAATGCTTCCTCTCTAAGGGAAGCCTCTGTATTGCCCTATGATCCCTCTTGTGTGAAGAGAAGATTGCATGAAAACAGCCTATGCCTATCAGTAGGAGATTTCACCTGTAAGTGCTTTCCTGCTACAGGTGTTTCATACTTGGAGTCTGGTGATGGAGCAAGGGATGAGGAATGGCATCTGGAAACGGGTTATCAGGCTTTTGTGTGTGTGTAGATGCTGAATCTGGTAGCTATGTTAGCAGAGTTATGCATAAAGTACCTAAGACCAATCCCTGTCTGGTTTTATCGTGGTAATACAGGACATCGGTCCACCAGTGCAATTTTGTTACAATAAGGGTCATTGTGGTAGCCCATGCTGGGACTCATTCAGGGAAGGATGGGGAGGGGGAAAATAAAGGAGCACATTCATTCTTATTTATCACTTATCCAGGGACAGTGATCTCTGCAATGAGGCAGAGGTCTTGAAATTAAGTTCTATCCCTTCTTCATCAAGAAATGTAATTTATCTCCTCCTGGAACCCTGTGTTACTAGCCGGCAAATTCTAAGCAAGTAAAATTGTTGGCTCTTTATAGACTCCTATTATATTAGATTGGTTTAATATATTCCAATTGTGAGATGTGACAAATGAAAGGTGACTATTAGCATTACATTTGCATTTTAATTAGTGGATAATTAGTGTTCTTTAGTGTTTGTATTAATGCAATTTTGAAAATAACTTGCAGGTGATAATTAAAGAAAATGTATTTATTCAGTTTTTATCTAGCACGCTATAAAAAAATCAAAGGGATTTTTATAGCAAAAAGTGAACTAGAAGGAATCATTCATATTTTTATTCTCTTCTTATCATTGTCATGTTCAATTCCATTAAGCTCTATCTTTAACACTACTTTTTCCCATTGTAAAGCTGCTTCATTCCTGTAATGGTTTGAAATCTTTTCTCATTTTAAGTCTAAATGTATTAATGACTGCTTTATAATCATTTATTCTTGTGCCAGTACTGCCTCTGAGTTTAAAAAGTTCCAGTGTCTCTGCATTTATTCTTTCTTCCCCCACCCTGTGTATTATTAGATAGGAGTCTTATCCACCCTCATCATTTTTACAGTTTAGCTTAGCAGGCCAAGTCCTGCTAGTCTCTTCCAACTGCTCAAGTCTTTAATCCTCTGCCAATCCAGGAAGAGTGTACTGCATCTGCTCGATCTGCAGCATTCCCATTGTGAGTCAGGTATTTTGAACATATGGAAATGAAAACATCTATCTTGTAGATGGGATCCTTGTAGGAAAATGTATGTGAAGCATAGAGGAAAACTATAACTATAGCATATGTCTCCCCTCTGATTTTTTTACCAGGATATCTTGTTTTTGTGTCTGTGTAAATTACAGGTTAAAATTTTCTTGCATCATTTTTCATGTATCTCTATAGTTCTAAAGATACTGGAGGACTCTTTGAGGACCAGCACACCATTTTATTGATATTTTGTGTCATATTTGCCTTTTTGTTTGCCTTGTTTGCAAGTGGTCATTACAATTCAGGTGCTTTGCTTCTACCTCAGATCTGATCCTTTTACTTCCACTCCCTCGAGGAGTCTATAATATTTTCTCCCAGGACAAGGAAAATGCTTCGACAGAGGCTTCTTAATGAAATGGTTTTGACTCAAACAAAACTCTGCTTTGTCTGTGTTATTCTTTATTTTACCCCATGTCTCATTATACCATTAATGCAGGTTATATAATGCATTTTTACCTACATCTCTTTGTTTCCAGAAAAGATTGTGTCCTTTGGCTCCCCTCCTTTTCTTCCACTAGGTTTTATTTACCTCTGAAACACCACTTTTTATATTCTAAAACAGTGGCTAGGGTTGCTCCTTGCAGTAGTATCCTGGGAGCCCTCCCAGACTGAGTTTGCTTGTAGGACTAACTATAGCCATTTAATTTACACTACTGTCTCTCTGGGCACTGATCTCACCCATATGAATACCTTCTGCTCTTTTCAGCTCTTTTCTGTTCTTCTCTCATGAGCAGTCTGAATGAAAACCCAGGGCTCCTCCTTCCCTAGCTGAAGGAAGTGATAATAACAGTGACATAAAATCAGAACTAGGCACAAGCGCAGATAGAAATTTGCTGTAAGGATAACCGTTGTGATTAATCTGCATTTCAAAATCTGTGTGTCCCCCCATTCCCTGTCATTTCCTTCCCTCCTCCTGCCACTACTGTGGCAAAGTCACCTGAAGGTTGCAGGTTACACACTGATGTTTCACTTTTCTACACCTTTAAGCTATTGTAATAAAAAAGGTGATCAATAGTTCAATTACAAAAGAGTTTGGAGGGGAGGAGAAGGTTTGACTGCTTGTGAGCCAGACAGCTCATCTCTTGCAATGAGGCTGAACAACTTCTGTTTGATGATTGTCACGGTTGGGTGAAGTGGAGCAGGGAGGGAATAAATGTCTTTCAAATTAGATTGCAAAACTACAGGACGAAAATGCTGCCTCGAATTTTTAACCAGCCAAAGATCTGGTTAACTAGAATTATGGCTTTATTTAATTTGATAGCTACTTCTCTAATTTACACTTAAATTACCATGGTCCAGCTCTTTTTGAGAGGGAAGTGTTCTGAGGCTGGTTTTGTCTGCATAGGTACCACTAAGGGCAGTTTTGCTGGCCCCCTCCACCTCTCGCAGCTTTCAGGGAGTGCAGTTATCTCTGCACAAGTCAGGCGGGGGGGTCTCTGCCAACATCTGAATTCATTCACAACATCCTAAGACACCTAATTCTGAGACACTCTCAGGCACTTGCAGTGTCAGATTCTTCAAATGTGGCAAATTCACAGTCAGGATAGATTGTGCCAAAACTTTAGAGGCAAGCAGGAAGGCCCTCAAAGGTCAGGGTAGATATAAACACTGAATTTTAATGGAAAAGCTGCCTTACTGGGTTATGGATTGACAGCCCAAAGGCTTTACAAGAGTTCTGTTCGCTTTAGCAAAGTCTAAAAAATGCACTTGAATTTATTGTTGAGGTAGGACCTCTCAGATTCAGACAATAAAACTAAATAAGCTGAATATAAGGCAAATTTCACAAACTTTGCTTCCATCTAAAATGCTTCTATCTTATTTCTCAGATGGTAGCAGTTATTTAATCTGCTCCTGTTTTAACAGATTAATTACGAATGTGTTTGCTTTTCACAGTAACTTTGGGTTATGCTGAATACATCTCAAGGGTCACTTGCTTTCGATTCAGCAAAGTTGATGCCGTGTTGTCAGTCACTCGGTTTACATGAATCTTTTCATCATCAAAATTTATACTGTGATCTCAATTGTCAATGGTTTACTAGAGTGATATGTGGAAATATTCTCATGGTAGAGGTCAGGCGTCTCTTCAGAGTGGCAACTAAACTTTTTGTTTAGAAGCTTAGGTGATATTGTAACTGTGCAGATTTATGCTGTTTAACAAGTTGGCCCTCCAGTATTAGCACAAGGGGACAAAAAAATTCTTCAGAATAGCATTAATTCAGAGGCAATGTTCCTGTCTTCCTACTGCTATCCTCCTGATAGTATAGGGTTAAAAGCTTCTAATCATGGAGTACTCAGAGGGAGAGAAGGGGGTTAGCCCTCACAGTACGTTTTGTGATTTCAGGCTTAGTAGGTCAGGTGAAACTCACCTGGATAGGCATAATAGGTGGGGTAATTATTAGTTGCAGCTGTGTGACTATTCTTACCATGATTTATGAAGTGATTGTATATGATCATAACCATAACAAGAACCATGTTTGAGAGAATCACGGTTGGGTGAAAAACAATGTATAAAGATGAAATAATGTAGTTTAATGATTAAACTTTTACTTATGTAATTGTAGAGCATATAAGGTAGTCTTTCTGTCGGCCAAGATGGAGCTTGATCTGGGTTGGTAAACCCCTAGCTCTCTGGGCCCAAAATAAAGCATCTCATATAATCACATCAATGATTATGTGTGTCTCTGTCTCTTGACGCTAACACTCCAAAGGAAAATGATTGACTTGATTTGTTGTGATTTCTCTGTCAGGAAGAAAACAACAGGTAAATGGTGCCGCCTCTGCCATCAGCAAGAGGTGGTGGGAGCAGCGTAATAGAATGACAGACAACCTGTTATAGCACTCCTGGGTACCTGGATGAAATCAGTTCACCTCCCACTACCAGAGAAAGATTTAGGGTAAAAGAATCAATTTCCCCCACACAACTTAGGCTTCAAAAGAATAAAACTGTCCTTTCCAAGTCCTTAGCTGATTGTAGCAGACAGGAGAAATGAGGTGTCACTAATCCTCTTGCTGCTTTCCCTGGCTGTTTGAGGAGTACAGATCTCTTTTAAAAGGGCCTCCCACAGGCAGCTCTCTGGCAGATGAGTCTGTCTGCAGTGTCAGTGGGGCTCTGTATTGTACCCATGTAACGAGGCAGTGGTCAACTTCAAGGTCTTTAAAAGGTTAGGTTTTCAAAAGAAAGTGTCCTTTCAGTTTCAGGATAAAAGTCTCTAAATGCCTTGTGTAGTTGGGTTACAGCTTAAATAATAATTAACACTAGATTTCGTAGTGGGACCGTGAATTCTATTCTTTTTTTCCACAGCTTTCATAAACTTCACAGTCTAAGGAAGGCTTAATCCTTAGCTTGATTTGCCACTTTACTGCTGCTGTTTGGGCAAAATGCCATCATGCAACTGAAAATTGCTAGGATAGCATAAGCTCAGACAGTCTTACAGACAGTCTTAGTAGATGTAGCATGAGCACCTGAAATTCCTTCGTTGTTCGGAGTGGTTGAACCCAATGGACTGGGGTGCACACTGAGGATAATGTGCATCCCTGTATGCAGGTCTGTGCCCTTCCTCATGCCTTGCCTCACCTTCATCAGACAGCTGTCTTTAAGAGGTATCTTGGCTGATCTTATTTCTGCTAGGACAGCAACAAAACAACTGAGCCACTGGGAGCAGGAGGTGGAGGGGTGATGTGCATATGAGCAGGGCTGGACACTACAGAGACAGCATCCAGTTTGTGGAGAAAGGCATTTTAACAAAGCTAGACTGGTTCTTTCCTGCAGGCTCCCACTGTGGAGCAAGATCATGACCCTTGTTCTTTTTAAAGCAGACATATTTTCAGTTAAAGCTGCCTTCTTAGAAAGGGCAGGCTGGGACATGTGATGGCTCCTCCAGGCTTTTCCCCAGCAGTGTAGCTGGAACAATGGCCTTAGGCAAGCCTGCTTACTGGAATGAAGGAAAACTTTCTCTTGCTACATTTCAAGAAAAGGAAAAGGTGGGAGGGCATTTTTTTCCTCTGACAGTTGGGTTTTTTCCTCTATATAGACATCCCCTGTTACACTTCAGCCTGCATTAGTGTGTCCATTACAAACTTGTTTGTGTGAAACATCCCACCTACTTTATATGGTTTCTTAAAAGAAAATCACATACCATTTATAAATGGGGGTATTTATAAATGGGAGAAACTTTTGGGTTGAAAAAATAGTATTCTACACAAAAAAATAAGCAAACTGCAAAGCTGTAACATATCCTTCTATGTGATATCTCAGTGATACCAGTTGCACATCCCCTATTGACCCAGTTACTGGGTCATCACTGCTCTGGCCTCATCAGCTCTTGAGTCTTGCTTGGTCTGAACAGCCTGCAGGGTTGGCTCCTTTCAGGACCAAACTGTCATACTTACTAGGACAGGCCTGAAGGTAACCCTCAATAATTTTTTCATGAGAAAACCCTTGAGTTTCCTTGTTTCTTAGGAATTTCTTATTTTTAATGAGTTCTGTATTATTCAGAGCACTGGCTTCTCTGAATTCTTTAAAGACCACCAAGATGCTAGTAGAGAGATGCATAGAGTCATCCTCTTTGCTCTCACTGTTACAAATATGCAGCTCTTGACACAGCAGCAAATGACGAAAGAGCAGATGTAGAGCATCTGGCCGAAGGCCTGTCCAACCCAAAATGCTGACCCTGACATTTGTGAGATGCTGATATTTGTCTTCATTCACTTCTGTTGTCCACTCTCCACCTATTTCCTCATCACTCCTGGAACAGGGACGAAAGTCCAGCTTCCATCTTCTCACCTCCCCTTCAGATGGCTGCTTCTCTGGAGACTCTTTTGCTTCTCTGTGATACTTTCTGCTTCCATTTCCCAAAGTCCTTTAATAGCTCCTTTACTGCAGCTGTGTAAAATTGACAGTGCTTTAAACCTAGGCCCTATGGGTGTGCTTTGTAGGTGCAGCTGTTTATAGCTGTTACTTGGTTTCACTATTCCACTGAGAATTTTGAACCTATTCCACAACCAGTCAGCTTCCTCAGGAAAGGTACACCATGAGCTGGATACTCCATTTAGTTCTGAAGAAATACCCTGCACATACCCCTTTCCTATTTTCCCAATAAAGAGCTCAATGTTCATGCAATGCAGATGAAACATCGCACCCCACCACCTTCAGTGAAGGTGTGATTTGCCACCTTCACTGGTCCCTCATTTTCAGAACAAATGTGACTCCCAGCAAGAAAGTGTCACTTCAAAGACCCTGGAAGTCACTGTATCTTACAAGATGCTATCTTGCCAAGATTTGGACTCAGATGTAAAGGCATAGGTGTGTGTAAGATGAACAGAGGTAATAGACTATGAATGCTTTGACCACAATCCAAAATGGAAATTTTCTAAAATTTCTTTTTTTCTTTTTTTAAAAAATTTTAAAAGAATTAAATTTTCCTTTTTTCTTTTTTTTTTTTTTTAAATATCTTTCTCTTGCTGTGATTTTTGAGAGTCCAGCAATATTCCTTAATATGGAGCAAAGGAGATAAGATAACAATAAAATAAAACAATAAGGAAATAGACGTGTAACAAATCCTTGAGAAACAATCCCTGAGACACAATCCCTGAGACATAACATGGCTTATTTTTTTACAGTGGTTATAGGGGAGCAACAGTTGTATGGGTTATGAATTACACAAGCCCTGATGCTCCCACAGTTTGCTTCTGGTCTCCAGGAGGAAACGCCCTTCCACTCTGCAAAACTGCAGCAGCTCAAGAGCTGTGCTACCATTGACTGTTAGCAGATTTAATTCCAGTTAAAGGGTCAAAATGTCATCAAATGAAAATGAATGCTGCGATTCTGCCAGGCTGAGGTACTTAACAACTTCTTTGCTTCATTTTTCAACAATAAGACAGGTTTACCTCAGGACAACTGGCCTCCTGAGCTGGTAGACGGGGACAGGCAGCAGAATAACCTAACTGAAATCCAGGAGGAAGCAGTTCATGACCTGCTGTGCCACTTAGATGTTCACAAGTCTATGGGATCCATACTAGGGTGATGAGACAGCTGGTGGAAGAGCTCACCAAGATGCTCTCCATCTTTTCTTATCAGTCCTGGCTCACCAGGGAGGTCCCAGAGGACTGGAAGTTGGCCAGTGTGATGCCCATCCATAAGAAGGGCTGGAAGGAAGATCCGGGAAACTACAGGCCTGTCAGCCTGACCTTGGTGCCCGGCAAGGTTATGGAACAGATCTTCTTGAGTTGACAAGGTGGTGTAAGGTCATAGGTTTGATTTGATGATCTCAAAGGTCTTTTCCAACTTAGCTGATTCTGTGATAAACAAATTTAATATCTGTGTTTAAATGAAGTGACTTTTCTAGCCCTGATTAGACTTGTGTCTGGCTGGTCACTCCCCCAGATTTTGTGGAAGGCCTGTGTAATTTAAAAGAAAACACAGATTTGAAAGCATGTTCTGATTTCCTCCTTCTCCAGATTTTTCTTTTTCAATATGCATTATTTCTTTTTTCCTTTTGATTCCTTGATTCCCATAAAACAGAGGACACAAGCTTGTTTTATGTTATTGGGCAGGTTGGTAGTTGGGTATTTTTGTTTTGGTTTGGGCTTTTTCTGTTGGTTTTTTCTTATTCCTTCTGAGGTGTTAAAAGCCTTCATGGCATGTAGTCCACACACGGGTTTGTAGTCCATCCTAAAGCAATTCTAGCATGGAGCTTTCATAATAAGTTGTACTCACTGAGTTGAAACAATAACTTTAGAGTACCAGTGGGGGAAAAAATGTATAATTTCTTTCCATGTGGATTGCCCTCAGAAAATAATGATGCTTAGAATTGTTTTAAAGTACAAATGCAAAGCTCAGTCATGTATCAGCCGCTTCCATAGGTGCTACTGCAGAAGCAAAATAAGTTCAACAGACAGGAAGGAATTATCTTAGAGGGATTTTACTGGCCACAAAAAAACCTAAAATCTCTAACGTCCATGCTTTTAAGTTTTGCCAAGTGTAGAACAGACTGTATTGAATTATGTACTCATACACCTGTTTTGTTTGGGGCTTTTTTGTAAATCCAGTAATTCAAATTTTTCTAGTGCACATCACTGTTTTCTCTGTGAAGCTCTCCACAGCAGCTTTTAACTCCCAGCTCCATGCTTTAATAACAATACCATCTGGCTGAGTTTATCAGACTTGCCTCTAGGGGTTGAAAGACTATTTTTTCCATTATAATTAATGAGATTTGGGTGTCCAAAACCCCTGGGCAGTTGTGAATACATCATCTGCGTCTTTTGGGATTCGGAAGTACTTTTGAGACTTTCAGACAGAAAAGCCATTAAGCTCACCTGAAATGATAAGATGCTGTCCAGTATTAATGCTCAATACTACTTTCTGTGTGAAGTGACCAAAGCTTGCTTTGTAGCTGAGAGGCAGTGTTGTTGGCTTGGTTAAGAATGAACAAACCTCTTGAGGACCTTAGCAAGTACATTTAATTTTTATTCCAGAAATATTGACCTGAAGCCAAGAAAGGTATTTTTTTGTTGCCCACATAAAAGAAACATTTTAAATGTCTTACATTAGAGAAAAATTAGGTACTTATAGGAGTACATAAAATTCTGGCAAAGCCTCAGTAGCAGCACTATCTTTGGTATGATAAATGTGCAAAAATTTGCTTCAAAATGCTATGCACAGAGGGTGGCCAGCCTTAATGTCAGGTTTCAAAATCTCCTATGATCCCAGTCAACAAAACCACTTTCATATTTACAGAAGAGATGAGAAAAGAGGGCAGGAAGTTGCTCCTAGTCATCTCGCAGACTGGATTTCAGCTGTGAGGGCAGACCTTTACTGTCTCTTCTTCATGATTTCTGGCAGCTGAGGGCTTAGAGGCTCCCACAGCTGGAACATCTGGACCCAGTTGTGCTTAGGAATCACATTTGAAATGAACATCAGTCTGGTTACTTCATTCTTAAGCAAACTGCTAAATAGATTGACAGCATAAATGCTACACCAAATTATTTCTATCCTGCGAGTAAGTAAAGCCTGTCTAATGACAGATGTATTTCATAAACATAAGTGGATCTTCAGCATTTATTATGAAACATTTCTCCATGAAAATTGTGCAAAAATAAAGATTTCTAAGACAGAATTAAAAATGTTTTGTATCTACTGCAGGAAAATCCTTTCAGCAGAGGTAAGATAGATGGGCTCACTAAAATAGCAAATGATATAAAAAGAAAGTGGCTTCAATCAGAGGGCAGGTATTTGCTGTTAAATGGCAAATAAAAAGTAAGTAGTGAGTCAGTTCAAATAATATTGTTCTGGGTAATCTATTTGGGTGTGCTTATATAATCTATTTATAAGATTAGAATCTACATACAAATCTCTGTACTCAGCCTTGTTCAGTTTTATGTTGTTTTGGGTTTATAACAAAGGTTCCTTCCGTATGTTTTACAGCAAAAAATGGATTTTTGAGAAAACTCATGAACTATCATAATTTTCATGCAATAGTTTTCTGGACTTAAACGTGATACCTCAGATATGACTCAGTTATTAGATTTGTAAGCTGCATGTGGGAGGATGTGGTTCTATGCTCAGTGGAAGCAGAATACATATCTTGTACTACCTCTCAAAATAGCAATTTTAACTGCAGGATCTCAATTTCCCATTGTGCCAGTGTTCGCAGAGATCGGATCTGGCTGAAGATTAACCTTCAACTCAGAAAATTAAAAAAAAAAAACAAGCACAAATTTTTCAGCAAGGTCAGTTTGCTTGGCTGAGCCAACTCAATGGAAGGATGGAAGCACAAGGTTAAGGGCAGAGAGGGAACAGGAATCACCCTTCTGGCCCCTTCTGGTGTGGTCTCAGGTCAGCTTTTGCTTCTAATGTCATCACACTCAATATGAACACACATATACAGAAAACAGACAGGCAGCTCAAGACATCAGAAGCAGCTGGCTACATGCCAGCATATAATAACTCTTGATAAGTCACGTTGCTGACTGTTGGATCTAGAGGGGGTTGTGTGTTTTTGTGGTTGTGGGTTTTCTTTAAGACTGCCAGCTCTATATTCTACATGGATTTTAGGCAAGATCAGAGAAATAATTAGCTATGTAAGTATGTGCAGAAATTTCTCTCACAGTGAAACAGAAGGAAATCCTGACAGACCTAGATGAGACAGAAGAAACAACAGCAATTATCCCAGGAATAAGACACGTTTCAGAATAAATGCTGTATTTAAATAAAATGACAGTAGACTCAGTAGGATGTCAAAAGATATGGGTACAGTAATGTCTGCATTATTATTTGTTGTGAATTTCAAAGACTGCAGACTGGCCCCTAGAACAGTTTATTAGCTGCGCTCAGCAAATCACTTCTTCCCTTGTTTACTGGTATAAGTGAGCAAAAAGGGAATACTGTAATTCAAGGAATTACAGGGAATTCATTGCAGAGCATTTGCACCATATAGCCAGTTGTTAAATGATACAAACATTAAAAAGGCAAGACCCCACTTATGCTTGTGGAAAGGTAGAACCTTTGTATTAAAGGAAAAAAATAATGTAAACCAATTTGGGACCAATAATCTGAGAGGGGATTGTTGATTCATGTATACTGTAAGAAAATCATTGTGAGCTACTGCAAGCTTGTATTTATTTTTCCATATTTCCACCACCAGCTCCCTCCTGAGACAGTAAATGTGACTGAAATATTGTTTTTCCATCCCCAGATGGCAGTGCTGCCTTCCAAGATAATAACACTTGGTAGCTCTGGGAGAGAAATGCTGCCGGTCTCTGGCTGTCTTACATGCCATGTTTCTTTGTTTCAAGGGAAATATGCTAAAAATTCTCATGTAACAAGACTGGGGTAATCACAATGGGCTTTCTAATCCAAGTCTTACACAGCAGCCATCTTCTGTTAGAGGCACTCACCAGATTGCATCCTATTCACGAGAAATGATGTCTGTGACTGCCAATCAGAAATTCTGCTGAACTTTAACTGTAGAGTTTTGAATATCTTCTAGGTGGACTAGAGAAGAAATAAATAAGATGATGGCTGTTTTGGCTCTTAAAGGTGCTGTAGAGACATAGACTGCACATAGTAATACTGGTTCTTAAGCCTTTGATATCTGGCCTAATCCTGCTTCCACTTTCCTCAACAGGGCAGGCACTGAGCAGCATTGTAGGCACTACATAAGGCTGTTAAATCTCACACTGGCTTGCAGGCTGAGATACTGGCTTGGTCCCACTCTGCCTTTCTCTGCACAATTGCATAGTGCGGAGTTACCTGGAGCAAGAACCGAGCTGTTATTCTACCCTGGGCTACCCTCACTGAGGTGTAACAACGAGACACCTTTGCTGGGCAATTTATAATGTCCATTACTTTATCCTAAATATAAAATAAATGTGTATCATAATAAAAGAAACCTGGTGCATAGGGATGGTTGCCAGCTCCAGTGGTGTACTGAAAAGACAATAAAGAGCTCTCAGAACCTCTAGAGAACCCAGGAGAGCCATACCTGATCTCTTGGAAAGTGAAGCTTTTCAGCAATTGAAAATCCAACTGAATGCATGTTGTTCTTGTCTATTTTGAAATGATGAGCAAGGTCCTTCCAGGCTGGGAGGGTATGATCTTTTTCAAAGATCTTCATTCTCTCTGCAGCTGCTTTGTGGGTAACAGGCAGGAAGCTGAAAAAGAACTCGCTCTTTTCCTTCACTGCAGACATTTGTGTGTGTCAAGCCCTCTCTAAAAATTTCTGCTGCTTCTTGAATATCCTAAATCCCAGGTGGCACTAAAATACACTTCAAGGTAACTTTCTGACCCCCTCCCCTGGCCACCCTGTTTGAAGTTTACAATTCAGAGAGGAGAGGTTTTTTTCCACCTTTCCTGACGACATGCTCACAGAGCCAGTAAGGAAAGATTAAATGCAATCAGAGCTGGAATGTGCACTGCCCTTCCCCTGACAAGCCCAGGGCAGAGGAGGACAAGGGGGCTCCTCGGGTCATAGGTGAGCAGGGAGGAAGAAGGGAAGGACAGCAGTAACTGCATGAAGAACCTGCCACAGAGGCTTCATCTGGAGGTGGTGCTGCTCTGTGCTGCTCTTTAATTGGAGCAAGCAGTAAATATAACCTGGCCTTCCCAGTTAATAGGATAAGAGAAATGCAGATTTAGTTCAGAGCAGCTACTGTGTTGCTAATGGTGCTTGGGTCACAGCTTCCATCCTCAAGCCCTCCTTTATCCTCTTTTATTCCCTTTGATTTCCTACACTGGAAAAAAAATCCTTTTTTTTTCCAGAAAGAAATATTTACTGTACTTTTCCAGGTTTCTCTAATTCATCCCCTCTCACCCCAAATTCCTGTTATGTCCAGAGCCATGTTTTCGAACCCATCACTTCCATGCCCACCTCTTTCACTGACCTCAGAAATTAATGAAATATTTACTGTACTTTTCCAGGTTTCTCTAATTCATCCCCTCTCACCCCAAATTCCTGTTATGTCCAGAGCCATGTTTTCGAACCCATCACTTCCATGCCCACCTCTTTCACTGACCTCAGAAATTAATAACCCACCCTACCTAAAATGAAGAGATATCAAGCATAAATTGTGCATTCTCAGCTCTACCACAGTTAGAGTTTCTCTATTCTTCTCTGCTAGCTGTAGGGAGCTTAGAGAAAAAATTTACAAAGCTAAAACTAAAAAAAAAACATTAAAATCAAACTTATAAGCAATTTTTTTTTTCTAGTGGAAGCACTCAGCCTTCTAGCCTATTGAGAAGAGCAGGACCTCCTAATCACTACACCACACACACAGCCAACAAATAAACATATCTGTAAATAAAATGCAATAGACACAGCATTTGAAATGGAGAGGAAAAAGCTATCTTTCAAAATGGAGGCTGGATTTTGTACTATTTTCTCAATCAAAAGCCCCCTCCTCAAAAACATGAGCAAATATGAAAAAGACAGTTTGTTTTAAAAGCTGTATTATCAAACCCCTAAAATATACGTTTTTCCTCTTTAGATCTGCACACACAGAAAAGAGGGAAACGGAACTCAGTAATCTCAGTCATTTAAAGACACATCTGCTCATCCCCAGATTTTGATTTCAGCTGTCACCAATTCACCTGAAATGATTATATGAGAAGCCAAGCTTATCAACTCCAGTTACTTATTTCCAGTGATTACAGCACTTTGCAAGTCTGATGGTCTTTGCCTGCAAAATATGACAGACTGAAATATAATACTGATTTATTTTTTAGATAACCAGATTTCTCAGTTCAAAAGAAAACCAACACAAAATATAAACAATATTACTGCAGCTTCAGGATAAAGATACTTCAATTTTCTAGAATAAGTTTGCTGCCAAATTGATTTTTCCATGGCTAGAACATATTTTCATTTTAATGTTAAATATGTAAAGTTTACTGAAAACAGGGATATTTTATCTGAAATTTAAAAACCCAGATCAGTCTTCTTCTGCCTAAATAGAAGAGAAAATTTGTAACTGGTTCTTGTAATTTCCTTTATATATATACTGAAAAATTACATTTGACACAACTTTGAAATAGTATCTGCCTTTTTTTGTTTCCAATGCATTAAATTGGAAGACAGTAGCAAAATTTGTTGCAATGGTTGGATTAAATCACCCTGACATTAATATTACATATCTTTCACTATTAATAAACAATGTAAAAAAAGTAAAAACATTTGGTAACTTCTGCTTAAGACCAAGATGTTACAGCACTTTCTGGGATACAGCCATCCCTGGCATACTTGCAGGACACATGCGGATAAAGGGATATGGTTAAGGGTTTCTTCTTCTTTTTCAGGGACATATGAGGGGAGAAAAAAGGCATTGAAGAGTCTCCAAAAAAATTAGAAGAAAATTAGAAGAAAACTAAACATCATGGGGTTTAGGAAAAAGGGCTAAATAAAAAGAGGCTGTGAATTCACTCATACACAAATTGTTTTCTTATTTTGCCTGTGGAATTCTAGTTAGAAATACACAGGTTGCATAGGAGAGTTGTCAGTCTAATCTTACATTTTCCTTTGAACCAAAATCCTCTGTCTCACTGCATAGGTCAAACAGGGCAGCTGTATTATAGAACTTAGCTGGCAGAACTTGGTCTGTCTTCTGAAAAATCAATGTTTTAAAAAACCAGAAGTGACTCAGAGATGTGGGACAGGAAGGCTTTGCACCTCAACTGGCAGTGGCTTAACTCTCTAAATCCTCCCAGGGAAGGTGAACTTATAAACATATAACTTGTAACTTGTAATTATGTTGTTATGAGTTTTTTGTAATTTTTGATGTGTTGGTGTTCTAATGAGTAGATTATCTATACAAGGAATGATTATTGTTTGTGGACTTTTTTTTGTGTTGGAGATAAGTTTTGTGTTATGAATTATTGGTAAATTGTTTGTGAGTTTTTGAGATTTTGTGGAAGAATAATTTAATGGTATTTTTGTAGAGGTTTTTGTTTATTGATGTTTGGGATAGAAAATGTAAATTGAGGAGTGCTTTTTGGATGAAGTGGAATGTTGAAGAAATAATTTTTGAGATTAGTGATTATAAGTGGCTCATTTTTTGGAATTATTGAGAGAGATGGAAGTTTAAGTTGAAGTGGTTTTATTTTTTTAATGATTTTGTTAATTTTTTTTAAGGTCATGGAGTAGTTTTTATGAATTGGAGTTTTTTTGTGGATTATGAATATTGGAGAATTTTAGGGATTATTTGTTGGTTTGATGTGGGGGTTTTTTAAATATTTTTTTTAATTGATTTTTTGAGGGTATTTAATTTTGTTTGGTTTATGGGTTATTGGTTTATTTAGATGGGATGGTTTGTTTTTTAGGTTAGTTTTAGGGTGGTGAGTGTTGCAGTGATTTTTATTAAATTGTATTTTTGGGGGTTTTTTTATTGTTTTTTTTTAAAAATATTGTTTGGAGTAGGAAGGAACCTGTTACAGGTCCTCTTTCATAACACAGCATAACTGAGACTCCTCTCACTCCTGCTTTTCCCTTTCTGCCATCACCTACTATGCAGCTGGAGCACAAGTTTTATTCCAAACATTTTAACTGCAGTATTCAATAAGACTACTAATAAACACGACCCACTGCAGTGGCACTTGGTGTTTCAAAGAGATCTTTCTCTGTCTTGCAAACTGACAGATTTTATTTTCTTTACTCATGTGAAAGTACCTGATTCAGCTGGTCAGCAGCCACACTGATTTGGTTGAGTGAGCCAGAAGCGGCCATCCACCAGAATTCTCAAGACTGAGCCAGCCTGGCCCCCATACCAGGAAGCAGGATCACACTGCAATCCAGGTTGCTCTTCAGCCAGATATTGTCAATTTCTATTCACTTTTATATATTTTTTTAATTTATTCACAATCACTATCCAGGATATTCAAACCGGACCAGATTTGGACATTTTGAAGCCCTAATTACCAGTCTAACAGGGAAGCCTATGTTAATTGTCAGTAAGACAGTGAGACTATTATTGAAGTAACTGTTGGCAACAAACCTAAAAGCCTGTTATCAGCAAAGGAGAAAGCCTGCCAACTTTATGCTAAAAAGAGTTTTTACACAGAGTGGGGTTTTGATTTGGGAAATTAAATCAAAATGCAGAGAGTATTTCCAAAAAGAATTATTATGAAGGGATACCAAAATGGAAGATGGAGCCAGGAGAATGAGGAAGAAAAAGATGCTTGGGAAATTTTTCTCTGGGTGCATAATTTGGTTCGAGGAAAACAGAACATGGGGAAATGAAAAGAGGAGAAGTTGTCTTTTCATGCACTAGGAGCTGGAGACAGGTTGCAGGGAGCAGCATAGGAACTCCTACTGCTTCTAGAAATTCTCAGGAGCTTGATTACTCTGGCTTGCTTAGGTTTAAAGAGACTGATGCCTTTGTAGGAATGAAGGAATGTTTCCATGAGGTGGACATTCAAATCTTGTTTTATTTCTATTGTTTTTTGGGGTTTTTTTTGCCTAATTCATGGGGCACTACCACAGATGGTCCAGGAATTTAACTGCATAAATTTCTTCCTGTTGCAGAGACCCTTGATCCATTTTGCTCTGCACTTGTGACATATTGTAATAATGTGTTTTGAGTGCTTAACTGTACACTTAGAGTATTTGGGGTTAATGTAGTCCCAGAGACCTTTCTGAAATAATTTTTATTGTGTTTGCCTATGTCAATGAGGGAGATAAACCTGCTGGAGGAACGAACCACCTAATGGCATCTGATACCATCACACAGAGAAAAATTTGCTGTGAAATCCCATGCCAGCTTGTAGCCTGCTCCCCCTGAAGCACTGGACATGCCTTAGGGCAAAATTCCTACCCCCAGGTCTTTGTATCATGCATCGTCAGGTATTTGTATCCACTCCTAAGTTTCATGAAATTAAATAGGCTAAATCAGCTGTCATTCAGTACATTAAGAGTTAATGTTCAATCATAATTTTACCAAGATCCAAGGGAAAAAGATCCAGAATAACTTGAAAGATGATCCCAATTTAATATTGATGACCAAATATTTTGGTAGGCTATGACCTACATGATAGGTGTTTCTCAGAAATTATCTAATAAATCACCACTAAATAACATGGAAAAGTATAATGCACAGATTGCTGTGGAAAACAATCAGTCAGGTCATTTCTGTTATCTTTGCAATCCTTCTTTCTGGACTAGATGTTGGAGAGATCTCTTGGTGGCAATGGATATTTCCACTCACTAAGGCCAGCTCAGTTGCTTGAAGATGCTTATTCTACTGGGAAATTTATTTTGATGTATACTCTGTGATGCTTTAGCGCATTCTGGTAAGAAGATCTTATGATAGAGTTGATAGGAGATAGTAAAATACTTCCCAGAGGAAGTGGCAAAACTTCTATTTAGAAACTCATGAGTTTTGCCCCTCTTACAAGAGTTTTAAAAATATAGACAGCGTTTAGAAAATTCAGTTGAAAAATAATATTTCTCTGTCAGATTTATGGAAGCAGCTGCAGGGGGATATAAGTGCTGAGTTTGGTGTACAGGTATTGACCATGCAAGATGACAATACTGATGTTGAACTGAAGTGATTTTTCTTGGAATATTCTATGTGAGAATCTATATGAGCTTTGAAGCTCTAATCATACCACCAAGAATTCTTCAGTAAGCCACTCCTTTTCCTCACAGAAACAAGTTCATCTGATCCTCTTAGTATTTTTCCATCATGAAGGATCTAATTTTCTCTCTCCTGATTATTCAGCATCTTGCCTGATACAAATCCAAAAGCTAGTATAACTCTGCTCTTTTCCTTGTTACTGCTTGAGTTTTCTAAAGGTAGTTTTAACTTTCTTGATTGCCTTCCCTGCTATACAATCTCATACAGAAGTAGGATAGCCACTATCACTTGATCAAATTCTGTACCCCTAATCTGAAAAATAATGCTCATTTAATTTATGAAAAAATGTTTACTAATTTTTTTTGCATGCATGATTTGGCCTGAGAAGTCAGATTTTTCTGGTGTTGAAATTCGCAGTATGTTTTTTTGCCATGCTTTGTAATACTTTTCTTCCTCTTTCCATAATGAATCAGTTAAATACTGCTTCTTATGGCAAAGTTTGCAGAACATTTTCTGTGTCTGCTGGGGCATCTTTGTTAATGCTCATTATGGGCCTGTACCAAACCCTCACAAAGTAAAAGGAAACATTCCCTTTGGAGGAATCTGACTTTGGATCAAGCTCTCAAATTCCATTTTGGTTTTAAATGGCTTCTCCTTCCCCAACCCTCCCCTACATATTTGCAATGCATTGAGGGAATGATAAAAGCTAACACTTGCAATACCCTTTGCTCATTTGAAAGCAATGCTTTTAGAAGGAAATAAATGTGATATTGTGTACTCACTTATATTAGCCATGGGTAAAATTATGCTGCATTGGTTATTGTTCTTTACATATATTACCAATTGAAAAGGAAATGAAGTTAGAATTAATGGACCCATTTGTACAAACATGATTGTTAATATTAATACACAGGGTAAATCAGTTGGCAAGAGCAGAAATAAATTAGTGAGTGTCTTGAACACAGTATTTCACTAGAGACTAGCTGCACAGATGCTGAAAATACAACCCTGTATTTAAACTGGTGTGTCGGGAGGCTTCTCTTAGAGTTCAGGAGAAATATCAAAGTGCAGATTCCCCATTGTCCAAAAGTCTACAGGTGTTGCCAGGAGATTATTAGTGTTTTCTGAGAAAAAGCACTCTGTAAAGGAAGGAGCTGGAAGAAACAACCTTTCCCATTTCCTTCTATGGCTGCTGGGCTCACACTGCAGTTGCAGGACTTTATAGATTGATTTTAAAAAATAACCAAAAAATTAAAAAAAATAACCATAGATAATCGGTTGGATCTTTTTTCTTTTTTTTTTTCTTTTTTTTTCTTTTTTCTTTTTTCTTTTTTCCTGGTAGGCTCAGGCAGAGTTTTTATAACCCAGTTTTTGAACCCTGCCTGCCTGGGGAGTGCACAGGTTGATTTCCTTGTACCACCACTGGTAAGAGCAGACAACACAAGCAAGAAGACTGCAAATGCAGTTATTACCCTCAGATGTGCAACCTCTTGGGGCAAAACCCTGTCTCTAGTTAAGAGGTAAAGCTTTGGGAGAGCTCATTAGAAATCTTAGTAGTAGAGTAGAAGTTTTGGTAGTCAGTTAACCTTGTTTATAAATCATTCCTCTAAAAACACTCAGTTCATGATCTTCCATTAGGATGTTGAAAGTAGTATTTTTGTGCATCAAGCCCAAATTTCTTTTAATTATTAATTACCTGCCAGGCAAATAGTTTTTTGGGAAAAGGAAAGACACCCATCATAACCACACATCCTTGTTTTGTAATCTCCTTCATTACATCTGATTCTTTAAAAAAAAAAAAAAAAAGGTGTGATAGTTTTGCTGGCCTATTTCAGAGATGATCTTAAATTACCTTATTGAGACAAAGCTATCAATCTCTTAATCTGAAGAAACTGCAGATCAATCCAAAACTTTCTATTTTTATATAACAAGAAAGTGCAATTTTCCTAAAATCAAGGAATCCTCTTGGACATGATCTTTGCTTATGTGAAACATTTTAATATTTTTTTCCCTTTTATCCATTCATCAAGCTTTTCAATAGCATTTGGAATAACCTTAGAAAAAAAAAATAACAATCCCTAAAATGTTGTATTCTGCATCTGAATGATAAGAATCTTAAAACTCAAGGGTAAAGCATTGTTTGCTGGAAGAAAATTTGTCATGGCTTTGATAAAGAAAAACAAAAACAACCTTGGCTTTTCCAGCTTTAATCAAGTAATTTGTGACTCAGCAGTACTCTGTACTGCTGAGTTATTTTCAGAGCGTTTATCACAGGTGTTTCACTTGTGTTCAGCACGTCCTGATTCTAATCTTAATACTTTTATCAATAGTAGGGAGCTTTTGAGAACAAGCAGACTGACTCTTCTGGTTATTTTGTACTGCATTCTTACACAAGCATTATTTATTTGGGATTTGAATATCTTTTCTAACATTCATTTCACCTAAAAACTAGCTCCATCCACACAGAGGGGGTATTCTTGCATCACTAGGTTGAACAAAGAGAGGCATTCATGGAGAAATCTAAAATTTGGGCCAGTTCCTTCAAATCTGAGCAATGATCTGTGTGCTGGACAGAAACCATTTGAAGGAACATTCCTCTTCTTGGTGCTCATCACGTGGGGTCTTCTCATCCAGTTGACTGGCATCTGGGCTGTAATGTAGGCTTAAATCATGATGCCATATAAATAGAAGCAGAAATAACCCACAGTTCTCTAATTAGCCTCATTAATTCATTACTTGTGAGAGCTCCTGTCTTCACTAGTCCTATGATGGATTGCGGCAAATGCAATGTGCATCCCAAGCCAAAGGCGAGGGCATGTAAGAGCACTGTCCATGAGATGATCTTCAGATCCAGCAATGAATATTTCTGTTTAAGTACTTAATATTTTTTAGTACTCCAGGTCATTTTTCTTTGAATGATTATGCTTTTACTCTGTAATAAATAAGGCTCTGCCTGAGGATACCAGAGGGCATGCAGCACCAGAATAATATCTTTGCAACATATTTTGAGTGGTGATCACACCATTTCTAGCTCACCATATGGCTTAGTGCAGCTGTCCTAGCATTAAAATGACCTTCTTCATTACATAAAGGTCACAGAAGCAGAATTCAACATTTTGTAACCCTTGGCGGGGGTACAGGCTATGCAGGGAGTACACCTGTTGTCCTGCCTGCAGTTCAGAACACTGTCACCCATTAATTGATTGAAATACAGGGATTAAAATTTAGCTTGCATTGCTGTAGATACCACCAGTTAATAAACTTAGATGATATTAAACAGTTTAATGTGCTGAGTTTAATAAATAAGAATGCCAACATACTAGCATCAGCTTCTTTATAGGTTTTTCTTTGCTATCCCTAGTAAGCAGAACTGCTACATCCTTCTTTACTCAACCTCATAATATTCTCATCTTTAAGAAAAGAGAAAATAGAAAGGAAGTTAAGGCAATAACCAAATGTTTCTGTACATTAAACAATTAAATTTTTCTTCACTCCAAAAAAGAATTTTTTTGTATATTAATAGCGGAGTGGGGAGAATGACCAGTTTCAACCATTTCCCCCTGCCTTGTCCTGCAGAAGCTGCTCTGCTAATGAAGAACTGAACTCCATTTCCCTGCTGTTTTCCCCAAACTAGCAGAAAAATCTTGAGGTGTTCCTCAGTGTGTTTCTCCTGCTGCTTCATGCTGCTTCAATCAGGCAGCATTTTGAACAAGATGGAGTAGTCAGCCTCTTGACTTAATCAGGATAGTAAAGGTCAAAAAAGTGCATGGGTAACCACTAAAACACATTTTTCCCATAGGAGTGTTCAACAACTTTGCCTTTTTATGGATATCACTAGCTAAAAAAAAAGAAAAAAAAGTTGTAGTTTGCTTGCATCTCTGAAGAACTGCTAGATAGAATGTTTTAAACAACATATTCCAAGAAATATAATTGAATTGAATCAAATCAATTGAATCCAACAGAACTACTATTTCAGCTGGAAGGGACCAATGACTAGTCCAGCTCGCTGACCACCTCAGGCTTACCAACAATTAAAGCAGGACTTTAGGGAAATTGCCCAAATGCCTCCTAAATATTGCTAGGTTCGGGGCATCAACCACCTCTCTAGGAAGCCTATTTCAGTGTATGACTACCCTGTCAGTAAAGAAATGTATCCTAAGTTGGTCTTGATATTGTTCTTTCCATCCCACTGACCATCCAAAAGTACTTTGTGGCAGCCACTGAAAATTCAGAAAAACTCATTTTGGAGGGATTTCATCAGTACAATGCTAATATATTTAGGAATATCTCAAAATCACTTTCCCTCAGCCAGTCTCAGAGCAGCCTATCACTCATACTATTTCTGCCTACTCTATGTGGCTTCCTTAGCAATGAGCTTTCATAAAAGCTACAGATTTTGTTTGTTTAGGATATAACCTAAACATGCTCCCAGACTACCTTATTGAACTTGGAACTCCTAATGTGGGAGCATTTCATTACAAAGGGACTCCAGTCATTGATCTGGGATGTGACATTTTTTCTAATAATTAGTAAAAACATCCTAAGGCATTTGAAAAATTGACACAACACCCCAGAACAAACAAACACCCTAAAACTGTATTTTATTCCCACAGGTAATGGACAGAAAAAAGTGAAAAGGCACTGAAGGTAAAGTACATGATGCTCAGGGAGATTGGCACAGCATTATGAAGCATCTAATTTCAGCTACCAAAGGGACTCATATTGATATTTTTTTTCTCATTCTCTGAGTGTTCTTTTATAGAGAATTCAAATAGAGTCTTCATTCTGCTCTTATGAAAACCACGTTTCTTGGAGGGGAATGTGGGGGAGGGAAAAGAATAGCTCTTTCTGCTTGAAAAATAGCAGCCTACTTAGCACTTATCAGAGGATTAGACACCCTAATGTTCTGAGAAGCGCCTTTTCAGGTACGTAGAGGGAAGATGGCTGCCTTGGGAGTATTTAGAAATTATTTAAATCCATGCAGGTTGCTGAGTGTTTTCTCATTTGTGTATTGTGAGGGACAGATCCAGATTCTAGCCATCACATTTAGAGCTATAAAATTTAAATTAAGAGCAAAGAACATGAAGCAATTCAGAAATACTTCTATTTGTAGGTCATAATTGAAGTTATTGAAAAGGTTGTTATACAGAAAATGTTCTCTCTTCAGGGCTGCCCCAGAAGCTAGAATCTGACTCCTTCATGTTCAGACAGGGAATATGGAAAATATGATCCAGGTCTGACTGATTGAAAGATCAACTCCTCATTCAGGCAATTATTTCTGACATTTTAGATAATTCTAAATCTTTTCAGAATTGAAGAAAGCTATATTTGCAGTACCAATACCTGATTTTATTCCTTTTTTTATAAAAAGCTTGTTATTCTTAAGTAAAAGATGCAAAAGCTCTAAGAGGCACAAAACACTTATTAACATACAAGTTTTACTTCAGCATGAAGAAGAGAGAGAACTCACCTTTCCTCACTTTTCCCTGGTGGCTTTTTGGAGAGGTTTTAACCAGAGTCCCTCCAACCTTTGTCTCCACCATGCCTTCCTAACAGCTGGAGAAGTGTCACATTTTGTGCAGTCACACACTTGTTTACAGTTGTTCCCTGCAATTTGGTTCAGAGATTTAAAATGGCCAGAGATCCTAGCAGACGTATGACTTGCACTGGATCCCTGAAAAATTACTTGTTCTATTGCTTTTTAGGACAATGTTAGAAAAAAAAAAAATGTTGGAATTTCGGCAGAGGAAAAGAAAAATAATGTAAAAAATACTATTGCTGCTTCTCAGTGTTTGGCACTGTAACAGACCAAAATATGAGTCATCCAATTGACAGTTTTAGAGAATGGGAAAGGAAGGAAGGACAGCAAAAAAATTCTCGGACCTGAAACAACTTTCTTTTTCCTCCCCACATTATCTGACAGAATTAATAATCCAACAGGAAATTAAACCTATACACCTGACAAAGAACTGCTTAGATGTGATGCATGATTATAGATGACTCATTCCCATTCTGAAAGACTGGTCTCCTTTAAAGATTCTAGAAAGCTCTGTTTTCTTTATTTTTTTTTCCCCAAAAGACATTTTACATCTTCATTTTCTAAATACGATCTTTAGATGGTGTTTATTTCATACAAAATAAGAAATTTAACAAGCTTCTTTTAATTCTGTTTTCTAGATAGTCAAGTGATTATGAATTTATACATCAGGTTTTTAAATTAAAATATTTTAATACCCTGTTTTCCAAGCCTATGGAAAGAATTGCTTCCTAGGTGCCTGTAAAATCTATTTTCAAACATGTGTGAAGATAGCTGGACACTAGTGAAAAGAAAAAAAAATCAATGTAATGATAACATTGCTAGCAACATAGTAATACTTAACCCTTACATAGCAGCTCTTGCATAAAAGCCCGCAGTGCCTTCACAAAGACTGAAATGATTATTTTTCATAACACCTCTAAGATGCAGAGAACAGTTGCACAATGAGTACTCAGCTAAGGATGGAATCACCAGAGGTGATTACCTCTGGTGCAGAGAACCACCACTATTTAAAGTCTTCACTAATTATAAACAGTTCAAGCAGTAACTTGGTTTCTATCACTGAAACTATCAAGGGATCTGAGTTTTCAGCATTCAGTTATTCCTGAGCTGGAATTTATCCAAGATATCTGGGTTAAGAGGCAAACTGTGACTTTCAGAAAAATTACTATGAGTGTTACATGATCAAAAAGAGGGCACATCCCAACAATAGCCCCATCAAAGGATTAGACCTGCAATATCAGGGTGCTCTTTAATAAACCCCTATCAGAGTATTGACTCAGTATAGACTTAAAAGGTAGACTGCAGTCTAGTGAATAACCAGCACTGTTTGCCGACTGAGTGTAATGTCACTTCACTTGAAGGATTTGACATGATGAGAAAACAAAGTGTTGAAATGTACAGCCTACAACCACCAAGGACTTGTGCTTTCAGGGAACACATTTAAAATATTGTACTAAATTTACAAGGACTATGTTCTACTCACTGCTATACTGGGCAATTATTACCATGGTAAGTCGTGCACCTATAAGACTAAGAAACTGCATGCATTACTGTGAGATCCTCTTATTAAATGCCTATAACATTAAACAGCTTGAATGGTTCAGAATAGTGGCTTTTTTCTGCTCAGGCACATCATTTATTTGTTTTTGAAAATTTAAGGTGTTTCCAGGATTGATATTGCTAACAAAAGAATATTTTTTCCACATTAAAAGGTAAGGTGTTTGACTGAGAAACTCTCTGTTGTATCCTATTCTCTATTTGTTATTGGTTTCTCACTTCTAATAATAATTAGTCCGTATTTTTATTATTTTTAGTATTTTTTTCCTCTAGTAGGGCCTTTACTACAAAGGCCTACTTTACTACTACTTTAATACCAACATGTGCTCCCTAGAGTTGTTTAAATCTCCTGCGGATGCTCCCAGCACTTCCTGGTTATTTGACAAAGGTTTCCAGGCCCTAGGTCCTGGCAAGGCTTGGGGGTGATGCTCAGGTGTCTCTGAGCTCAGGAGCCCCCTATACAGCTGGGTCTAACACTCACTCCAGGATTACCTCAGTCACTGCCACTGCCACCTCATGGACTAGTGTTTTGAAAGATAGAGTATCTTGCTATTTTTCTAAAAATCAATTACAGAGAGCCAAAACTGCACGTTTACGTTACTGTAAGAAGTAATTTATAAATCTGATAGCAAAATTCTGACATGTTCCAGCAAATGGCCTGGACTTGACAGCCTGTCTCCTTGTCCAAGGAACAACTTTTATCTGCTGGCCCTTCTAGGTTTTCTAGAAAAACAGCTTTTTTTCTCTTCAATGGAAAGAGGCTGGACCAAAGCACAGACAAGTGAGGAACTGGAGATAGGAGATGTACAGAAGACAAGACAGAGCAGAGGACAATAATGAAAGCTAGAACTGGGAACAATTAATTTAAAACAAAATCTATTAGGGAAAGAAAATGGGAGTGGAGAGTTACTTTGAAAAGGAGGGATTAAGGAATTAAAAATAAGCCAGCAATAAAGTTCAGAGGCAATAAAGAATGGGGAGCATCTTAGGCATGATGACAGAGATAGGCAGTGGAGAGAAAGGACGAAAAGAGGTAGGCAAGATTCAAGAACTGGGGATATGAACATTAGTATAACAAAACTTCCTGAAATGGCAGCTCTTGATACAGCTCAGTAAAAATTCATCTATTAGATTTTAACTTTTTTTCTCCCCCTCAAACTTGCATAAGTAAGGCTTTGCTCAAAGCTTGGTACGACAGCTAAGATATGAACTCAGATTCTAGGAAATGACAGAACCAACAGTGAGTGTTTCTGTCAGATTTTATCTGGTTTAGGCATTTTATTGCTTTTTTGCAATGAATGGCTTATATTAAATCTGGGCAGTTATCTAGGAGAAGAGAAGTAAATTTATATCTATTAAAAAGAAAGGGAGAAGCTGAAATAGAAAGACCAAGGAAGGGGGAGATCAGTTGGAATGAGAACAAGATTGTAGGGCCTTTTTTGAACTGTATTGTTGGTCACAATTGAGCCCAGTCTGATAAAAATGGAAAGTGATACTCATCTGCTGGAATATGAAATTTTGATGGAAAACAAAGTATAATTTTCTTGTTCTGACAGAAAAAAGAGCTCTGAAAAAAATTTCTATGGGTATGGGATATTTGTTGTTGACAGCCGGGACATTGTGAATGTCATTCGGTGAGAGCAGAAGCATACACACCACACGAACTTTTTCCAGGGGAAAAATGATGTTGCTTTCCAATGACCCCTTACTGGAAGGCTACAGGCCACTTCCTAGAATCCTGATACCAATGGTGGTCCTGACACTACTGCAGGATAACTGCAAACCCCTTGCATGCACTACTCAGAAGTTGCTGAAGTAGGATCCTTGGTTTATTCCTTTGATCAAATAAAAGGTGTAAACCTGTCTGCTTTGCTAAAGCCCTTAAATTTCCAGTAGCTTTGCTTGTAGACAGCTAAGGAGATTTACAGATGTGTGCAAAAAGCAGTATCTGACAGTAAATTCTTCCCTCTTGTATCATCACCATTGCTGGGAAACCTTTCAGCATCCTTAGGGAGAAGGTCTTTCCAGTCCTTCAATTGCACAACTCAGCCCTCTGATGTGGTTGGTGATTCGTCTCTTTTTGTTCTTCTTGAAGAGCCTGTCTCTTTGATGACGGTCTTTGATGTCCCTGTTTAAGATGCAAGGATACTGCCTTTTTCTACCTTAAAAGAGAAAGATTTAAAGCAAGGCAGAGGTCATAGTATAAATAGCGTTCATAAAATCAAAACAAAATTAATTAAGATTGTTTCATCAGATTTCTCATAGTTTCTAGTGCAGTGAAAATCACTAATATTTTATGGATTTTTCTGTATATGTTTTTGAATTTAAGTTTGAGGATTTTTTGTTTTGGTTTGGTTTGGGGTTTTGTTTTGGTACTGTTATATGTTTACACAATTTAGATAAAATGTAAATTATTGCAGTTTCTATGAATCATTTCAGATGGTATTCAAGGATTTATTACAGTCATTATGACCATAGATTCAACTCTTTCACATGTAGCTTACCTTACTGAAAGACATTATCACTGCTGCTGAGAGCATTTGTTTAGAGCAAGGAGAGGTCTCATAATAATGACATCCATCCCTTTTCTCTTTAGGTATTCCTCCAGATAATTTTTTCTGTTTCCTGGAGGATTTGCCCAAACTCTGCAGTGGCACAACAATGACAAAATAATCATAAGGAGATACCCCCTAGAATTTGAAATTTCTTTTATTGGGCAGATACTGACAGTTATGCGCAAGAAAAAGCCTTTTCCTTCTAATGCAATAAATTTTCCATTGTGGCAGTACTTTCAGACATAGGAAGGTGCAGTGCTCAAGGATTGAAATGAGCTCTGTACAAAGCAGTGTGTCATTCACTGCCTTGACTGTTGGGCTTATTCCCTCTCCATTATTCCTAACTGGTGTCATAGATTGTCACTTTTGAATTTTAAAGCAATGAAATATGCCGTTAATATAAAAGACTCCCTGACTTGCATGAATTTGGATGATTAGAAAATTCATTCCCCAGTAGGGATTTTTAAACTGTAATGAAGAATTAAAAATACCCCACTGCATGTCAAGGAAACTGCCAGATTTTCCGAAGGTCTTTTACTTATAAGGTAGGAAAGGGCTGAGAGTCCAGCTGTTAATGGAAATTATAGAGGAGAGCTAGAACTTTGCCCAGCAGAACTGTCTGGGCTCTACATAGGCCAGTGAGCTGTAAATAAGTTTAAAACCTGCATGCTTGGGGAGGACTACATGTGCATTATTTCACTGTATATATTTTCTTCAGAAAGCATTAAATTAGGATTTCAGCCTTTCTGACTGGTATTATGACAATTTGGACAATGAGCTAGGAGAGAATACCATGCAATTTCCAGAACAATATGGTTGTATATAGAAATTTCATGGTTAGAGTGACTAATAGTGAAATAAGGCTTGCAATTTTTTGCAGCAAATGAAAACTGAGCTCTTTCAAAAACCATCAGAAAGTGGAAATTTCATCTCTGAGGAGTCTGACACAATTTTGTGGGGTGTTGAGGACTTATTAGCTATAAGCCGTAATTCTATTTAGAGCCTTGCTCCATAAATGACATTGCAACTGCTTTGTTCAAGAGAAAAGAAAGTGAAGATTTGTAATTCATGTAGGATTCACTGAAGAGTGTGGGACATAACAAGCAAGCCTCAGCTTGCCCATTACTTGAGGAAATGAAATATCTTTTTAAGGCTAATGCTTTGAGGCTTGTGAATGTTAAAGTTCAGACTAGTTCTCAAACAATATAGATGGAATATGTATAAATAATTGGTAACTGTTACACCATGATATTAACCCTCATAAGATTGTTATCACAGTGATGCCTCTGCTTGTCATCTTCCAGGATGTATCTTTGAGGATTTGGGTTGGGAATTACAGTGACGGAGAGTATGAGACAATCTTGTACCTTCCCCAGCTCAACAAGATTCTAAGGATGATCTGGGGCATTCAAGATCAACCGGGTAGGTAAAGGGAACCACTGAGATTCAACTGAGTACTGGGAATTCACTTCTTTACCTGTTTATCAGATAAATGAGGGAATAGGGGAAGCAGGAAATGGTGCAAACTGAGATCTGAGTGTCAAGGAAGTGTCAAGGGCAGATGGTAAAGCAGACAGAGGAAGAGATGGAAAGGTGTTTGTTCCTCTACCCATGCCTTGGCTAATGATTTGGAGTGCAGCTACCACCATCCACAGCCTTGCACAGGGTGAACCCAACCCACAGACACTGGAAAAGTGCCTTTAGATGAGCAATAACCCAAAACTCACTGCTGGTAACAGCCAGTTGCAAATAACTTCATCTACAGGTATCAATAGTTTAGAAAAATATTCTCTGCCACATGACACAGGTAAAGAGATAAACAGAGAATGTGGCCTGGGCAAGAGAACAGGAAATATGAATACCAATCTAGAGATGGACATGGGGAGGAGGGGCCTGGGAGAAGAAAGAGTGAAAAAGATATGCACTGGGCTAATTCCTGCGGCCTGGCCTTTCAAACCCCTCACCTCTCCCTGTTGCCTTTACTGCTTGCTCACATAGCTTGACAGATTCTCTAGCTAAATTATCAGTGCTACTTTCCTCTAATTTTATTTGTGCTTATTTTGCAGCCTGAATATGTACTTTTAAGATGGTCTCTGAAACACTGAGAAGCACTATATGAAACAAGTTGCATGAGTACTCACCAACATGGAGGCAATTAATTTCCTACTTCTTAGACATAGGTTCTAAGGAGCAAGAATAATAAAGCACAATGGGTGAAAGCAAAAGAAAGAAAAGCAAAAAAATCTGTAAGTCGACTTTCTTGGGGTGGCTTAGAAATACAGCTTTTAAGGTAGAAAAATAATTAAATTTCTTTTCACTTTGACTGTATTTCTGTTAGTTTTGTGCCAAATTCTGCAATTTTTCTGGCATTGACACAAAAAGGGAGCACCTGCATCTACTTCAAAAATCTGAAAATTCTGATCTTAAAATAAAGCCTTCAGCAAGGCATTTCTCTATCACATGTGTTCTTTTCTTTTATCAATTTACAACCTGGATCAGGAAGGGAATTTTGGGGTTTGTTTGAGGTTGTTTTCCTTCCCAGGGGCTTTTGGAACTTGAAGGTAGAAAATCCTTAGGTAGGGATATATTTTATTCTTGAACAGTGAAATTGCATTCAGTTTTGACTGATGTGAAAGTTATTTATAATAATTAATTGCCTTCAGTAATGTGTCTTGATTGGGAAGATTCTTCAGTGTGTTAACACTAATGTCTGAAAATGTTCTACAGAGGATTGTTCACTAGTTTGATCAGCATCTCTAGCACCAGTTGCATCACCTACTGCGTCCCAAAATATCTCTGGACCAAAATATATCACCAGTGCCACTGTCTCCTTTTGGGTCACCCCTCCCACTCCCTCATATCTGCTGGGTGGAAAAAAACTCACAGCTCTCTGGGATTATAGTTAGTACCAGCCCAGCCCCTGTGGTGACATGATGAGGAAAGTCATCAGGCGGAGTTTCCAGATTCCTCACTTATTCTCTATGTATGGCTGTTAAGTGCAGGAGAAGTCCCAAATGACCATTTGTTGGACTTGATTCTTCTGCACAGTCCCTTGGAACTTCTCCTTTATCAGCTGCTTATGAGCAGATATGCTGTAAGATGTTGTTCTGGAGGCATGCAGTCCAAATACTCCTCATAATAAAGGCTGGGTTTGCTATGAAAAGTTACACCATACTTAAATTGGAAGGCCAAACATCTGAAATGTAGGATGTTTCTGTAATTAGCTTGTCTGTGTAATCTTAATTTACACACAAATTTGTATGGACAGCTGCAGTTCATAAAGCTTTCACTACAGGAGCCAGGTCTTGGTAAAAATACATTCTGCATGCAAAGGGGGCAGAACTAAGGATTTCCAGGCAACCATGGAAAAGGTGTTTTCCAACCTATTAACGCTCAAACCCTGTGGAGTTGCCAGGATTCTTGGTGTAGATGCAGAAATCCCTAGGCAGTACAGAATAATAGAGGGTAAACATAAAGCTGTTCATCACAGAAGGATTTCAAAAAGACTTTTGAGGCTGCTCAAAACACAAGACTGTTGCCAATACTAGGTCAGATCAGCCATGACTATGTGCAGCTGCATCTTGAAAACCTCAAAAAATGGATGGAAATTTCAGAGTTTACCTGCACATCTTGACAGGGTTATATTGCAAAGGTTTTCCTCCTAGTGAAAAGTTTTTCCTTATTTTAGACCAAGCCTAAGACTCTTCAGCAGTCTTAGGATCTCTCAGTATTTTCTTTTGGTCCAGTAGGTTGTCCAAAACTTGATTCACTTTTTCACATGAAGCCTCCCAAGCTCCAGGCAGATGGGAAAAGAAACTTCCTAGTCTCTTTTAGGGAACTCCTTTCAAGAACAGGGTGATCTTCATTTTACCTTATTCATAGGGAGAAAGAGTATTCAAGATAGAGTCCAACAATAATCTTCTTTTTAGAAGGATTACTACAAATTTTTTATAGACATATGAGCTTATTCTATCCCAAGAGCAGAAGTTTGTTTGTCTCCTTGCTGAACATCATAAAGTTTCTGTTTTCCTAGTTCTCTAGTTTATAAAAATCCCTGTGGATTCAAGTTATCACATTCATTTTGCAAGTAATTCCCTCTAATTTAGCATAATTCATAAATTTGCAGGTGGTACATCCTAGGTCATCATCTAGGTCATTGGTTAAGACATCCAACAGTGAGAAAGAACAACCATTAGACTGCTCTTCTCACTGCTGGCCACCAAGCAGATGCTGAGGTACTCACTGATAAATGTTAAGCCGAGAGGTACTGTTAATTTTTAGTCCATCTAAACATCATTTCTTCCAGTCCACAGTTCCTCAGCTGACAGCTGGCAGTGTATGGAGTCAAAAGCTTTCCTAATGCTGAGATACATGACATCCACAAACCTCACTTTGTTGTAGGAGGCACCCGGGCTTGCTGAACATCATTTGTCCCTGGTAAATCTGGGGACTGTTGATTAAAACTGTAAAATTTTTGTTCTTCATATTCTTATTAATGCATCCCAAAAAGACAGGATGTGTGATTTTTCCAAGGTCTAAGGTGAGCCTGGCTGACCTGTAAGTCCTTGGACCCTTCCTCTTGTCATTTTTAGAAATGGCATCCAGTACCACTGTGCAAATCATCCAGGAAAATGTGTGTTTTCTCTGTGAAGGGCAGGAATTGTTTTGCCATGACAGAAGGGTCTGAGCCTGGGAAAGCATCATGGTCATGGCAGCATACAGCGAGCTCTTGCTGCTCCTTGAAAATTTAGAGAAGACTGTGTAAATCTCATGCTAGGCCATGCCCATACGTACAGAGGTATCCCCGCTAACTGTAATTTGTGTGCGGTCATACCAGCTTTTGGCTTCTCACTTAGACTTCTCACCTGAATTAGGAGGACAAGTCACCACATACACAATAAGTCGTCTACTAAATAGTCCAGAACTCTCATTTTAATCAACATTTTAGCTCGACTTCATTCTGTGATTTTCCCTCTTGGGGGTATAATGATAATAAAGGAATCTGACTCAGTCCCCTGAGTTAAGAAATTGCTCCATTAGGCAGTGTGACTCGTCCTACTGAGTTCAACTGGAAATTTATTTTGTTGCATAAAATAGAAAAATATGATTCATATATTGTTAATACTCAGCTGTGTGTTTGCAATTTGAGCATTTAATGAATTTCAGGTCAACAAATTAATTGCCAGTTTAGCCTGAAAATGTTTTAGAAGTCCTTGAGAATAAGAAAGATTAGAATTGCGTTTCCTCACCTGCATGATCAGCACATGACCTCTGCAGCTAAGACTGTCTTGAAAAAAAAGGTTTTCCTATCTAGAATAGCAATCACCAAACCAGCAAAACCATTCCATAAGTGAAGTCACATGCTAAGGGTGCTTTTGTTAATTATTTCTGGGCATTAATTCAAAGAAGATAATTCACATTTCATCCAAAGTAATTGGCTCTCTACTTGAAAACAGTCACAGGACCATAAAGTTTTGAAACTAACAGAGCCTTTTAAAAGACTTCTTTAGGAAAATATTTGAAGATTGATTGTTTTAGAGGTAGTTGCACTTGGAAGTGCCTTAGTAGTTGTGGTCTTTAATTTTACATCTAGTGCACTGTGAAAAACTTTTGATTCACTAAAGGCTTCCTGCAATGCAGGCAGGCACTGAACTGCTCATCCTTGATCCTTGGCTTAAGTGGCAGGATGGGGAATATCTACAAAAGCAGCAGCAGTCCGTGTTTTGGAAAAGCTACATTTCAAGACTGAGAATGTTGACAGAACAAACTCAGGAATCCTCTCCCCCTGGATTTAGTTGTTTGTAAACCTCAGCCTCAAGAACTTCCTTCTGCCTCATAGATGACACTGCTGCAAGTGATAATAAACATGAAATGCTAATAGGGATTTTTGGAGAGGGTTACTGAAAGGCCAAATGAAAGCTTTGGGAGAAGCATTGTGTGGTTTTGTACTTCCCAGGTTTGTGACTCTGGACCCTGTTAACAGAAACACAGGAAAAAATCCATCCCAGCATGAATGCCACTGGAATGCTTTTAATTGAGGGCATGGATCATGAAAACATTGTCAGTTTTTTTCACTTGTAACAAGTTGTTGATTTATATGGGAAATGAGACCTACAAAGGTGTGTTTGTGGATAAGTATTCATATTTCTCTCTTGGTATAAAGGGCTGAGAATAGAGGGGAAAAAGCCAAGAAATGAGAAGAATACAAAAGATATCCACACATCTAGTGAATATTATCTTGTTCAGTAACTGACATGCTAATTTCCTCTTTGAGCATATGTACTGTGGCCCTGCAGAAGTTTATTATCAAGTAAATTAAACTGGAACCTTTGGCATCTCAGTCAGTCCAGAGAATAAATGCATTTCGTTATTATTTTAAAAAAATAGAAAAGAAAATTGATTTTACTTTCAAAAAAATAGTCAGATGCAGTGATGCATGATGATTGTGCTGTATTTTAAGCGCTTTGTCATGCCTTTTCCCATGTCTACATGAAGTTGCTTAGAAGCTAAAGCAAAATAGCAAAAAAAATAATTAGAGATTCAAATTTCTTAAAGCTTGTCACTTTGACTGTAGATTAACATTTAATTCTTTAAATGAAGTGAAATGATGGTTGAAGGATGAAATATGCTAACTTCGACCCAGGTCTCTGAGCTACTCCTGAAGAATAAGTTCTACTTTACTCACTGCATTTATTTCAAAAGCATACAGTAATGTGTTCACAAAACTGTGATCTAAACTTAGCTTCTATGTATGAGACTTCAGTAAAGAGTGAAAAAAAATGTGCTTCCAATTCCAAAAGACAATAGTTTGATCACTGAGAGTTCATGGTCTTTATGCAGTAGAGTTGCATTTTTAAATACGTCCTAAAGTCAGAAAACCAAAAGACCTAGACATGAGTATTCAAATCAGCAATCGTAGTTGGTCTCTTTTTTTGAAGCTGGACTGCAAGGCATGTGCTGTTGTCTTGGTAATTTATATCTATATTTCTCAGAGTTCCTCAAGTAATTATATTTTTATGAATTTATTAGGATTTCTTTTGAAGTAGTTAGAGTAATGTATGCTAGGGATGACAGTGAAAGGTTTGGCTTAGAGGAGATGTCAGTTACTTAGCTGTTGTGACATTCAATCTTCTTTATGCTTTCTTAATCTGCCCGTCAGCAGGTTACAATGAACTTGACTCCCTAATCTATAAAATATCAGTAATTCCTTGAAATCACATTGTTTTTCAAACTCTTCAATAGGCTATGCAAGAGAATTTCTCTGAAAAATGAATTTAAATAGTCCTTGAAAACAGTACACTGAATTATTAAGCCTTTGTCAGGTAGTGGTTTTGGGTTTTGTGTTGTTTTGGTTTCCTTTCTTTTTCCAAAAAGGTAATATTTCCTAAGAAATAAAGAATTTTTTTCTGCTGCCATTGCCAAACTGACTGATGGCTCTGTGTGGGTGTTACTTATTGCGGTTATGCAGAAGAAATCATGAGTCATAAGCAAGTGGAAGAAAGCAGTTGCTGAAGGCACTGCCACCAACCTTGGGAGTGGCAGAGTGCTGCAGGCATGGGGAGAGCCACACTTCTCTCCCCTTTTGGCTCTTCATTTTTTCCTGCAGTGTTGCATTTGACATGTCATTTAAATGGTGAATAGAATGGCTGCAAAACAGAAAGAGGAACTGGGACTGAACAAGGCAAAAATACAAAAATACGGTGGATTAGGCAAAATGATGAAGCAGAAACTGAGAAGTAATGATAAAAGAATTATCGTGAAATTTGATTAGGGACCAGTTTATTACAGCCCCCAAACCAAGAGTATGATTTGCCCACCTGTAGCAGCTATGATGAAGGATAATGTTTTCTCATCTCCTTTTCATTCAAGTGAGACAAACAGGATCAGCAGCAAAGCTGCCCTTGGAACAAGTTTCTCATTCCACTAATCCATCAGCGTTATCTCGTGAGCTGCTTCTGTCTCCTGTGAGCCTGAAGCAGTTGTAGTTACATTGCAAAAAAACCCCATCGAAATCACTTTCCAAGTCATTTCAGTCAGTACCATAAGATTACTTAAGAAATGTTACACTTACCACTTGCACTAAGACCCTCCATCTGAGACCCTCTTCTGAGCCTTTCCCTCCATTCTGACTCATGATCAGTAAGGTAGCAGCAGCAACAGGTGTCAACACAAGACAGAGAAGAATTGCCAAAACCTCAGGAAAAAAAAGATGAGCAGCCAGATATATGCTGTCAAAATAAAGGGCAATAGGGTTAGAAGAGGAAATAGCAACACATGAATCTTTTGGTCACAGAGATAAGTAAGTAAAAAAAAGTGGCCAAAAAACAAAATACTCTCCCAGTTGTTTAATGCAGATATGAAATGAATAAACAAATAAACAGGACATTTGATAGTGCTATGACTTTGATGAGGAGCTTAAATGCTACAAATGTGTCTGGTTTTGGACATGAAGATCCTCGGCATTGTAAAAGGATGTATCTGTCCTCTTTTTCTCAGTTAAAACACAAAGAAATCACCCTTCAACACAATTTTCCTTCAACACTTCTGATCTTGCTATGGAACAAAGAGTAATGATTACAGTGTGGCTCTGTTTCTCAGTTCTAGGCCTGGCTACCAGGGAGCCAGAAACCTAACAGAAGCAATGACATTGATCCATTACAGTACCTTAAAGAAAATGATCACATTCTGGATACTGGCTTCTATCTCTGTTGTGAGGATTCAGCAACAGTTATGTTTGTCTCTCTGCATCATCATCTGATAGCACTGATTGGGAATGGTGATGCTACCTGATATTACTAAAAAATATTTAGGTGCAATTTTTTTTGTCATTGCAAGAAATAAAAGTTTCCTTGGATAGAATTATCTCAGATTTCAAATCCATCAAGACCTCTTTATTTATTAACAAAGTAGCATTGGCAGATATATACAGCAAAATTTTAGTTAATAAATGGAGGGGGAAGAAACCCTTTTCGTGCAAAAATCAATTGAATAGAGTGTTGTCGCAAATAATCCCAAGACCAAGATTTTTGTTCTGCACTGCCTGTGCCCAGCTTCTACTCCAGGCAGTAACTAATAGCTTGCAGTTTGGCCTTGTTTTTCTGGGACAGCAGAATAGTGCTTAAAGAAAATTTGAACTAGAGAGAGGAGGCATTAAGACACTGAAGCCTATCCCTGAACCTCAGGTAACAAATGTCAGTCTGTGCCTGTGAAACACATTAAAGTAGCTTCAGGGCTGCTGTCACTCATGCTGTCTGCCTGCTCCAGAAGTGCCATTAGGGCTGCTGGAGAGAAGACGAATGAATTGACTCTTCAGCAATTTCTGGTGGCTTAGCTTTGGAGGGTGGCATGGCACAGAAGTAACCATGTCTCTTTTATGACATGGTGACAAGTTGGTTGCATATTAAGCCAGTAAAAACTAGAAACTGAGGCTTGTCATCTGACTGAGAGAGTTTGAATGCACGCACTGGATTTTGGTTTAACAAAAGCGACAGTGTCCACAGATTTTCCAATTTGAATATTCCTGAAAAACAGGAATAAGCACATGCTTTTCCTTTACCTTTCAAAGAAATGACAGACTAGCTGCCAAATTTAACTCTCTTTTGTAATGAAATATGTGCCACCAACTCCTTTCTCTCACTATAATCTTTAGATTTACTAATTAGTGCCCTTCATGGCTGTTAGGTGAGGAGCTGATGGTCAGAGCATGAATTCTTTCCACAACATTTTGTTCAGACAGGTAGTCAAGAAGATAAAACTGTTTCCTGTGTAATACTCTCCAAGAGAAACACCTGTTCAAAAAACATTGGTCCTACAGCTTTCTGACAGCACTTTTCTTTATGAAATTATCCTCCTAATTGATGCCAAAAGCAGAGATCTACTATTAACTGAAGTCTGGTGCAGAGCCCAGAAGGCAGGATACTCTGCATGCTTTGGGCAGCCGCACTTACTATTCTTGAATGTTTCCTTTAATCCTTCAAACCTCTTCAAAGCCAAGTTTTCTCTTTTACTGCAAATGGACCATTTTGAGATAAATATGTGCTAGAAAATTGAAGCACTTTAATGCCCACATCCACCAGACTAATTTTTATGGCATGGCAATGTTTGACAGAAAAGTTGTTGAGTTTTCCTATGAACTTAAATGAAAGGAAATAAGCTTACAACAAACCTTTTCTCTGAAACTGCTGCCTGCTTGTGAGATTGACAACACAGAGAATGCTCTGGGCTGAAAGACACTAGGTTCTGGGAAAACAGGTATGTGAAACTCAGTAAGGAATAAAGAGAAAACTAATGCAACATTTCAGTCTCTTTTTTTCAATCCATAAATGTTTCCATTTATATACTTATTTATGTAGGTGGTGATCTATAGTTTTCACAAATTGGCACACAGAACATTGCTATGCAGATGGGACAAATAACCATGATAAGTGGCAACAGAAGTGACTAAAAGCCTTAAACATTACAGGGCAAAGAATATTTTGTCCACTCTTGCATGTATCTGGGTACTACCTATACATCTATATACATCTCTCTGTGTGTGTGTGCTGTAAGCAAAGATAATCATGTGGTAATCCACAGTCTTAAATATTAGTCTTTATAGTTTTGTGATTTCTGCATGCAGGTTTTGCCACACAGCTTGCACTATGGTTTGTTTCTTCATCTCTTTAGGCTGTGTTTCCATCATTCCAAATGTGCAGTAGCAGATAGAGTTCCAATCCACCAGGTTCTTCTTTTTCTTTTCTCTATCCTCTGTGAATTAACCTTCCAAGCCAGTAAGTATCTTTGTCACAAACAGAAAATGTAAGACAAGGTAAAGTGAGTGTGGTGAAATTCAATTCTTTTCACTTGGTCAAAAAGAAAAAAGTTTTAGTTTTCCTTATTGATTTTCAATCATATTTTAAAGGCAATGATAATCCATCTACAATGCATTGTAATGTGTCTCTGTTCCTAGATTTATAAATAGGAATTTATAGGTATAGTTATCTCAGACACATGGTCCTAATCAACAACACATTAATTAGCACTACTGAAAAATGCATCAGAAGATATATCTTTAATTTTTTGCAAAATTTTGCACTTAATGTCCCTGAAGTGGCTCAATATCTTCATCAGTAAAGCAGACATCATTGAGCAAAATTTCATGGAAATGTGATCTGTGGTGTTCATTTTTCTGAACAAGAATAATTAAATATTACATAAGCCATTAATTGTCAGGGATTTTTGGTTTTATTTTACTCCATTAAAAAGCCTTAGAAATCTCAGATTTCTTTCTTGAGAGTTGATATTAATTGCTAGAAAGACTGTTGCATGGAGACCTAATATGTCTGGTGAGCAGCTATGTTCAAACCACATCCGAAAAACTTATCTTGTCTGGGGAGCTGATGTCTCAACAGTACCCTTCTGCTTCAGAGGTTGGGTTTTGACATTATAAATGGTGCTTTTTTTTTTTTTGCAGCTGCCATCTTTCAGTCTCCAGAGTTAGCAACAAACCCTTCCAGGCATATTTGTAGGGAAACAGACCATTCAGAGTCAGTCTTTGTTCATTTGAAAATTAAAGAAATTAGGCAATGTGCTATACATGTTTGTCACAAAGGCTAGTATTATTGCTATTGAACCAATGGTTGTCATTTACTGAAATACCAAAACACATTTTTAATTTTAATGCTACTGTCACAATAGCATTAAAGGCAAATTTGATTTCAAATGAGAAATTAAGTGCCTAATCGCTGCACTCATAGTATATCATTAGCATTTTCGGTTTTATGTTATTATTTATCTTTGACTACTGGGTAGTTTTACTCTCACAGCAGGTTATTTAATCCAGCTGCCATTTTTCTTGTTATATTTAATTAAAACTTATGAAAAAAGAAAACCAGTTACAAGGGAAATAAAATTACTGTTTTAAAATAGCCTGGTATATATCTTAAAGAGGTAGGAACAATGCTAGATAAACATGTCTGTGGATGTAAGATGTCACCCATACACCTTCAGCACACAGGCTATTCTGTTGAACTAGAGCTTTTGTATTTTCCGCTTTTATATGAATGGCGTAGAACAAATCAAAGACAATAACTACTTGATTTTTTTACTTTTCCAGCATTTGTGCTTTGGATTGGTTTCCACTGTTTTGAGCATTCATCATACTGCCAAGCTACCAGCTGGTCCATTGAACTGATAACAGGTTACTCCTGAAGCATGTTAGGGGAGGTTTTTCTTATATCCAGTTCTCTAGTTTGATCTTCAAGTTCCAATGCTCGGATGATTATTCTCTGTGGAAAACATTAGCAGATTGTTGGTTTATTTTTTTGTACTGTAGATGAATTTGGAAGAATGCTAAGAAGAATGTTTAAGGCTCTTATAAGCCACTAACTTCCCTCTTTTAAATAGGGAGGTTGGGGTAGAGAAAGTTTGGAGGGAATATGCATTGTCTATCTTTTTGCCTGGAAACTCCAGTAGTTCTTGGCTTGGAGGCAAATTTTGCATTTAGTGAAGAGCAACTTCTTTATACATGAAAACCCACACATACTTGATAAGTCAATGTAGACAGATCACACATTTTGAAATTCCAGAATATAAATGCCCTGAAAATGTCATTTTCTCTAAATGTGGAGTGGAAGGAGATATCTTCCTGCCATTGCAGCTCTGTGCTATTGTGACTGTACATGGTCTACACCCCCACATTGGATGAGTTGTGTGCTTTTCCAGCTCTCTTCCTGCCCCTTGATCCAGCAGTTTGCAAAAAGCTAACTAGATATTATGCACAGGGAACGAGGCAGAGTTGAGGCAAAGACACTGGAAAGGTGTATAAAAACAAAGTGAGAAACGTAGACTGTGAGTTGGACTGGGGGACAAAATTTGGCTTAGAGCTTTTGTCAGAGACTTTTAAATGTTTATGAGCAAGACCAGGAACCTCTGAGAGTAGCCAGTGCTCTTGATCTCTTTAGCAGCATGCAGTGATGCAGGAACTGGTGAAATTTGGAAAAAAAGGAGAAACAGGTCTAAAAAGAAGCTTCAGTGCCAGCAGGACAGCAGCAACTTCTTAGGCAGTGGTAGTGGGGTGCAAAGCTGAAGGAGGTAACTGGAACAGATACACAGTTTAGAAGACAATTGAATAGCTAGTGAGACAAGAAAAGTATAATCGAGCTCCCAGAAAGGGAAAATGAGACTAGTTAACAAGACTACTGGGTGAGAGAGACGGCAATGTGGCAGTGAGTGGGCAGCAGTGCAGAAAAGTAGAGGAGGGCTGGTTATGCAAAAGAACTGGGAGTAGGATGGGAAATCAGAATACTTCTCTGGGACTAATGAAGCGAGAGAATGTGTATTAGGAGTGACCAAGAGGAGAGCAGAGGCATTTGAGGAGCATGGGCATGTGGGAATCCAGGAGACAGGAATATCTCCTGTGCCTGTCTTGAGAGGTTTTATTTCTCAGGAGAGCACAGCTTTTGGTCTTTGGCCATGGAAAAAGCTTCCAGGACTTTGTGAGAAGTTGAGTTTTTGTAAGTGTATATAGTAGATGATATTGTAGTTTACCACAGGGTGAAAAAGTAGATTTTGGGTTTTAGTATGGAAGGTAGATGAAAGACAAGATGGAGGATTTTTGGGTGGTGACTCAACTTCTTCCTTCTTCTTCATCTACTCCATTTTCTGTAGTGTTGGTAGCACAAATGATTGGTTAGACAAAGTCACAATGCAGATGAATGAAGAATAATTAGGAATTGGTAGAAAAATAAAAACATACTATGTGTTAGGTACATTGAGGAACTCAATTGGATAAGGTATCTATATAAAAATCCTTGGAATCATCCATTTTGTCTCTTTCTGGCACATGTCATTGAAATGAAAGGGTCAGTTGTCACCTAAGGCTCTGAATTGTGATAAAGAAATAATAAACAACTGAAGACCGAAGCCAGCGAAGTCTCGCTTGTCTCTTTCCTGGTTCCTGACCCTGGCACAGACTTTTCCAAGGGGATTCCCGGGAAGGGAACCCTTGGTGTGGGAGGTAAATCTGACATGGGCACACTGAAATAATTTTGGAGAAGGTGAGGAACAAAACATCAAAATCCGTTCCCAGTAAAGCACACTTTTCTACAGGGCCTCTTGCATACAACACTATGCTATTGTTTCCAATAAAGGCCAGGTGTCTATGAATTTGCAACAGATGTCACCTGTGTCAGTTTTCTCAGTTTAGACAAGATAATAATGAGGAAGGATATGGCAGTTTGATCTCCTTTAGGTGTGATTGCACCTGATCAGAGACCCAGGAAGGGCTTGATTCATACCAAGACCTCTCACACTAGATATACATTAGCATTAAATAAGACCTCATATGTTACAACATACTACAGTATATAAATATACTATGGTGTGTTCCACACTGGTGTCTGTTTGATACACACTGCTTCTGCAATCTGTGATAGACAGTACCAGTTCTCAGGCCAAAAATCCCCATATCTACATAAGAAGCCCAAAGTTTGGCCCAGTTCTGATCTGGCTGAGAGCTCTCACATATGCAGCTGGGATTGTTGAAAGAGTTTAATTTCAATAAAACAAGGAACACACCAATGACATACACAAAAACATTTTGCTTGCAATAAAGCATTAGGAAAGTGCTATCCGATAGGTCTAGGTGGTGGAATGGGTTAGTGTCAACCTGAACACCCTGTCGAACTTTGCCTCTTTTCCACATCCTGATAGTGAACCTCACCCTTAGCCCTCAGACACCCATGCCTGTGATAGTAATATTCCTACTCTAGCTAAGTCTTGTATATCTTGACAATGCTGAATGACTACCTATTTTACAGCTAAATGTTGTCAAGATTCACAAATTGCTTATCTTTTTTTTTTTATTAGGTAGCTGTTTCAGAGACTAACTATTTGATTAAGCTTTGAACAACACAGGATATCACTGGCAAAGGCACTGTCACCAGTACTTTTCCAGAATTCCAGTCTCTAGAATATCCCCTTAGATGTGGGAAACTCAGCTGAAATTATTAAACCAGAAGCTGTACTGTAATGAACAGCACTCTTTGGCATAAAAAAGACTCAGTAATTTCTGCTGGCTATTCTCCATTCTGACTAAAACAGTTAAAACATTCAATTGAAGTAGTATCAGAACTTGTTCCCTAGGTTTTGCACCTACTACCAATAAGTGCTTGTCCATGAATGCCCATCTGTTAAGTCTGAAGCTTTTTCTGCTTCTCTAGTTCAGCAAATATATGTTTATTTCACACAATGGGAAATAGGTTCCACTGAGGGTTTGTGAATAAGCAAGTCTGTGAATTCTGCTCTTAGATACTGTGCAGGGAACATGAGGCTATAGAAACCTACAAATGGACCAGGTCCAGTATATGGAGTCTGGGGTGTTGGTATATCCAGCTTTAAACCAGTGCTTTGCTTTGCACTGATACTGAGTGCTTTCATCCCTTGGCTTCCAGAGCCTGAACTGGGATGTGTACTTTGGTTTCCAGGAGTATTGTATGAACTTCACTATAACTGATACAGTAGCAGCTACACTTGGCATGGATATGGTAATGCATAAGTCTGACTATTTTGAACATTTAGGCTCTGGGGTTCAGACTGAGCACCCAAACATTGTGAGGGTCCATGCCTGGGCTCTTTGGCTGTCAGAGGGAATTAACACCACTCCTGACAATGCCCAAGGCTGCCCTGCGCATAGTGTGTGTGAAACATCCAAATTGTATTTTGAAGAGCACCAGAGAAAAACCTTTAAGGAGATTAAACTTCAGAAGTGGTTTTTTATGTGTAGTGCCTGAATCTGAAACCTAAAAATGAGGAGAAGGAAAACAGTAACAGTCAGCTCATTAAGTGAGGTGGGGGGAAAAAAAGAGTATATAACTGTTAAACTGGGTAATGTATCATCTTGTAGATGTGCATGATATTGAGTCCTCTAGCATTAATTCTTTCATTTCTAAATTTTTAAGTGTTAGACGTCATGATCTGTTAATGTAGTTCTGCATGTATTTTTTTATATATGACTTATAATCTGACAGATGGTAAGCTTTTGCAATTATTATCCCTTTATTCCTCAGAATGTGACCTGGTAGTTTTTGGAATATATGCCTAAGGGAACTGTTGGTTGTTTTAATGGTTATGTAATTTGAAAGTGTAGCATAAAATATAAGGCAAAGGGCAATTCTATAGTGATAAGCCAGAGGACCGTATGACTTCATAGGGCTTTTTCTGTTTCTGCTTTGTGTGGTTCTGGAAAAGGGAGTTTGTTTTCTCTGTTATCCTGCAGCTCTGCCTCAGGGAAAGACTAGACTTGTACAGGATAAATTAATTTTCATTCGGACTGTGTCTCTCTCCCCTTCTCCCAGCATCACATTTGAAGTTGCTGTGTTGTGTGATCAAAAGGCATGTGATGCAGAAAGTCAGTCAGCTCTGCTACCATCAGCACAACTGTGTCCAATACAGATAGTACTAGGGATTATGGAGACACTATCTGACCAGTAAAGAAAAGCATCCAGTCTTTAATAAAATGGTAGTATCAGCGGGAGTGGAAAAACATTTGATCAGTGTAGACAAGGTAACACTTAGTAAAAAGCTTAAGGATTAACTTCTAAACTCTAGGTGATGTAGAGAAAGGAAAACTGCTGTTTACCTACTGAAATCAAATGCATTTTCTTCCCAGGGCACCAAACATCCCACATAAAAGAATCTTCCTTTGGCTAACATGCATTGCTGAACCCCAGAAATAGGGCCCTAAACCAGGTTAGTCAGAGAAAATCAGGCTTCCCAAAATTTGACCCTGCCTACCTATTGTCTTTGGAGTTAAACAATGAAATTGAGAGCCTCTCAATTTGTTTAATTGGGATTTTTTCACTTTCCCTTTCCCTTTCCCTGTCCTTTTCCCTTCCCTTTCCTTCCCTTTCCTCTCTCCCTCTGTCTCCATCTCCAGTTGCAACACACTTTCAGTTGCAGTCTCTCTGTATCGTGTCTGTCTTTTTTCCTCTGTAAATTCAGCACATTCAGGTTTTGGTCCAATTGTCAGGACTGATGATACATGAACTGCTTTCAGTCCTCCTGATGTGCCTGGAGCTGCCTGAAGGAAAAAAAATGTTGCTGTTTGAACAGGATAACTAGGAAGGGATAATCTTGGCAAAAATAATTTCTATTAACATTGTCAAATTTCACATGATTTCTTTGACTACCTGCTCTAGAAATAATGTATTTCCTAACTGCAGCAATGTGTGTAATGCCTACTCCAGTTAAGTTTTGGAAAACATTTATAATTCTGATGCTGTTTTCAGGCACTCATAGCTTTATGGAAGCATTCAAATTTCGTTCTTCAACCCTACTTAGCTAATGACAGCTAAAGACACTCACAATGCCTTCTGCTGGTAATCATGTAGAGGTATGTGGTATTGGGGAGAAAACAGTGTTCTACAACTTGTGAGGAAAAGTAGGAGCTGGAAATTTGATCCTTTTTATTTAATAGATACAGACTATTTATTCAAGTTCTTTATTAAAGAAGAAATCCTGCATATTAGGACTAGGTGTCTACTACTTGGCTAATGACAGATCATGAGTCTAATTGCCCTAACGACATCTCCACTGTTGTGTTCTCTCTTCTTACAACAGCAGAAAACTTGTCTGTACAAAAGCAGTGTTACAGAGATGAGCCTAATGAAGCAATAATATCACTTTCTATTCTAGAAAGTCTTCACAGTCTTCAACAAAAGCTGCCTTGTGCATTTCATTATTCCTTCATCCCAAGGCACACAGTTGTCCAGCTTTTGTCTTCAAACTTCTCTCTGCCATGTAGATGAATACATGTATCTGCTCTGTCTTTTCTTCAGCTTCCTGAAGCTGGGAGGGAGGACAGGAAACAGTTTCCCCTGAATGGACCAGCCAAAAATGTGTTTACCACTCACTTCTGCAGGACTCAAAACACCATTTAGTATTGTTATTAAAAAATCATGTTTATCAGGGAGTTCAACTGACAGGCTGAGAACTCTTTTTGAAATTGTCTATTGCGTGGCTTTGCACAGTTCACTTGTTCTTTTCAATCTAGAAGAAAAAGCTCTATAAAACTTCTACAAATTTACTTTAATATTGCAGCTGATAACAGAAAAATCTAGGCAAGAGAGAAACACATTTCTGCAATTGCTCCAAAACTGTATTCTTTTTGGCAATCTAGTTCAGACTGCTCTATATCCAGTTATTTTGGAGGCTACATGATCTAACAAAACCTCAAGCAGTCACTCCTTAAATCATGCCTTTTTGTTTAACAAGTGCCACCCTTAGTCAAGGGAACACGAAGTTTCTCCTGCAGAAGGTAACATGAAATGAATTTGAAAAATGATCTGCCACTTGTGTTTGTGGGAAAAATTTATGAGACCTTTGTCATGGTCAGCAGGGAAGATTACTGGAAGCTGGGACTTAAGTCCATCAGGGCTGAAACACACCAAACCAATTAAATAAATGGAAACATTTAACAAAGACTATATCAATAAAACCAGATTAATATTAATGCAGGCCTGTAAGGATTTGGAGTGGGGGGAAGTAAAACAGCGTAAAGAATAGAAAATGCTCAGAGGGTGTGTTGGTTTGAAATTAATTGGCACTTTGTTAGGGAGAGAAGAGGACACCCATAGAAGTTTTCTCCTTCAAAAAACTTCCTCTGTGACTTGGTGGGACCAATCAGAGGCTGGTTTGGTTGTTGACAGCCTGAGAAACCAATTGGAGGACTTGGTTCACCTCTGTGAATGCACATTTTGAAGGGAGCAAAAGCCAGGAACTTTCCTTTTCTCTTCCAGCCATAGACCGGGTAACTGGGGCTGTGAGCCCAGGCCTCCTCCTCTGCAGGCCTGCAGCCATGGCGGGGGGCAGGGCCGGGCCCCTCTGGCTGGGAAGTTGGCAACATGTCCCGGCAGGGAGGAGCAGTGGCCATCAGCAGTGATGCTGCAGCTGAGGCCCAGAGAGGCTGATGAGATCTTAGCCGTTTCCCCCAGGCCCCTGAGGTTCTGGCCCAGGCTCCTGTTATCCTGGCCCTCCCTTCCCAGTGCGGCTGAGCCTCCTGAGATCTGGGCACAGCTCCAACCTGGCCGCAGCCCCGCATTCCCTGTCTGAGACTTTAAGTCTTCCAGTGCTCAGATAAAACTTACAGACCTTCAATCCTCAAATGAGTGAGAAGAAAAAAGAACAGAGAGAAGATGCCACAGTTAGTGAAGTATAAGTCAAGTCCCAGATGGAAAGAAAAAGAAGAGAAGCCGTAAAGGTCTAAAAATTCCTTTGTAAGCTATGGGGATGGACTATAATATACTAAAAATCCCTTTAAACCATAGAGAAAAAGACATGGGGGGATAGAGTGTTCAACATGGTAGAACGTGAGCAAAGGCCCTTATGCTGACCAAACAAATGATTTTATAAGAGGTATGAAGAGAAAGAGAAAAGTGATAAAGACCCTTTGCCCCGAGGGAAGAAGAGGACCTCTATTCCCAGAGATGGAGATGACTTTAAAAATAGATGAGGAGAACCTTTGCTTGTAAACGGCTCATCCTTAAAAGTAATACTCCATGAGTTTGACATAGCCCAGAAGCACGGCTGTGAGAAAGCTGTGGAGATGGGAGGAATTTCACAATTACAAATTTCCGGACGGCTGCTATTCGTGGGCAGGAAAGTCACGAAAAAACTATTTTCTTCTTTCCTGTGGAGAAGTCCCTATAACAAGACAAGGGAAGACTCCTCTCCTTAGACTGAACTAAAAAAGACTATTCTCAAGTTCTTAAGTTAGTAACTGACTGGAGTGTTTCTACATGTTGTTATTGAGGAGAAGAGGTTATGGGAGAGGGGAGGAGAGGTAATCTATAAATTTTATTCTAAATCTTATTAGTCTTTTAGGCTTATCAATAAATATTTTCTTTATACCTTTTAAGTTTTAAACCTGCCTTATTTTCAGCCCTAATCCTATTTCACAACAAGAATTAAGAAAATTAAAATTAGCAAAATCCAAACCACTACACTAAATTAGTATTTCCACCTGGTTTTGAACTGAAACCAGGACTGAGGGGAAGAGTTTCACTACATTTCTGCTGCTGATCACCCTGAAGGATTTTGCATTGAAAGGAAAACTGTGCTAGGACTTGTACAGATAAGCTGGAGCTGTATTATTTTTCCATAATATATCTGCTTTACCTTTCTCTCCTATTTTTCAGATGTAATCTTCACATAGCTTTTACATTTTTTGGGTTTATGTTGTTTATATCATTGACTCATAATAGAGAACACATATGAATTCTTGTGTTTAATTACATGATCAAGGCAAAATTCATGATTGGATTTTGAAATGTACAGCACCACAGGATAGTTAATATAAATATGGGCATTGCCTTTTCCCTAGGTCAGCTGTTTAGTGGGTGGCAATTCCTTCTAGCTATGTATAATATGACCATCCTTGTGACTGGGGAAGCTTCTCTAGACTAGTTAACTTTCTGAATTTTCCCAGAGACTCTCTTTATAACTTGAGAAGACAAGGTTATTGATGTTGACAAAAGTCTAAGGTCTGCAATTAGGCAGCTCTTAAGAGACATTTAGTTTTAACAAATGCTGTAGATGTATCTTTTAAGAGCACAAGAAAATACTGGGCAGTGCTTGAAGTGTTAGGGTTGAGAAACAGAACACATAATC
>VXBQ01008246.1:205065-216436 GCA_013400175.1 Phainopepla nitens | reverse complement strand
CCATGTTCCACTAAGAAGTACAGCTAAGAGTGCTTAAAGGTAACTCCTAGTTGAGTGCTTTGAACATTGGTTTTCTGGCCTTTTTACTTTGTGAAACAACAAAAAAAAAATCCTTTGATAACTAACCCATCTTCTTAATTAATCAGGTGCACTGTAACATTTTCATCTGCTTTGGGGGTCCTGTGGAGACTGAGAGAAGACTTGAGACAAACAGAACTGTTGGTAGATTATCTTCCTGGAACATGTCTTTTCTTGTCTTACTTGTGAAAGCAATAAATGCAAGGCAGTGTGATACACATCAAGCTTCAAGAGGCACTGGCTTCACCTGATGCTTTGCTTTAGACAGACAGGGCAGACTATTTTGACATCACATTCGTAATAGGAGGTGAAAACATTTAGGACATTACCTGATGATTTTACCTTGGGAAGTGTTCAAATTTTACCACATTTTTATCTTGTTTTTTTTCAGGAATCACTTTAAACAAAGTTATGACAAAGTTTTTAAACAAAACAATTCAGTCTTTCAATCACTGTGTGATAATAATGTAGGAAAAGGCTCTAGAAGTTGTTCTGAGGTTGTACATAAAACTCAACAAATGAATCACAGCCACTGTCAATTTTGCCAGTGCAGGATAAACAGGAGCTGCTGGTTTTTCAAAGGGCTGTTCTAACCTAAACTGAATCTTGATTTATAACTTGTCTTCTGTTTCTTCCAACCTGTGTTTCATTTTCAAATGAAAATAATAATTTTCAACCTGCTATAAACTGCAAGAATTTTAAAGTGTTCTGGTTTTAATAACCGAGTTTGGAGTTGGAACTTTTTATGCACTATCTTGGCACATTAATTTCAGGTTTTCTAGAATAGTTAGAAATAATTTTAGAGAACCATTTTCCTTTCAAGTGAGTATACAAGTGAAACATTATATAATCAAGTCCACAGCAATAACATAAGAGTTTAAAAAGAAAGAATTGTATGCTGAGAACCTACACCCTTCTTGTCATACCAAGAAATAGTTTCCTATAATTATTTTTAAAGCAAACTTTGGGTCTTTTAAGAAAGGATACTAGTATATGCCTTTGTTGATGTTGAGTGCAAATTCAGTAATATTGATATTTAAATAAAGGGATTGATTTAATTGAAAAATTGAAAGATCATCTTGACAGCTATGTAAAAATACTTTTTGCGAGAAAAATGGATCCAGCTATTTTTTTTATTTTAGAAGTACTTATTTCATTTTATTTTTTTATAAATTCAGTCTTGAAGATAAATTCATTTATGGGAGGATGTGCACAGTTTTTGGTTAGTATTGGCATGTATGTCAATTATACCTCTCTCACCTTTTGGGGAAAAAATCATTTTACATCTATAGCAAAAAAGAGCTACTAAGATTTAAATTGTCATTTTGTTTCTGTGAGAGGGTATTGAAACATTGCTGGATTTCTACAGTACATTGGAGGACTTGACTTTGCCACACTGTTAAATGAATAATGTAACAGTATCTTGTTGCACCAAGCCAAGGTCCCTGAAAAATAATAATTCAGAATGTGTCACATACTAAGCATTTCTGCTGTGTAACAGCCATATACCCCAGGATATGTAGGAGAAGACAAAACACAGTTACAGTATAAGATCATGATGTAGGCAGAAGGTTAATGGAAAATAATATATTCATATCACTTATCTGGGTAATGCTCTAAAGAAAGCTATAAAGCAATATTTCTATTGTATATTTTTCAGACATTTAGAAACAGATGAGCTGTTAACTGTGTCCCTTGAAAAAGCATAACATCTTCAGGTTCATTTGTGGGAATAATACTTTCTACCATATGAAACATAAAGTAATTTGAGATTACAGCATAAATCTTGAAACTGATGCTTTAGAATAAAAGGCATGAATACTTGCTCTCTAATCATACCTGCAAGTCATTTTCCCATGCAGACACAAGGCAACAAGAAAAGCCACTGTTATGGAGTACTTCAAAACAAGAATGATTCTAAACACCTAATATTCTTTTCTGCTTTGTGACATTGTTTTTGCCAATGTCACTGGAGGACATAAAGAGAACGTGAACTTCTGAGGAATACTATCCTTTATGGAGTGGAGAAAGAAATGTTTCTTTCTCAAATATACCATTTTATCTGAAGGAATGGAATAAAATAATGAGCTGTGAAAGTATGAATTAAATTCCACATTACTGCTATACAAATTTCAGTTATAGGCAGATGATGAACTGAACCAATAGATCATTCATGATGAATCATGCCTGATAAGTGAAGAAAAAAGACGTAGGCTAAGGTACTGTCAGGAGGTGTTCTATGTCCTTCTGGCACTGTTACAACTGTTCTATGAATTATCTGGTCATTACAGTCCATTAAGGAACTTCTGAACTGAAATAATTTATTTATTATTTTGATGCTATAAATAATTGTTGATTTTTTTTCTCAAAGGTTCATAATTACCAATGCAGAAAATGCAGTGTGCATAATTTAGGTCACTTGATAGATTAATTTTTTTGGAAAAGTTACTTTCAACATTGGCATGGAGACGGACACAAAGTTTCACAGTGCAATTAGTCAAAATCTCTGCTGGCCTGTATCTTGTGGGTGGACACCACCTTAACTTGAGGTGTCTTACTGACATGATTGATCTGTTCATTAGAAAAAAATGTCTCCTTATGGATTGGTTTGTAAGGACAGAGACTATGGACTCCAGCATTTACAAGAGAAAAAAAGAATTGACATCTGTATCATATGAAGTGAATCAAGATATGTGGGGAGACCTGAAGAAAAGTGAATGCATTTAGAGGGAAAAAATTATTAAATTACTGGGAAAACATTATATTTTGTCAGATAAATTTCTGGTCTTACAGTGGCAATCTGCCCACACGCATCTCTTTTTCCAAAATACCAGGCCTCAACCAGCTTTTCTTTCCATTTGTTAAATCATGAATACAAATTTTAATAAACCTGAAGAACACAAAAGGCAGTTACTTGCTTTCACTCAAGCCTAAGGAAAATATTAATTAAAATAAGTTCTTGATGTGTCTGTTACAAGAACCATCGATATATTCTAATCTTAGGAGAGAAAAAGAGCTATGTGGCCACTACATATCTGGGTTAAAGGGAAATAAGGCATAGGAAAGCTTCCATTGCAGGCTCAACTGGCCAAAAGCTCATATTCCTCTAACTGAGATTTCTTCTTAATTTTTAATAATTGTAGAATATAATGAACCAGTACCATGTTGAACTGTTTTGGTAAACTTTTCAGCTTAGTTAGTAAATTTCAGGTATTAATCCAGTTTCTAGTGTCCAGGTTCAATGTAATAGGTAATAGGAATATTTAATCTGAAAGAAAGGTTATTTTCAAAATTATCACTAGCATGGGCAGAATTATTGTGCCTCAATCCAGTAGCAGCCTTCTTTTAAAGATTCAGAAGGCCCAAAAATGTTTATGTGAAGTGCTGGCTGTCATTTCTGAGGTCGTACTTGGTCTGAATAGACAGTGCCTGTTGGAACCTCTGGATTATGACTGATCTTCTCTAAGTTCTTGAAGGGAGTGTGGATAACGCCCAAGAAACTTGAAAGCACTTAAGACAGATTTTTGTTCTATTAATATTCTGCTGTAGCACTCTAGATCAAATACTGTCGCCTTTAAGTGTGTTGTTCTTAGATCTTCTCTTTGTTTACGCATCTGTAGCCTTTGTCTAGACTAGCTGTGCTGAACCAGATCCTTTTGAGTCAGAAGAATAAAATTTCCTGTGACTTTGCCAGATACCACAAATCAGTTCATCTTTCCCTCAGATCTGATAATAATCATTACCTGTTATATAGAAGGATTTAAACTGGATTTACTGATGCTTGTAAATTTACTCAAACATGTTGCCTTAACTGCAAGAGCATTTGAATTCTTTTACAGGTAATTTACACCAGTAAGATAGTTACAAAATACTTAACCATGTTTTTGGATAGTCTCCATAGTTTCCTGCTTGGGAAGAATAAGGTAGTTACTAGTGGGATTTTTAAGACCTGATCTTTCAGGAGCTATTTTAATGATCAGAGAATGGTGACTCTGCACTGAAGTGACAGAGTCTTCGCTGACAGTTATCTTCACTGACTAACCTTTATGCAGCTGGAGTTTATGGTCTGACATTTATCTAGTTGCACCTTTAATGGAAATTCTCTGTAACTACAATTTTACAGATTCTTAGCAGCCACAGCAGACAAGGTCTGGTAGAGATGCAACAAAATGGAAACACAAGTTGAAAACATTTAGAGGAGTTTCAAAATTATAAGACTAAAATAGATGCCTTCAAAGACAGAAGAGATGTTGATAAGCTGGATGGAAAAACTATCAAGAGACAACATGTGGTTTCCCCATGTTTATGGAAAAAAACCCCTCATTTTGATATTGATACTTTATCTTACAGTTCGTGAAGATGATTGAAAACTGACAGAATAGGACAGCAAAGGTAGAAAAGCAGAGAAAGATCCTGCCTGTGTGTCTAAATTTACTATTTGCTTCTGTACCTGAGGCACTGAGTTTTGAATAACAGTATAGGAACCTTTCTTGGCTGCTTAGAGCCTCTAAACTGCCAGTCTTTTTTGAGGGGATTAGAGTTAACAGTCAGCAAAGTGCAGGAAGAAAACATCAATGTGGGTATCAGAAGATTAAATATAGTCGCAAAGCGAGTGAGAAAGTGCAGAAAGACTTGAGAAAGAAAAACGCAAAGGACGTTAATCATCAGAATCAGAGGAAGAAACACAAGGACCAAAATACTGATTCATACCTACTACTGCCTGTGGGTATAGACACTGTTGTCAGAACTGAAGAAGGCAGCTTTAGGATGTATAAATTACTGTGGTTTTGCTAGATGTTGACGGTTGTCTAAAATTACTGAGAAGTCAAGAATATAGAGATTAGATATGTTAATTATTCACTCAGGTAGAGTATTTATGGTGGAATAGTGATGTTTAATCAAGAAAATGTTGATACAGTAAACATACAGGTAAAACAAAATTGACATGAAGGAATCAACAAAGAAAGCTGTTAGCTGCTGCTGAAAAAAAGTTACTTCAACAGATTTATTTGGTCTTACCTCTCTTACACTTCACATTTGAGTTGAGAATTTTTAGTGAGTAAGTTAAATCTTAGGGAAATCTTCTCTTAGGGAAGAGCATTTCCAAAGTAAGAAAATAGCGTATTTTCTTCAATTATCATCTATCAATACAGGATGTTAAATTAACTTAGGGCTTTGCTAAGAATGTTTCCTCGACTCGGGTACAAAATGTGGACATTTCAGAACCAAAAAGAAAATGCATTTTTTCAACAAACTAGAGCAGGTTGGAGTCATACTTACCGTGCCACTGTGTACTCACCATTAATGAAAATGTTTCTTCTCAATTTCTGCCAGTTTATTTTATTTTTAAAAAATCCCAGGCATACTTTAAGATCATTTTTAACTGAAGTTGTCTTTAAAACTATTTTGTGATTTTTTTATCCAAGCATTCTTGTGCCCTTTAAAACATCACTTCTAAATGAGTGTATAAGTTTGGCTTCTTCTGGTGGGACTGACTGCTGCTTCATAAGTGTGAGGAGTGTTGGGATGTAACTTTCCACGTGGGTCTTGTGTGCAGCCTGCCCATCTTTGTTGCAGTTAGTGATACTTAAATATATTCCAGACATCAGATCATGTATTTTGTTTACATACACATGTACTGTGTTAGATGTACTGAACATGCACCAAGCTTGTAAGGTACCAAACACAACCCTGTCCTTATTGGAGTCAGAAGTTTTGCTGTGGGTGTCATGGGTGTGGAACAACACACATCCTCACACATAAGACTCTATTCACACCTCTGAACACCAGCCTCTCTCTTCTAATAGCAATTTGCTACTTCACTGGCTTTGGGTGGTGTGCTCCTGGAACTCAGGAAATGGTGGGGAAATCTTCACCAAGACATGGAAATAAAAGGTCTGACACCTGCAAATAGTACTGTTTCTTTTAGCACTGGTGCCAATGATGTTGTCCATTCAGTGAAATTATTTTGCTTTTCAGAATCAGTGTAGGTGACACAAATGAAAAATGGTGGTAACAAGGAAAGACTCTTTGGGATGGCATATGATAGCCCAGCAATAAGTACAGGCTAAATGGCCAACTGATGTCACTTCAAACATATTTTCTCTGAATTTTGACAAGGATTTATCTTGACTGATGTAATAATCCTGAAAAACATATCCTGGTTTGCTTCTTGAGATACTTGAATGTTGTTTGAATACAATAGTTTGTTGTAGTTTGTTGTCTTGGTTTTGTTGTTGGTTTTTAGGTTTTTTGGTGTGTTTTTTTTGTTTGGTTTTCTGTTTGTTTGTTTGTTTGGTTGGTTGGTTGTTGTTTTAACAGAAACCACCTCCACTTCTATGAGAGCTCTCTCTCTTGACACCATCTGCTGTGTGTGACCAGTTCTTCCCTCACTGGCAGTTTTCTGTGTTGGGCTAGTTGTGGCAGCTCAGCAGCTCTGTTACTTTGTGCAAGAATACTGAAGGGAGAAAGTGGGGATGAAAGATGTATGAAAACAAGTAACTGAAATCTGCAATTCCAAGTACCTCTTGGAGTCTGTGCTGTTATGGATCAATGTCTTCTACTATTTCTTACTAGTGGATCTTTACAATGTTACTTTGTTACTGATTTTTAACAGTGAGAAAAGTTCAGCTTTTCCTATACTGACAGAAGCGCATTGCAATAGTTAATTCAGTCCAGCAGATACTCAAATATTGAAAATACCTATAGTTCAGTCCTGCAGTTTCTTCTGTACAGGTGAATACTTTCCTTTTTATAAAGTCATTTCAGGACAGGCATTCTCTGTGAGAGAGATTCCTTATTTTGGGAAAGTACATTGAACTTGCATGCCTTTTTGTGGGCATAATACATGAAATTCAAGCAGTAGCAAAGAACAACTGCATTTTCCTGTTGTATAACTGGAAAGGTCTGGGATGGCTAGCTGCTCAGGCTGGGCACCGGGAGGTGTAGTGTGGCCCTTGTCTTGTTGAAGACTGGGTCTGAGTGAGACATACTGGTAAGTCTTACTCCACAAGACTCCTACAGCACATTGCCGATTCTTAGGGATCACTAAGGCTTACAAGGTTCTGACAAACTGCAAACACCTTTTTGGGTAATAGTGCCAGTGATTGCTTTCCGTTAATCTAATTTACACTCTGTAATCATTTGCATTCATTTTCAACAGGCTCTTCTGTCCAGTTCAGCTCAGTGGAAAGCTTGACACATTTTCTTCAATTCCATGAGATAGTAATGGCGGATAAAGAGGAGTTTCTACCATGCTCTGCAATGGAAAAGTACTGGAGTTACTACAAAGAATGCAAAGATTTTGGATTCTAAAGACTTCTTGAGTGCTAATACTTTTTTGTTTGCCATCACTTAAAAGTAAACATTTGAGCTTTTAGAACTAAGTACTTTGCTACTGTCATTTTGATAAATCATTTATCCTGCACTTGGGACCAGGGAAAGATTGCTTGGGTAAGTGAGGAACAGGGAAATACTTAGTACAGGCAAGGATAACTGTCAATATTCAGTTTTGTGCTGCAAGATTAAGAAATGGGGAAGTAGATAGGACTTACACACTGATGCTCACTGTGAATTATATTCCAGGTTGATTACTTGGTATGAACTTTAAGTTTTAGTTTAAGATTAAAGTAACTGCCCACGTTTGAGGGGCAGGACAGAAACAGACACCATCAACACTCACAGTCACTTCTTACGCCTAAACCTGGAACTGCTGTGGCTGAGAATGTGCTATCAGAAATGGCAGTGTGTGTTTGTGTAACAACATAAACTATTAGGCAAAAAATCAAGATAAACAGCCATGAAAATCATAATCAGCTTTGCTTTATGTGGCTTATATATATGTAAACATTTGAGAAAGGGAGCAGGTGCTTGGAGACGTTAAAAGAGGAATCTTAGCTATTGGAAATGCTCAGGAAAATTTCATTCATGTTCCAGCCAAATCTCTCTAATAGGCAGAAAATGTGGTGGCATATGACAGGAAATGCAATTAGCCTGTTTGCACAACACAAATTTTTCCAGGTAACAGCATCTTAGATATTCATCCCAATCTCTGGGGAATTTTTGTTTGTTTTAATTTTACAGTGCTTTAGCAGCATATTTGTAACACATTTGACTATTAAGAGAGTTATCTGCATTCAAGTGGTATTCTTGCTCTTTCTTCTCTGGGTTATAAGAAGAGATGGAATAATAGTACCTGCTACTCCTGACTCCATTGAATAGGATGGGAAGTATCTCCTGTTAACACATGATGTCAGCAAGCTATTTGGAATGTGAAGAGCTCTTCTGCAAAGATCTGATAAGTGTCTTAAACAGAAGTTGGTTTAGGAAAATGAGGGGGTCTGATGTGCAGAGAGCTAGTAGTACTGTGCCCTAGGATGCATGAGCAATCATAGCCTGGTGGGCAGTAAGAATAATGGCCTGGAAGTCAAAAAAGGTAAAAGCTACTGAGTGACAGGTATTTTGTAACGTCAGTTTCACAAAGAAAGAAAATTGAGTGTTCTTACAACTGCAGCAGCAAAACAAACCTGAAGGCATATTGTTTGAACGGAAGTGCTCAAATACTGCATTTCACTGAAAAGTAAAAGGTATTTGACTGTTAAAATGATCTCTGAATTACATGGTTTTTTGACATTTTTTCTTTGTTGCAAGATGTCTAATAAAATTAATGTACAAAACCTGGGAGAATTTGACAGTAACATTTTGGTCCATTATATTAATGGATTATTAATGTGATTACATGACCTAAGGCAATCCTAAGATACAGCGACAGAAAATAAAATGAGCAAGCTGAGCAAAGAGGTAAAAATGTAAAGTGCCTCATGAAAACCACTGTCTCTTACAGATGCTGTATGTGAAAGTAATCTAACAGTGAGGCTTTTTTCAGTTTCTAAATTGTATGTAAGCATTTTGAGAAAGGCATTAGCTTGACAACATACGGCTTAATATGACTAACAAATGTAGGATTCTGCTCCCCAAATCTTAAAACTGTGAATATTCTCTAATCTCCCTGGTGGAATCCTTTGATCTTAATGTAAAGATCCATTAAGAGATAGAAAAAAAAACTTACACCATTATGTTTTCTCAGTTTAAATTTATGGTTTTTAAGAGTACTTTTGGATAAAAATATAAGTGGTTGTCACTGGTCAAAGATAGGCAGCTGTTAGTGATGCTAACTGCAGCAGAGTAACAAAGCTTCTGCTCACAAGTGGCAGTTCATCCTCCCGGGCCCTTCTGCTGCTTTCACAATTCAGTTATTTTATTTAGTAGACCTCTTCTCCATTCCTAGGCTGTGAATTAGTACTTACTTTATGTGGTGCAGGCTAAAGTAAAAAAGGATATAAAATGCAAATAGTAAGACAAAACTCCTGGCATTCTGACTGCTGTTAATATTCACATGGGAAATAAAAGGAGAAAAAGAAGATTGGTGGCAGAGAACAAAGCCCACAAATGCAGATTCATATTTTCAGATTTATTTATTTTTTGCTGACATTGAATTAAAAAAATAAATCAGTGGGGAGATTAATACCAGTAAAGAAGAATGCAAGGCTCAAAAGAATGAGTAAGGAGGATGATAAGCAGCTGGGAGGCAGACAATACAACAATACAAGAGCCATAGATTTGAAGGCCAGCAGGTACCAATGTGACTTCCTGAATAACAGAGGTCAGAGGTCATGAAGATCTCTAAGCAAGGAAAACACATGAAGAAGAGAAAAGAAGTAAAGGTGTGGAGAGAGCTAAAGTCATTCCAAGCAGATGATCAACACAAAACACTGCACCTTTTTTGCCAGGCAAAGCAGAGCAGGTCAGAGAAGAGAATAATGAGAATGAAAGCCAGCTTGGGAAAGGTATTTACAGTATGCTGAGGCACAAATACTGCTTGGGTTTTTGATGGTGGAAATGCAGCTAAGGCGGAGGGAGAGGGATGAATAATGTTGCCATAGGAGTTTGGATGAATTCTTGAAGCAGTTGCAGTTGGCAAGTATTTTGTCATGATGACACAAAGACTTTTTTTCTGTCTTCAGACCTTAATACTAAACTGGAGGAAAATACTCTGTTTAAATCATTAGAATGAGCAACTGTCTACATGAGACTTGGGGCCTTTTTCTTTTCACCAGTAGTCCATTAACTAGTTGGGTAGGAAATGATGGAGGGGATCTGAAATTTGAACCACTAAGTTACTGGCCATATCAAGAAAAGCATGACACAGGAATGGAGTGAAAAATTTCTAAGGTATGGGACTTCGGAACAGGATTCAAAAAACTTTCATGTGATTTTTGTATCTATATGTTTTTCTAAGTTGTGGATGTGGGAGTTTTTGTTGGGGTATTTGTTTTTACTACGGCTTTGGCTTTGTGGCAGGTTTTACCACCAATACAGCTGTAGCAGAGTAACCCACAGATGAGTTTTCCAGCGTCTGCGGCCTTTTGATTTCACTTACACATTTATTTGGTGAGAGTTCAACCACTGAGTTACATATAACTTGGTCACAGTGGCTTATGCAATTACCAGCCTCAAGCTGAGCTGTCACAGTGGTGCCCAGCTGCAGGGTCAGCGCTATAGCAGCAGATGCTCTCCAGTGCGGTGGCGTCTTCCACATTTCTCACCGAGCCGGTGCACCAGGGCCCGAGGCTCTGTGCAAGCAGAGCCAACAGCTCGGCCTGACCTTAAAACTCCGGCCTTAGCCTGGAAGTGGTTGGGGAGCTGCAGTATTCCAGTGCAGTGGCAGGTTACTTCACTGCTAAATAAAAATAATAAAACGTCCCCAACCAACCCGCTAAAAAGCAGAAGCCTAACGCCAGGCTGCAGCTTCTTAGTTCAGAGCTGCAGTTATCGCCGCACCTCGTACCCACCTGCCCCGGGACCGCAGCAGCCCATCCCTATTCACGGCCGTGCGCTCCGGGGGCAGCCGAGCAGAGGAACGAGGAGCCTGGGCGGGGAGCTCGTCCCCAGCGCAGCGGAGCGCAGCCCGGTCTCACCGCCCGGCTGAGCCGGCCGTAGTGGCTGGGAAGCTCCGCGGCCGCTCGGCCCCCGAGGGGCAGCCGTGGGGAAGTCGGTGCCGCGTTTGCCGGAGAGGCGGCGTGGAGGCGGCGGGTTCCTCTCGCTCCCAGGTGCTGGCGGGGATCTGCCGTCACCTCCCACTCGTCCTCCTGCCCGCCAGGTTTCGGGGCGGGCGGGGGCCCTTCTTTTTCCCTCCACGTCATGGAGGAAAATGCTCTGCCGTACGCACATCACACGCCCCGCGCACACAAGAGCGCCCCTTCGAGCCGAGCAGGGCGCCGGCCCGGGACGGCCG
>VXBQ01008246.1:182305-204975 GCA_013400175.1 Phainopepla nitens | reverse complement strand
TGTCTTAAAAGTTAGTTACGGGGGTATTTTGCGTCTCGGTAACAGCGAGCGGGTGTCCGGAGCCGGGGCACACACCTGCCCGCAGCCCGGCTGGTAGGCGGCGTGCCCAGATGTTGTAGCCTCATAAGCTTCTCTCCAGAAGCAACAGTTACACCAACTTAGAGTCAGGCTTGGTAAGAGGAATCGGGGTTGCTGTGAAAAATGCTGCTGGCATTTTTTCGTTTCTCAGTAAATGGTTCAAAACGTTCATGTAGCTGTGTTCAAATTTGCCAAGTGCACTTAGTCATTTCTTTGGTATGGAAAAAGGTTCATTTCCTTGTGATGAAACAGAAAGTAACAATAGTAAGAAACTTCTTTTTTTCCTCGAAGAAAGACGGTAGCATCTTGTTCCTGATTATTGGGTGAACGGATTTACTAATGGCAGAGTAAGACTTAGAAAAAGAAGACGTTATGGGGAACCTCCACTGTGTCCCATCTGAGGATCTGCTCTGCCGAACATCCTCTGACTAATTCCAAATATCTAATCCATAAACCAGACTGCTTTATTTTGAGATAGGCATCTTTCCTTAATAGTAACCTTTTTTTGCATAAATAAATTTCCTTAGTAGTAATCCTTTTGCATTTGCTTGCTTGTGAGAGAAACAGCTGAGGGGTAGAGATGGTGAATAAACTTGCAACGGAAGTGGAGGTGACTAACAAGAAAGAGCTGCTTGCTTCTTTCAGGCAGGGAATTACAACAGTCAAGTGACACTGGGAGGCAAAAGATTGAAAGCAAGTACAAGAAAGTGGGTTTTTATGCTATGCTCAATTGAGTTGTAGCATGTTGCCTCCCACCTCCACACTCCCCAGTCTCTGCATATCAGAAAGCTTATGTGGGTCCAGAAATGACTGGATGAAAGAAGTCAAAATTTTGCAAGAAACAGAGATTTGTAACCTGTCTTTGCAAACTTCTAAGCTGTAAGGAGATGGACCTGAGACATGCGGAGGTGTTCAAGAGTACTTGTTCTTCCTCCTGTTTCCAAGCATCAGCTTTTGACTACTATGAGACAACATCCTGGGCTGGATGGGCTCCATGGGTATGATGTGATTGTTCTTTCATGCATGTAGCTTTTCTGAGATGGTCATATAAAGAGAAGTGAAATGCTACTACATTTGTGCAGCTGTGGTTTCTGGTTTTGTACATCTGATAGTGGTGGGTTTTGGCCCAGTTCTGGTGTATTTTTGTGTATGCTGCCCAGCTGTAAAGGCATTTGAAGATTACCAACAAACCTGGCTAATGCTTTTTGACATATGTATGATAGAAATTAGTAATTCATAAGGATTATAACTTTCTGAAAAGCAGTAATCGTGATAAGGAACACAGGTTTCAGTTGCTTGGGTTGGCACCACTTCTTTGTGGTATTACACTGGGTATCCAGACCCCCAATAAAGGGGTCCACACACTGAAAACTGCTTGTGTACCAGGTTCTGTAGGTTTTGTGGTTCATAACCTGTACTGTGCATGCTATTTTGTGGCCTAATATGTGCAAATTATTCTAGTCAGTCAACAGGCTGTCTGTGACCATCCTATAAATGCCTTGCTGAGAGACAAGAAGAGACTGTATCTGAAATAAGTAGTCCAGGTAAATTCAGAGGAATTAAGCTTAAAACATTTACGTAGCAGTTACAGCTACAGAAAGAGTCATCAGGAGTCATATGGTGACTCCAGCTTCTGAGGTCTTTCAAGAAGTATTGATAAAGGAACTAAGAAATGTGCTAGATGAGTCATAAAAAGCTCATTTCTGCAACATAAACAGCAGGGTGCTGAATCCAGCAAGGGAATACATTTTGCGTAATTGTCAACAAGTCAAGCCTCATCAGTCGTATCCCTGAAACACTCAAAAAGAAGAAGGCTTCAGCGGGGTTTGCAATGTGACAAAGTGCGAGGCAGAGATCACTCTGCTTTTAGTACGAGAGGGATAGCTGTGAGGAAAGAGGAGCACCACACCCAGTAANTCCTGCAACAGGCTCAGTTGTGTTATCTGACTGTTGCGTGGCTTGTCTGGTGGGTCAAGTAGCGTGGCCTGTGCAGGATTCCCTGTTGGTAATCAAAGACGTTTTCCTTTTGATTGACTGCGGAGTGCAGCTGGCCTGTGTGTGTTTTTGTGGTGCATTGTTGTTTGCTGGGGGAGGCCTTTCTGCATGCTTGATTTCCAGGCAGGGACAAGTCAGCATCCTAAATCTTACTCAAAAGATGCATAGCTGTCTGCAGACCTTTTCCAGTTTTGCATGTGCCGGGAGCTTTTGTCTCACAGAAAATGTCCCATTGTCTTAATTTTTTAATCAATTTAGAACAGATGATTTAATTGCCTACTGTTCTCTCTCGTCATACTGAAAAGAGATAAAGTTGACCCAGCTACTATCTTGCCACATTGCATCTTATGCAAACAGAGAGTACCGATATTAAGTATTAATATTCCGTGTTAAGGAACCTGGATACTTTTATCTCTGTACCATTTTGCAATGCTGGGAACAATAAGCTAAGGCGGGACTGCAGGATCCCTTGAATCTATGACACCCAGAGCCCTGTTTGGTGCTTATGACACTCAGCTACTTCAGTCGTGAAAGTGCAGTTTATAATTCTGTATCAGCTGGGAGACTGGTGATGAAGAGGAGGCTGGTGTGTGTGTTTTGGTCAAAATGTGGATGAAGACGAGGAGAAGGCTACATAAGGCCTTAGGAATACTGCTGCAGTGCTTTGCTCAAGGGATAATACCATGATAGTTGTTTATGGTACACACAAATAGTACAGTGTTTAGTTCCTCAAATTTCTTTATAAGAATCATACACAGAAAAGTTAGGTATGATAGCCCAGGAATGTAATTCTTACCATGGAAACTTTGTATACCATATGAAGCACTTACATACAGGTGAATTTGCAGTGCGGGTCATCATATCTAAAGAGAATTTCAGGAGGTATCATGAGGACTGTGGGTCATAGCAGGAGCCCAAACTTCTGGCCTTGGCTTAGTGTCAGAGCTGTTTTATTTGTGGAGAGAGCAAGGCCTCTGGGACCTGTAGTTTTGGTACCTGAAGTATTGTGTGCATCTTAAACTTGGTGAGGCTTTTGACAGACTCCTCATGCCCCAGTGCTTTCCTGCCTCTCTCCAAGTCCTCTTTATTCTGTTAGTGGAAGGAAGGAAATTAGGTTGCTTTGATGTGATCTGTTCTTTTTATGGTGCTCCTTTCTCCCTGCCTTCTTGGTGCTTAGAAATGTTATGTGAGTAAATGAAAATATATGTTTCTTATAGAGATAATGCCTTCCACAGCTTAATAATAACAATAAAACCTTCCCAACCAACCTGCTAAAAAGCAGAGGCTTATTAGTTCAGATATGCAGCCATAGCCACCCCTGGCACTTACGGTGCCAAGCCTCCATGTTCACTATTTTTCAGCTAACATTTTACAATTTTCTTTTTTAATTTGTGCAAGAAAAAATGTCATCCCTACTACTTCTGTATGTCTGACTTCATATGCACTTGAAGCACTGATACTGGTGGAGGCTGCGGGCAGTGGCAGGATGGAGCAGACACTAGGATTTTGTCTGCCCACCAAGCTGTCTGTACTCATACTGATGTCCTGGGACAGAACATCCTAAGGAGGGGAAGAGACCACAGCAAAGTCTGGGAGGTAGATCTGCAGCTCTCTTCGATGTGATCTTGCTGATGTGACAAGCTGTGACTCTAGGGGGTGAAATGGCTTAAAGAGAGTGATGTACAGCGAGGGTGTGCAGATAAGAGTCTGCAGGCAGCTTGGTGGTGGGGTGAAGGAAATGGAGAAATATTTTGAGCTGTTAATGGGAGCTTTTCTCTAGTGCGGTGCAGTTTCTCCTGTTTCCCTGTCTAACAGGAAATTTCCACCCTCTTTTGCGGTGCTTGTCCTTGCCAATGAACACAAATTCTGTCCCTTTGGGTCTAATTTTTGTTATACTATAGTTTAAAGGTTAACCCTCTCTCCACTGTAGCACTATTGCTTTAAACTCCCACATGAGGTGGAAAAAAGCTGTTTAACTCTAGATTGCCACAAATTAGAAGGGACTAAACTCTATTTATTGGAGTGTGTGTTTGTTAGTGGAATTTTGTTTGTTTTCTTGACTCCTGCCTTTATAGTACACTTTGTCCTTGGCAAGCACAGAAACCCCCATGTCACAAAGTCAGAGAATTGAAATTCTCAATGTATAAGCAAGAGACTTGGGAATTTTGATGACTGACTATCTCTGGGCCTTCTTAACACTTTCTTGCCTTAAGAGGGCTGCAAATCCTCTGACTGGCAGGACACAGTATTATGAGATGTACCACGGGATTTGCTGAGAGACTTCTCAGGTCTCCAGCAAGAGAGCTTTCATGAAAAGTTACTGTAAAGCAGTTCAGATTAGTTAGGGTTGCAGAGGAACCACATTCTCTCTTGTGCTGCTTGTATGACCCTGCAGAAGTTGCTTGCCTCTTTTCCTGGCCGATGAGCTGAGACATTGACTTTCTTTACTTTGACATAACTCTGGTACGTGAAGAAGCTGAAATTGATGTAGCATATTTTACTGAAACTATGGGGATTGACACTGGAGACAACTGGAAAGGAGAATCCAGCCTTTTCTAAAGAGCATACAGAGAGCTGGAACTGAGTGGCAAACTGACAAGCAAAGCAACTTACTGACTGCACAGGAAGTTCTGCTAGGAAATACAGATCCTGTGCAAGAGAGAGTTCTCATGATTAGTACTGGGACAAAATTCTGTGTGATAGCCATAAATGCCAGATCTTTGCTGAACCTGTGTTTCCCAGGTACGTGGCAAGAACCAGTCTTTCCACCTCCAGAAGCAAAAACCACATTGTGCTAAACTGTAGTAGTTTCTTGTTGTTTTTCATTGGGACACTGTTGTTTTAAGTCTTCCGGGTCTTAAAATTGGCAGGTTTATCATCTAATTACCTCTAAAAGTAATGACATATTTTTCCACATCTTGCAATTAAGTGTTTAAGTACTTGAAGTTACTTAGCTCTTTGGTTGTCCATCATTCAGAGAAAATGTGAGAAGTAAGCAATCTTACATCAGGTGGGCAAGCCAAAACAAGGGGGTAAGATGTGCAGAAGGAGGCTGGTGCTAAGTGTCACTATGTTAGAGGGGCACAGGCTGAGGCTCCAGTGCAGGGCAGCTGGGTGGAAAACCAGACAAACTTGATAGAATCAACTGATTGAGACTTTATGTCAATAAAATGTATTCCTACAGAAATCCCATGATCCTTGTCAGTAGATAATTTTGCAGTGGAAATAAACAGCTAGCAGCAGTAAAGGAAAACACATTAATAAATTAACATTTTCAGTCAGCAGCATTGAATAGCTATGAGTTTAGGTAAAAGTTTAATTCAGACAGATAATTTACAAAAAATTAAAATAAGGAAAGTGCATGATTACTTTTCTTCTTTCCTAGTTTGTCAGGAACATTCTCCCTTCTGTCTTTCCCACAGACCTATCAACACCCAGATTTGATTTGTATAGACCAGAAGGAAAACCAGGAGGAGTTAATAAATTTTTGCACAGAGCTGGTCATGCAAACCACCAAGTTTGCATTGCTGTGTGACCAGGTGTGTTTTAAACAAACAAAGATATTTTATCGGGGGAACTTTACTGAAGTGTTTTTACTTGGAGGAGAGGGAATTGTTCCCATAGCTCCTGCTTTATGTAGTAATGGTGTTGGCTGCTGAAATACTCTGTGACCTGGTTTCCAAGAAAAGGTGTAGACACTGTTTTTGCCTCAAATGCCTTTGAGTGGTGGAGGAGAAAAGGCTGGAGAAAAGGTTGGTCTTGTTAATGCTACCTACATGAAAGTACTTACTCTTATTGATCCCTCTCTCCATTCTCCTCTTTTGTAATTTCCCAAGCTCTGTTCTGCGGCTCCTGCTCTTCTCAGCACCCATTCCCTTCTTATTTTTTTAACCTAGGTGACAGCAAGGAGCTTGATTCGTGCTGTACATATGCTGGACAGATGGAGGGCAGAATCACATGTTGGGGTAAAAGCACTTCTGTTCCCCTACATCTGCTCTCCCTCTTTCATCTCCTTCCGTAGAACTGCACACAAACTTGACCTTTTCTCTTAACTCTTGCTCTGTGGCAGGCACAGAAGCAGGCTGCCTTTATTTCAGATCCACTGAGGAGAGAGCACTGCCTGCTCGCAGCCTGAACTGTCCAGGAATCCCTATTCTAGTAGCAGTCAATGTGTCTTGTCAGTCTCTGCTCTGGGTAAACCAGTCCCAAGCAGACATGACAACAGACAAGCACCAGCTGGCTGTCTTGCATGACACCAAAGGTAATTTGTGGCACCTGTAGGAAGTCACAGACCACTTTGATCTTTATTGCTGAAGTAGAAAAGAAGTATTATAAATTTGATAATGCTATGCATTAAGAGAGATCCTGGCTTTTGTTTTCTGTAGCTCAGTGGAGGGTTGAGATTGGACTTCTGCTTGTCTCCTGAACAGGTCCTTCAGGAAGGACTGGCAGAGGGCAGACCAGTGGGCCAGTGGACATTGATACATACCTTGTGTTCCTCAGGAAAGCTGTGATGCATTGGTTATTGCAGGCACACAGGTTACAGACTTCCTCAGGTAGTTCTGCCTGGGTGCCTGCTGCTAAGCCAGTTGCTTCCAACACCAAAGAAATGCCTTTCTCTCTTCATGGTGTCAGCTCTCTTTGAGCAGAGATCCCTTCTTTTTTTCCTGAACAAAACCCAGCGTTCAAAGCAGGCATTTTATCCTTCTACCTGGAGGCACATCTGATATTTTAGCTCCACCAGGCTCTGTGCATCCTGTGATGGCCCGGATGATTCACAATGGCTCCAACCTGCAGGCAACATCCAGGGAGCTTGTGGGCCTTGTGGATCCACCTGGAAGCCTCTGTCTTTAATCACAGAAGTGCTTGAGTTTAATGCAGCACAGGCTGTATCAGAAAGGACAATAAGGAAAGGGAATGGAATGCTGGGGAGTTGAAAAATTCTGTATTTTCTCAAACAAGGTAGTTCAGAAGCTCCTAATTCAGTGTGCTCTGAATATAGACAAACTGGGAGCACCTCTGCACTGTGTAGATGGCAGGTGAGATTTGCCATGCTGATCAAGAGGAATGTGAGAGTTGGTAATTTGTTCTTCTCAGGGTGAAGGGAGCTGTAGACTCCTGGGCAAGAATGACAGTGGCATCACAAAGTTGCACAGACTGGGCGTCTGGGTACATTTAGTTTCTGGAAAAAGCAAAAATAATAGTGGGAGGAGCTGGATTAAAGCCCTGGTCTCTGACAGGACTTTACTGCAGGTCTCCATATGTACATTATTAGACTTACTAAAGTGAAAACTCGTCTTCAGAGACACAGTGTGAGACCAAAGCCTGCCAGTTTCTTCGTGCTAATGAAAGGAACCTGTCCATTCCTCTGAGCTCTCAAATGCCTCCTTAAACATGNTACCTGGAGGCACATCTGATATTTTAGCTCCACCAGGCTCTGTGCATCCTGTGATGGCCCGGATGATTCACAATGGCTCCAACCTGCAGGCAACATCCAGGGAGCTTGTGGGCCTTGTGGATCCACCTGGAAGCCTCTGTCTTTAATCACAGAAGTGCTTGAGTTTAATGCAGCACAGGCTGTATCAGAAAGGACAATAAGGAAAGGGAATGGAATGCTGGGGAGTTGAAAAATTCTGTATTTTCTCAAACAAGGTAGTTCAGAAGCTCCTAATTCAGTGTGCTCTGAATATAGACAAACTGGGAGCACCTCTGCACTGTGTAGATGGCAGGTGAGATTTGCCATGCTGATCAAGAGGAATGTGAGAGTTGGTAATTTGTTCTTCTCAGGGTGAAGGGAGCTGTAGACTCCTGGGCAAGAATGACAGTGGCATCACAAAGTTGCACAGACTGGGCGTCTGGGTACATTTAGTTTCTGGAAAAAGCAAAAATAATAGTGGGAGGAGCTGGATTAAAGCCCTGGTCTCTGACAGGACTTTACTGCAGGTCTCCATATGTACATTATTAGACTTACTAAAGTGAAAACTCGTCTTCAGAGACACAGTGTGAGACCAAAGCCTGCCAGTTTCTTCGTGCTAATGAAAGGAACCTGTCCATTCCTCTGAGCTCTCAAATGCCTCCTTAAACATGTACAGAGGGGTGCCCTCAAAGAGGGCTGATCTCCAATGGCTCATACACACCAACGCTGCAGTAGCTTCAGCCCTCTTTGAGGGCACCCCTCTGTAAACGTTTAAGCTGCCCAGAGCAGCTTCCTGGCTTTTCTCCATTGCATCTGAGTGCCACTCTTGGAGGGAGGAGCTGCTGGGGTGTTCCTGGCAGAGGATCAGAGTTGGGTGCTATACTCTGATGTTACCTCTGGAATCCTTCACATTAGAGGTGCCACAAGGCTGTGCCATTGCAAGCAGAGTTGGCAGATACAGCAGTTGTGGTGCAACAGCTGAGCTTTTTCCTGGCTTCTATTTGTTGTGACCATGACTTTCCCAGGACTGCTTCATCCAGCCTATCTCACAGCTCATGCTTTGGGATGAATTGGTGATCCTTTGCAGTTCCTGTTATCTTTCCACCAGCTGCAGAGTGCTTCACATGCTTAGTTTGGGCAAGGTGTGTCTCATGTGTTTAGTAGAGCAGCTAGGATGCAGAACAGGTTCTCTGCTGTTTTTTTCAAGGCCAAATCTAAAAGTAGTCTGGGTAGTTTCACCACATTAAGTTCTGCTTCCTAACATTAAGTATGACTAGAAATTATGTGACAACTTCAAGCAGTCCAGTGGAAATTTTCCTACCCATAGTGAGGCAGTTGGACTAGATGACATTTAAAGGTCCCCTTCCAAGCCATGTATTTCCCTGTTTCTGTAATTCTGTGAAACAATGTATGATGGTGTACAGTTTCTCAGTAGGAGTGATAGTTTAAACTTGATTTTACTCTGAAGGCATGGAGGTAGGTTTTGTAAAAAATGTTATTCCCAAGGAATTAATTTGTGTGCTCACAGGTGGTTCTTCAATTTGGACCGCCACATCTCATAATGTACAGTTGCACCTGACTGCCCTGTTGTTCTTCCAGTTGAAAGCAACAGCAGTTCCTATTTTTTCTTTCAAGGGCTGTGTGTTTACAGGGAAGTGGGTAAGACTTCTCTCCCCTTTCTGTGTGTGGTCTTGTTCCCTACAGGGAAAAGATGCTGGACTGGTATGAAGTATCCAATGCGACTTAGATATGCAGCTCCCCAGCTGGCCCACAACAATTTCTTTGCATAGTACTGAGAAGATGCAAAGTTAATAACAAGGTTCACTTTTCACTGATTTGGTAAATACAGAGAAAATTCTGGTCGGCACACTCAAAACTAACTTGAACCTTGCTTACACTGATTGGTATTGTTTCCACAGCATCTTAAATATTCAATGCTGTGGAGCTATTAATAATAAAACTTAAATAATATAGGAATCATAAGCTTCAATCTTGCAATAAACTTGATACCCAAAATGTGAAAGTGCACAGTGGCCTTAGCCAGAGTATTTAGATCAGAATGTAGAAAGAATTACACAGCACTCGAGTGAAACAGCTGAATAGTTTTTCAGATAGGCAGATCATCACCCCCTCTTAGGGTCTGCCTTAGAGGCCAGAAGTTCCACTGCTGCTTTTACAAATTTTTACAGAAAAGAACAGTTTTTAAGTCATTAAAAGATACAAATGAAGAAGCAAACATTGTTCTAATCTATCCTAATTTTGATGAAAAGACTCTAATCTGTAAAACAAGCCAAAATGTGGATTGTTGCCCTCTGTAATACTTGGTTCTCATTCAAAACTGATTTCTTTTAGAACTCAGTTCAGTTCAAACAGAAAATCCTGGAACAGGAAGTATTTCTTTTGAGTTTCTAAGACATGCACTGACTGGAGGCAATGTGCATGTTTTTTGGGGGTGCCAGTGAAATGCAAAATCATTCCGTTGTTCACATGGTTCAGAGAGCAGGATGTTCATGGTTTTCCAGCCAGGTTGCATCTGATGTTAGCAGCACACTTTACCTTTGCCTAACATTTTTAAAAACTTCGTTATCACAGAAGACACACTTAGAGCCTTGGTCTAAATCGGAAGAGTTGCAATTAATGTGTGAGGTTCATGACTGGAAGCTTTTAGCTGGGCCACTTCCCAGCTACCACACTCCAGAAGCCCTCCCATGTGAAGCCTAAGGACCTGAGGAGAGGATTTCCTCCCTTTCCTGATAGCTTCACCCATTTGCATTTTAGGATTGACTCCTGAGCAGTGGGCATGATGGCTTTATGAATTCAGAAACATTTGACACAGCAATCCTTGCAGTTGAGGGCATGATCTTTGTGAGACCAAGCTGTAGTTGGTTGTGATGGATGGATGCTTTACCATCATCCGTCTTCTCTGAATGTGAGCAGCAATGTGATGGGAGAGACAATTCCCAGACTTTAATAAAATTATATTTTGTGTTTTGCATTGCAGTGCTAGTGATAAGGGAAATGCAAATTTTTTTACATAATAAATTGATAATGGATGTGTTAATCAGATAGAAGTGCATGTGTTTGTTTTTGGCCAACGTGAAGAGGGTAAAATCTGAGAGGTTTATTAATAGGGTGGTGCAGAGGCAGGAGAAGAGGATTTCCCTGGGAGCCCAGGTTCATGAAAAGGCTATATAACCTGGGAAGGATCTGGATAGAAGTCTTATGCTGGGTGAAGACCTTGGACTTCTGCCCTTCTCAAGTCCTGGGACAAGCAACTGTACCTTAGGAATCTTTTCACATGTAGCAAAGACACTACGTTTTACAGAACAAAGCAAGATGTCAATGCCAAACTCATAATATAAAATCTCAATACAAAGGATAGAACCTGGTCTGTGTATTCTATGGCATCACCTGAGGAAAAGGTTTTTGTGGGCGAGGTAACCAGAGTTAGCATCTGGTCAGTGCTACCCAAGATAGGTGTTTTGGGCAGCAGTAGGTTGCTGTTCTCATCTGCTATGTTCATGCATGCTGTGATCCTCTGGAGAGGACAGTGTGTACAGTGCACCTCTGTGTCTGAGTCGGGCTTTGAGTCTGCATGTGATAAAAAATAAAGTTTTGCAGCTGAGTCAAAACCTGATGAGGTTTGTGATGGTCCTTCTGTCCCAAGAGATTTAATTCCCTGGTCTCACACTGTTCATCAAGAAATCCCAGGTTTTGCTGAAATTAACTTTATACTGATAAATGACTTAGAAGGGAAACAAAGGTGATGAAGGGTCTAGAAAGTAAATTGTATGAAGAGTGATTGAGGGAGCTGGGGTTTTTTTAGCCTGGAGAAGAGGAGGCTCTGGGGAGACTTATTGCTCTCTACAACTACCCGAAAGAAGATTGTAGCAAGGTGGGGGTCAGCCTCTTCTCACAGGCAACCAGCAACAAGGTAAGAAATGGCCTCAAGCTGCACTAGGGCAGGTTCAGATTGGATATGAGGAAGAATTCCTTCATAGCAAGAGGGATGACCCTGGTAACTACAGTACTGTACTACAGTGTCTGGTTAAATTGTGGAGAAGATTATTTTGGGAGTTACTGAAAAACTCCTGAAGGAAGATGTAGTCATTGGTCATAGCCAGCATGGCTTCATGAGTGGAGGGTCCTGCTTGACAAACTAATTCCCTTTTATGACAAGGTAGCTCACCTAATTGATGATGTGATGTGATGGGATCTTCCTGGATTTCAGTAAAGCTTCTGATACTGTCTCTCATAGGATCTTTCTGCATATGTCATGCGATGGGTGAAGAGCTGGCTGATAGGTCAGACACAAAGGACTACAGCGGATGGGGTAGCATGAGGCTGGTGACCTGTCACCAGTGGGGTTTCTCAGGGCTCCACCTTAGGGCCAGTGCTCTTTAACATCTTCACTAATGATTTGGATACAGAACTCAAGATAAAGATATAAACTGGGACACTAAATTGGGAGGAACTTTTGGAAGCAGAGGGGCCCTGCAAAGAGATCTCAGCTAATTAAGAGGGTTGGGCAGTCACCTTACGTATGAAGTTTGACAAAAACAGGTGCTGGATTCTGCACCTGGGACAGGTCAGGATGTACTGACAGACAGGGGCACAAAAGGCTGGGAGAACAGCCCCTTAGAAATGCACCACTGGGTCCTGGTTGATGGCAAGTGGAACATGGGTCAGCAGTGCCCTGGCAGCCAGGAGGGCCACCCGTGTCCTGGGGGCACCAGGCACCGCATCACAGCCAGGCAAGGGAGGGGATTGTCCTGCTCTGCTCTGGGGCAGCCTCACCCTGAGTGCTGGGGCAGCTCTGGGTGCCACAGTNAACAGTCTGAAGTTGTGTTGGGGGAGGTTTAAGTTAAGTATAAGGGTCTTCACCCAGAGTGTGAATGGGCACTGGAAGAAGCCCCCCAGGGAAGGGGTCGTAGCACCAGCCTGACAGAGTTCAGTACTCTGAGGTGGACAATGCTCTCAGGCACATGGTGTGACTCTTGGAGTATGCTGTGCTGGGTTAGAAGTTGTAGTTTAGTGATTCTTGTGGGCCCCTTCCAGCTCAGGACATTCTAAGATTCTATGGCTTTGTTTGGTTTCATAGCAACAGAATGTTTGGCACTGGACAGAAGCTGGCCAGGGCTGACATAGATAGAGAGGTTTGGGAGAAATTTGGAATGTGTTGGTTTTTTCTCCTCCTTTTTCTTTGTCCAGTCTTGCCTTTTTGAAGGACAGAGTAAGCGAAGATTTCCTCCTTGATTTAGGCAATCCCTGTTCAGCCAGGGGTGGTAGGTGTTGTCCTTGGTAGCCTGGGAGACACTGGTCAGAGGTGTAGGGTGGACTTCACAGAAAGACCACACCACACAGGTCTTCTCCTTCCAAAGAAAAAACCAGGGCAGGTTACCTGTCTTCCCCTCTATAGGGCTTTTTTCATATGGCTAAAAACCTGCCTTTGGTTAGGAGCAGCTTCTAAAAGTGATTTTTCTCCAGGAACACAGATACATAAAGAAGTAGGTAAAGGGGAAACCTAGATTAGACATTGAGCTGGGATTAATTTGAAGAAGAGATGAAGGAAAGCACCTACTTGCTATGGGGGAACATGGGATTTTTGGCTTCATAGGGATATGAATGCCTCTCTTCATTTTGAGGATGATGAGGCAGTGCAACAGGTTGTGGATTCCCCATCTCTGGAATTGTTCAAGGCTTAGTGGAAGGTTCCCTGCTCATGGCAGGGATTTTGGAATGAGATTATCTTTAAGGTCCCTTCCAATTCAAACTATTCTATGATTCTATGAGACCTATTTTTTTCTCTTTCTTTGTTAGCATACCTGGAGATTGTTTCTAAAACCTACAGAGAATTGCTGAGCTTTTGTTTCTACAAAATAGGTATGTGTTGGTTTACCCTGGTCTGTACCTGGCAACCCCCAGGTAAAACAAGGAGATAACATTTCCTTCTTTTTGTTGCCCTAAAATAGAAATATTAAGGACAAAGTTGTCCAGAGAAAGGCAAAGTCAAGGGAGCACGACAAATGAAAAAGCTCTGCCTTGACAAGCTGCAATTTGAATGTAGCTACACCTTGCGAGACCTGACATTTAAGAGAATGCTAAAGATGCCCAAGTTAGTCTTGCAGTATATTTGAATGCATATCTCAGTACTTCATTTTACTTGCATGTGTGAGATGTGCAGGCATCTGAGCCACATCTTCTGGCCCCACCATTATATTGGCTCTGGAAGCACTCTGAAACAGCCTCTATTCAAAAGAAAATACTGGGAACTGTTTAATTTAAAGACAAAGTAGAGCTTCATTTAAGCTAAGAAGAGCTAAGTTTACTGCTGCACTTGTATATGATTATTATCTAATTTTAATTCAGGGATAGTAACAATGCTCATTACACTTTGCCAGTAAAGCAAAGCTATATGGAAGAGGATCTCTGTATTTATGGAGATTATATTTATTTATAATATTTATTTATATTATTATTTATTTATATTATATTTTTATTGTGGTAATACCTCATTTGTTAATGCACTACACAGGAATGCTGTTAAATAACATGCTGTATAAAAAGAGGCCACGTGTGTTTTTGTGGTCACATCCAAGGTTGTGTCACATGGCAGAGAGCAGGATAGATGTGCTATTGCTTACTATACCCCTTCTGCCTTCAGAAGGGTACATTCCTTATATGTTGGATGAAAGTGCTAGGTCTTCATCCACCTCTATCTTCAGGGCAAGTTAGAAGTATTTTCCAGAAGAAATCTGAAGAGAGAAAGGATTTGAGGCTTGTCAGATCCTCTTGGCACATAACAGGAATGAAATTCATTTCCCCTTGGACATCTTTATGAGCCAGCTCCAGTGTTAGTGATAATGGGAATGCAGTGTTTGAATTCTAAAGTTTCCAGTTCCGTGCTTTTTTTTTTAAACAGTACTAATATCTACCATTAGGCACACATTCTTTGCAGACTTACTAGACATCCCTGTTCCGCTCCCATTGAATGCCTTGTAGTTAATAAGGAAAATAAACAATCCTTCCTACTCACATGGATGACAGTAATGTTTTTGCCAGTCCAAGGGTTACTGTATTTCAGTTTGTGGCTCATTGGAAAGTTTAAAAAAAACGGTTTGGAAAAACTGAAAAAAAACAGTGGTAGTCTTGTTCTGATACTCTTATTTGACTGGAAACCATCTGGTTGATTGCCTTCACTTAGCTAATTCAAGGTAATGAAATTTTTAAATTATGACTAGGAAGAAACTAGAGATTACCTAGTGCTCTTCCTAATAAGGTGGTGTTTATGCTGTAGGCAGACTGGTGTGCACATGTCTTTCTTAGAGGTTGGAATGGTCTCTCATGATTTCTGATTTAAAATAACACCGTGTCTCTTTTTTTCTTGCAGGATGAAGAGATACAAGTGGTCCTACAAATGTCCCTCGCGAAGAAAGATCTTGATTCTGTGTGTTACTGGGTGGCTGATTGCCCTGCTGAAGCTCCTCCATGTTGAAAGACACTTCTTTACCTCTAGAGGCGTTTACTTAGTTGAGCACTTCTTGAGTACTTCTTCTTATGTTAGAAACAGATATTCATACCCCAGAAATGAGTTCCAGTATGAAATTAATTGTTCATCTATATATGAACAAGATCCTCATGAAATTGGCAAGAGTTTAGAGATAAGAAGAAAAGAAATAGTTGATTTAGCTGATGAAGATGTTGTAGCAATGACAAGTGACTGTCATGTGTATCGTTCACTTAGGAAATACCACCTAAAACCTGTTTCTCCAGAGGAGGAGAGTTTTCCAATTGCCTATTCTTTGGTTGTTCACAAAGATGCAGCAATGGTAGAAAGGCTCATACATTCATTGTACAGTCGTCAAAATGTTTACTGCATCCATTATGACCAAAAAGCAGCAAAAAGTTTCAAGTCTGCTTTGAACAATCTAGCTAAATGTTTCTCAAATATTTTCATTGCATCAAAATTGGAGACAGTGGACTACGCACATATTTCACGTCTACAAGCAGATTTCAATTGTTTGTCTGATTTGATTGACTCTCCAGTTCGCTGGAAATATGTTATCAATTTGTGTGGCCAAGATTTCCCTTTGAGATCAAATTTCGAGTTGGTCACTGAACTGAAGAAACTTGGTGGAGGAAACATGCTGGAAACTTCAAAGCCAAGCAGTAGCAAAAGAGAACGATTTATTTATCACTATGAACTTACGAAAGTGCCTTATGAATACATGCAGATGCCTGTAAAAACTAACATTTCCAAGAATCCTCCACCTCACGATATAGAGATATTTGTAGGCAGTGCCTATTTTGTTTTAAGCCGAGAATTTATTCAGTATACTCTTGAAAGCTCACTTGCAAAAGATTTTTTTGAGTGGTCGAGGGACACGTACTCTCCAGATGAACATTTTTGGGCCACTCTTGTACGTGTCCCTGGAGTCCCTGGGGAAATCCCAAGGTCATCTCAGGATGTAACAGACTTACAAAGCAAAACTCGTCTGCTGAAATGGAATTACCTTGAAGACTATTTGTATCCTCCATGCACTGGAACTCATCTTCGCAGTGTCTGCATCTATGGAGCTGGAGAATTAAGATGGCTTCTGAATTACGGACACTGGTTTGCTAACAAGATTGACTCCAAAGTAGATCCTGTCCTGGTAAAATGTTTGGCAGAAAAGGTGGCAGAACAACAGAAGGAGTGGGTACATTTGTCCTCTGATGAACATTTTCTGCACTTAAGTTCTGCGAATGCCTCAACATAGCGGCACCGTGTTCTCTGCTGTCAGTGCTGTGTGCACAGCACCTGCAGCTCTGCTGCCTTGATCTGCCGCAGGATGGCAGTGAGGAAAAAGTCCAGGGCCTTGCAGAGCCAGGTGCCTGGGTATTTATTTATGACAAGTCATTTCTTTCTGATTAACTGTTTTGCCACAATAAACCTGTAACTGTCTTCAGGGTGATTCTGAGATGGTGAGGTTTTGCTTTTGGAGGCTCTTGTGCTGTGTGTCCCAGTGGAGTATTTCAGAAATGTATTTTACTTCAAGTATGTTTGTAGCTTTTATAAGAAACTCTAGCCCTTCTGTCTGCCTGTCCTCTTTTCCTTCACTTTTGCTTTTATTAAAGGAATAAAGGGAAGACCTCTACTACGGGAAACCTCTACCTCAGGAAAACTGCAAGTGCCCATGTCACAGAAAAAACCAAGAGATCAGCATGACACCAAATGAGCCATGTGACCTCACCTAGAGTTCCATACTTCTTATCTGTGGGAGCTGCATAGATCTTTGCAATGTGAATTTGACTGGATGATGTAAGAGAAGGCAGATTGCATTGTGTGTACCATTGTTCTCTTCTCCCAGCTGACTTGTGTGTTGCTTTTCCTTCTATGAAGTAAGTGATCAGGTGGTGTGCCAACACTGTTGGTTTCACTAACAGTGAAAGTTGGTTGAAACAGTTGTACACTGTTGAGTGCACGCAGTTGTGTGTTCTCCAAAAGCAGAGTACATGCATGCCCTAAGGGCAGTCTCTGCAACCCCTTGGGGGAGATATCTGTGCCAAAAGAGGTCATTTGTCTCTGCCTGTAGGAATATCTTTCTGTGAAATCCCAGTCCTCTTGAGACAGTATGTCTACACATAGTGGATAACAAGTGCTATTTCTAGTTTGTGTTCAGCAGTGTGGTGCTTTGCTGAAGTGTAGAACACACAAAGTTGAGCTGTAGTCATAAGAATAGCCATGCTGCAGAATTGAAGACCCTGTATGAAGTGTCTTTCTGTGCAAGTCCCGTGGCTGTGCACTGCCATGATCCCAGGCTGACAGGTGCATGAATGGGCCCTGGTTCAGCTGTAGAGCAAGAGTTCTCCAACAGCCCCTGTTTGCCATGGCCCCTTCTCACAGCTAGGCTTCCCACACTCCAGCATGAGGGAAGTGCTTGCGACTGCAGGGGTCTCTGCAGAAACTCCTGCAACTCAGAAATGCCACTTGGCATTTTGGGGGTTTCCCTGGAGTGTTGCTCTGCCGTAACTTCAGTTTTGGTGGTTCCAGTGGATCCTGCCGTTTAGCTTTCTCCGTGTCACTGTCTTCTTTCTAGCCATCTGTCTTTTATTAAGGAACCTTTTCCCATGAGTGACTTTGGGATATCTGTATCTGGTCTTACTGATGTACAGATTGCTGCAGTAGTGACTATATCTCGTATCAATGAGAAATCTTTCTTCCTTATTTGAGCTGAAAGAACCAAGTTGCTTTTTGGTCTCAGTTTCTCTTTATAAATTTAGTCACAGTGAAGTCAGCTGTGGTGCAAGACTAGCTTGAAGTCAGGCTTCTCAGGCCTTTTTCCACATTTGTGAGGCAAATTTTCAGTAAGACCTCAGACAAGCCACCTGAATTTTCTGTTTCAGCTGTTCCCATTGTAAAATGGGAACCATAATCTTCTATTGTCTTGCTAAGCACTTTGAAACCTGTGGGTGTTGTGGGTTCGGTTGCACAATACTAATTATTTAGTATTAACTTATTTTGTGGATGATTTATTATCCACAAAACTATTTATGGACTTGGCAGCTGCACAGGTCAAGTATTTCTTAAATGTACTGTTTCTGAAATTAATGGGGATAATTTTTAAGGTCTGTGTTGCTTACTTCAGTGACATGCTGTGTCTACCCAAGGCTGTCCTGACTTGATGTAATTTATAAATACTTTGTAGAAAATTAAATATTGGTAGTATCTGCAGATTCGTATATTAGTGCTTGCATATAAAATTGTACCTCATGTGGTTAAAAGGTTAATAAAAGAGAATGTTAGGATCCCAGAGGGCCAAGCTACAGTCTTCTGTACATATAAATTGCTGCTTAATGATATCTTTGAAATTTTGTATTTATTTAAACTAGCTTTATGTATGTATTTACACATATACCCATATGGGTTTAATTGTAGTTGTTTGATCTGCCATAAATTTATAAAAATAATCCACCAGCACATCGAGCTTCATGGAAGTCTGTAGTCTTAATCAACATGCAACTTTGTGCTATTTTAATTGAATTGGGTTGAATGATGCCTGCCATTTAACTAGTTTGAAATGAGGCACCTTGTTCTTGCGAGGTGGTGGAGAAGCGGCTGCGGATGTGGCACAGTGTGAGGCACCATCAGCCGTCACCGCAGCGTGTTTGCGAGAAGGGGAAGTGGGAGGTGTACAGACACTGCTGCAACTTTATGAAGTGCTGATTTTTCTGATGAATTCTAGATAGTTCTGCTGTTCTGAAAGTAACTTTAAAGGCTGTTCCAGGTTGTAGAAAGGCAGTTCACAGAAATCAGTCATTGGATTGCTGAGGCTGGAAGATCCATTAGTCCAGTCTCTTGCTCACAACAGGACCAACACTGATTTTGAGCTGGATTTCTTGGGTTTTCCAGGGACTCTTGCAGATTTCTAAGGAAGGAGGAAAATTTTCCAATGTTTCCAATAAAAAGAACAATCAAAATACGTGTCTTAACTTTTGAATAGTTTTCCCTGTTTTTTGGCTTTACGTTCAGCAGTGTTGCCATACTGATACCTGTATTGCAGTTAAGTGATTGGACTACAGAGGTGGATAACATCTTCATCATCACTGCTCTGTACACAGGTAGGTAGGTCTGCCATTGCTGGACCCAAGGCATGATACACAAGCTTTCTGTGAGGAAAGTGGCCAAACCTAGTTTTTGGCAAAACAAGAAAGTTTTATTTCGGCTGAAACTTAGATTCTAGGCACTTACCTGCTCTCACATGGTTTGTTGGGGGTTTCTTTTTGGTGGTTTTCTTTGTTTGTTGGTTTGGTTTTGTTTTGTTTTCCTTAGTAAAGCTTAGATTTCTTTTTCCTCTTTATTCTTTTCCTCACTTCTGAGAGATTCCCCATGTAAGTTATTTCACAAATTTGAAGTACGCATACATTTACACATACATTGGTTTCTTCTGTATTTGTTCTGATGAAGAAGCACTATGCTGGCCTTCTTCTACCCACCCTGCCCTATGCTGGTCACACGGAGAATCTGGACTATGAGTTGACCTAGTTTTCCCCTTCTGGAAGGATGCATAAGCAGGACAATAGTACTGCTTCTGGCTGTCAGCACTGGTGTATATGTCCAGCCCACCATTTTATTAGTGTCTGAAAACAGAAAAAATGCTGAATGCATTCCAACACAGACAAATTAAGTAAGGAAGAAAAGGAAATAATGAGCTTTAGTGAAAGAGATGCAGAGCCCACATTTGTACTACTTGTCTTGTTAATGAATTGATTAGACTAGACATGTAATCCAGAGAATACTATATACAAACAGAAATGCTTCACTATATATTTTCTTTGGCATAGGAATAAACGGATGTGAAAGGAAAGACTAAGAATTAGACATCTAATCTGTAATTGTAATTAAAGCAGACTTGGCCTATTGAGTATTTCTGTGACTACAATGTCATTACTGTGGCATTTAAATCAGAATGTATAAACATAAGAAAACCAGTATTTGGGCAGCAAATGTGGAGTATATGTGGCACACTAATGTATGTTTACAGTGTGAACTTGAGTTTTATTTCAGATACAGTATCTGTTTTAACTCAATGTTTTTACAGAACCTGGGTGGTTCTTGGTGATGATAATTTCCACTTATAGAAATGATACTTCAGAATGTGATGTGTTACTGAGATGCAGTACATCTGTACTGAAAGTACCCTAGTGCTGTTTAGTATTTCAAGCTGACAGTTACACACTCTATCGCGGTCTTGTTTGTTCAGAGCTACAAAACTCATTTTCTATGGCTAAGGGATACTCATCTTTGTAATACCTCTCTTTTTTAGAAAACAGAGAAAGCAAAAACCGAAAAACTTTGTATGAGGCATTTTCTCAAGTAGGAAAGTCTACGGCAAGTTTTCGGTAGCAGGAGGAGGGTGGGGGTGGATTCTGTGAGAAGATGCCAGGAACTTCCCAACATGTCTGCCAGAGCCTGTGCCAGCGAGCTCCAAGGTCGACTTGCTGCTGGACAAGGCTGAGCCCAACGATGATGATGGTAGCACCACTGGGATAGCATATTTAATAAAGGGAAAAGCCATACTGAGCAGCTAGAGCCAGAGAAGAGAGGATTGACACTGTGAGAGACAGCTCAGTAGGTATCAGGTCAGTGAAGAAGGAGGGGCAGGAGGTGCTCCAGATGCTGGAGCTGAGATTCCCCTGCAGCCCGTGGTGCAGCCTGTGGTGAGGCAGCTGTGCTCCTGCAGCCCATGAACATCCATGGTAGAGCAGAGATCCACCTGCAGCCCACTGAGGAACCCACACTGGAACAAGTGGATGTCCAGAGGCGGCTGCAACCCCATAGGAAGTCCACACTGGAGCAGGGTTCTGGCAGTATTTGTGGCCCCATGGGGGTCCCATGCTAGAGCAGGCTGTGCCTGAAGTGTTGTTCCCTGAGGAAGGTAGGCGTGCTGGAGCAGTTTGTAAAGAACTGCAGCATGTGGGAAGGAGCCACACTGGAGAAGTTCATGAGGGGCTACTTTTCTGTGGAAGGAACCTCATGCTGGAGTAGAGGAAGAGTGTGAGGAGTCCTCCCAGTGAGGGGGAAGGAGCAGCAGGGACAACCTGAGATGAACTGACTGCAAACCCCTTACCCCTTTCCCCTGTGATGCTAGAGGGGAGGAGGAAAAGAAAATTAGAAATGAAGTTGAGCCCAGGAAGAAGAGAAGGGTGAGGGAAGGCAGGATTTTTAAAGATTTGTTTTTAATTTCTCGTTTCCTTAGTCCTGATGGGTAAAAAAATTTGTTTTCCCCAAGTTGAGTTTGTCTTGTCCATGACAGTAATCAATAGATGAGTGATCTCTCCTTGTCCTTATCTCAACCCAGAAGCCTTTCATCATATTTTTTCTCCCCAGGCCAGCTGAGGAGGGGAGTGACAGGATGGCTTTGGTGAGCAGCTGGCATCCAGCCAGGGTCAAGCCAACATAGATGGGAAGGAGTTAGATGGTATTTTTTAAGGCAGCCGAGGACAGTAGGTTTTATTGCTACTGAGCCTCCGTTTATATGTCTTAGCAGACACTTGTTTGAGTGGAAATGCTTACATATAGCAGGGTTGCTCCTGCTATCTCTGATTGAGGTGAGACTTGAGTTAGTACATTTTAAAAACAAACATAATTTAGCAAAGAAATTCCTGGAGCCTTTATCAGTTTCTTGTCTTGTGAAAAAATAGGTGCTTAAAAATTTACTGGAATTTGACTAGGGGGTTACAGGGAGACTCAGGGGACTGTGCTGGTTGCATCAGAGAGAGCAGAAAAAGGAGCATCTGATTTTTTTTGCTCATGACAGGTCAATGGTTTTTAATGATGCTTTCTATGTTATATGTAGTAACAAATTTTTAATTTGAGCTAATTTGAAAAACTCTTGCCTCAATTCCCATTTGCATCTCAAGCATTTGCTTCTACCACGTGTGACCTTACTTAAGACTCTTCCCTGGGCTACAATTAGAGACTTCATTGTGATTTAAATTAAACAACAACAGCTTTTTTATGGCTGAGCCTCTTTTCTCTGCCTGAATTTGTGCTCTGAGATGGAAAGGATGGCAAGTCTAAGCTTTACCTGGGGCAATGAAAAGATGAGAGAGTATACAGAGATGCTGCAGGTGGCATTATTACCACCATACCAGCTGCTATGCTACTATATTTATAGATGTTATGCTATTAATGTTGTTGTGGCATAACAGCTGGAAAATAGGAATAACTGCATCTTATAAATCACCATTTATCAATAACTATGACAGGAATTAGAAATCACACTTGGAAGTAACTACACACAAATATTTCAGCACTAAATTGCTAGGGACCATAGGAAGTAGGATGAAAATACAGGTGGTGTATGCATTTTTATCTGATGCATGGAATAATTAGCTGTAGATCCATTGCAAGATCTTTCAGATAGCAGACAGCAGAAATACTCTTGCTACAGAGGTCAGAGGTTTGATATAGCAGAATTGAAGGCCCAAATTTACTTTCTCCAAGCAAAGTTATGCTTGCTTTTTTTTTTTCCCATATAATTGTTTCTTACCTTTTAATGCTGAAGTACCAGTTTCTTTATGGCTGTAAGACACCCTTCTCAGTTAAATTTCATTACTCACTCCTCATTTACTCTAAGCTGCTTTGGAGTCCAAAACTTCCTTTCTGTCCCTGAAGCTGTTCTAAGGATTCTTAGTG
>VXBQ01008246.1:142955-157185 GCA_013400175.1 Phainopepla nitens | reverse complement strand
CTGACTGTGTCTGTAGGGTTATACTTTGTAGATTAAGAGAAGAAGTTCTTGTGCTGCTGTTCATGTTGCGGCCTTCATGTCTGAATTCCTATTGCCTCTTCCAAATACAGTGAAATTAGAGCTGCCTCATATCCTTGGAGCTGGGAAATCTTCCTATGCCTATTTTCTGTATGATGTAGAGGTTTTCAAAAGCACAAGGAAATTTATGAACATAGTGTCTTTGTGGGAAACTATATACAAAAAGTCCGCACTTCTATGAGATGGAAATATTGGTTGGGGGATTATTTTACTTCATCTTTATGCATGTTTATTGCATTGAAAGCAAGTTGCACGGATGCTCTTAGACGAATAAAAATCTTGGCCATACAATTTCTTTGAATGAGAAACAGTACTGACCCAAGAAAGTTTTTGGCAATATTTTGCCATATACTTTTTATTCAGTTGGAGAGCCTAGCTATCTCTAAACTAGCAACTGTTACCTGCTTTCAGTATTTCTAGATAAATCTCTGTCCCTGTTTTTGGTGTCACTTTGTGCCTCTGTGAAAACATCAAAGATTCGTTGCTTTGGCATCTAAGTTTCATTTTCAAGATCAAACATTTCACTGCAATAAGCCTTGTATTATATCTAATGATAAGTTTGCAGCAGCAGCAGCTCTCACACAGGCATGGGAGATTTATAAATAACAAATTACTGGGGAGCTGCTGGGGTTGGAGCAAGAGAGATGGCCACAAAAATCACAGTCATAGAATGGTTTGGATTGAAAGACACCTTAAAGCTCATCTAATTCCAACTCCCCTGCCATGGGCAGGAACGCCTTCCAAGGGTGACACACTTGACTGGGCTGCTCAGAGCTCCATCCAGCCAGAATACAGCCAGGGACTGGGACATCCACAGCTGCTATGGGTGACCTCTGCCAGAGCACAGGCCTCAGCACCCTCAGAATAAAGAATTTCTTTCCTAAAATCTAATCTAAAGCTGCTTTTTTCAGTTTGAAGGCGTTTTCCTTTGTCCTGAGCACTGGTTTCAGCTAGCTGGGGTTTAACCACACCATGCTGTCACTGCATGTTCTTGTAAAAATTTCTGCTCCATCTTGCTTGTAAGCCCCCTTCAGGTAGTGGAAGGCAGCAACTAAATCTCTCCAAACCTTCCTCCAGGCTGAATAATCCCAATTCCTTTAGACTTTCCTCATGGGAGAGATAGTCCACCACTCTAATCAGCTTGGTGGCCTCCNATAAAAATCTTGGCCATACAATTTCTTTGAATGAGAAACAGTACTGACCCAAGAAAGTTTTTGGCAATATTTTGCCATATACTTTTTATTCAGTTGGAGAGCCTAGCTATCTCTAAACTAGCAACTGTTACCTGCTTTCAGTATTTCTAGATAAATCTCTGTCCCTGTTTTTGGTGTCACTTTGTGCCTCTGTGAAAACATCAAAGATTCGTTGCTTTGGCATCTAAGTTTCATTTTCAAGATCAAACATTTCACTGCAATAAGCCTTGTATTATATCTAATGATAAGTTTGCAGCAGCAGCAGCTCTCACACAGGCATGGGAGATTTATAAATAACAAATTACTGGGGAGCTGCTGGGGTTGGAGCAAGAGAGATGGCCACAAAAATCACAGTCATAGAATGGTTTGGATTGAAAGACACCTTAAAGCTCATCTAATTCCTACTCCCCTGCCATGGGCAGGAACGCCTTCCAAGGGTGACACACTTGACTGGGCTGCTCAGAGCTCCATCCAGCCAGAATACAGCCAGGGACTGGGACATCCACAGCTGCTATGGGTGACCTCTGCCAGAGCACAGGCCTCAGCACCCTCAGANTTGCACCTGTCAATTCCCTGCCTTCCATAATTCTTTAATATCAGCATCATATCAGGATTTTGACAGGGATTCCCTACTCATTACCATCAGCATCATATCAGGATTTTGACAGGGATTCCCTACTCATTACCATCTGTCTTATAAGGTTAAGTTCATACTGTACAACTATGATTATAAGAAAAAGTAATCTTTTTTTAACATATTCCATGTAAGACTTAAGATTTCATTTAGATTACATGTAAGTATGCACTCTGTATAAAAATTTTCAATGAATTTTTGCGGTGTCATTAATTTAAACTGATAGCAAAAGTGGTCATTCACTGCTGTCCTAATTAAAGCCCCAGAGGTGTGGAACCTCCTCACTTTTGTGGCAGCACTTGAAATACTGAAGGTCGGGCACCCCCAAATCGGAAAGCAGACTTAAATATTCCTTTTATTGTTGTTTTCTATCACAATTTATTTTAGCCGTTCTTTTCATGACCAGAAGGAACCAGGTATGCTTTTAGTCTTGAACCTGGTGGTGGGCAAAAGAGCCTTGTTTATATTTACTCTCTTTGCTGTCAAGTTTGAACAATGCCTGGTGGGCGTCCTCCACTGCCCTGTTCATCAAGAGCCCCCTGCTCAGACTGGGCAGCTCAATTTCCTTGACAGAAGAGAAACTGTCGAGATGGGACCACCCCTCTCCCTCCATTTTGCACAGTACCTCTTCACGGGGACTAAATGAATGCCCGGCAGGTCTAATGGAAAACTGTAAAAGCTATTAGATTGCATGCCAATATCTGATAACAGGAGCAGCAATAGATTATTTATTGACTGTTGGTTTCAGACTATGTTTGTGGTATTGTCTTGGCACTGATCTTAGTGTGCACTTGCAAAATGCATTAGCAAAGCCCCCACTGTTTAAACATTCATTACAGGGTAATGAAACATTTCATCAATTAATGTGAACCCGGATCAATGTATGTCTTTGGAAAGAGCCTTGAACAGGCCCAAAACAACTCCTTTCTGGAGAAAAGGACCTGGACAGCAGCAGGCAAACAGATTTGCATTAGCTGGAAAATGAGAGTTCAGGTGGTAACACCATCCTCTGCACTTGTGCCATGATTCTTGAAGCTGCATTTACCAACCCGTGTTCTTTTTAGGTTTTCTGCTCTGATGGATAAAAATAAATCTCAATTTGGAACATAGAATCAGATAACCTGCTGAAAATTTTTATCATGAGATTATTATCTTTTGTGTATTCCTATAAAATCAACACGAGACCATTGAATAGTTCAGAGACATGACTCTTCTAAAAACTCTTCTGTCCACAAACATGTTCAGATTATTCTGTTTAAAGCTACTAAAATTTTTCCTTCTCTATGGATAACGTTGATTTATTTTCACCATATTCAGCTCTAGCTCCCATGTCTGAGAATTTACACACTAATTTAATTTACACTTATTAATTTGCACTAATTTAATTTACACTTATTAATTTGCACTTTCTGTAGCAGTGGTTTGTGAAAAAGAATTTTGTGTCTCATAAAATTAAACACAGCTATTTTTTTTCAAGTTATTTTCTGAAAGGTTTGTAGCATTCATTATTGCATATTTTTGTACTATCTTAAACAATTTTTAGTTATACCACGCAAATAACTAAATTTGATGGGCAGCTTCCTGATAAAACAAGAGATATCTTAGTCCAAAGAGCTACAACAACGTATTTGGGTTTGACATATCTTCTCTGTATTATACTAAATATTATTTATTGTATGCTGTAATAGTAGGATTCTCCTGTCCCCTAGTGGCTATTTCATTTTCTGAGTTCAGTACACTTATTACCATTTCTGTCATCCTATCAGAATTTATAAACTGGCTTGTGGTTTGATTTACATCAGAGAATGCACACAAAAATAAACTCAGTTAAAAATATTTTCAGCTGTAAAACATGACTGTAATAGGAGTCCTATGAAATTAGGAGCGATTGTAGCTCTTTAGCTCTAACTTTCCAGGAAGGTGCCAGAAACTGTGGTGCCCTTTCACACAAGCTTTCAGTGAAAGATGAAAACAATGAAACATGGAAACAGCTAGAAAAGCAGATTCAGTTTTTATTGAAGTAAATACTTGATATTTTGAAACAGAGCTGAATTTGCTTAACTTGTTAAGACAATGTTCTGAGAGGGCAGGAGTGGTACTGAGACTCCCTCTCCTCTTCATCCTGATGTCAGACTGAGCTTCTGCACTCAGATCCCACAACCTGCTGGCTTAAAGCAATTTCTGCAGCAGCAAAACTGAGCAGATGGCAGCATTGCCTGATGTGCAGCCTGAATACAGCAAGAACTTCATGAGTTGAGATTAAAAGGAGCTTTATGAGCAAGACTTGTATGATATTAATTACCCTAATGAGAGCAAAGCTCTGCCCAGCTTCAGTAGGCTAGAGATGGGGAAAATGTGTGATTGTAAAGTAACTAGAACAGAGATGGTTGTTGAAATGTTGTTCATACATTAAAACTCAGTTTAAACTGCTTGTATAGAATGACCAAATCTTTCCATAAAACTCTACAGAATGAATAAATCCAAGAAGAGCATTGTGTGATCCTTCCATCTCAGAGTGTTTTGTCTCCATCAATTAACTACAAGGATAATGATACTCCACTGCTTGAAGAGTTTTTTGATACTTCTACCCTACATAAACATGGTTTGAGAGTCTTCAAAGATGCATCAGGGATTCTGACCTCTGCTGCTACACTTTCTCCATTTGTGGAATATTTTGCATGACTTGATATAAGCTGTATTGGAGCTTCAGCTGATGTGAGGAATAGTCTTACAGCAACTTTTGTGTTAAGCTTGTGGAGCTTGGAGCCAACAGTACAGGTGTCTTGGGAGCTCTCCTCTGGGAAGCTTCAAGTGCAGCATTTTACTGCAAGCTGACAATATCTACTGCTTTTCATGAAGCCTTTGCCTCCTTGCATAACATTACATTCAAATGCTGACCATCACAGGAGTGTGCCTATAGGGCAAAGGATTTAGGAGCAGGGGAGGCTCCACCTTCACAAGCACTGACCTGTGCCAAGGCAGACTGACAGGACTTCAAGTGCCTTGGGAGAACACTTCCTTTTAGGCCATGAAAAGACTATTAGCTCAGACGCAGCACTAGTCAGAATGTCTGTGTTTGGTTTTGAGTCTCTATGTCCAAACCTGACTTAAGGAGCTAATAAACAGGATGCTGTCAGGACACAATAAAGATTAACAATTTAAAAGGCAGACTTTTTTTTTTTAACAGCTTGGCTGGCTCTGGTTTATTTCAGGTGCACAAGTATTCAGCTTACCCTTGGCTTAGAGGAGTAGTGAATTTCTTGAATGGAGCTTTTTTTTTGTATCCGTTTTCTTGTATGCAAATCTGCAGTTTTCATTATCAGTGAACTATTTCCACTATCCGTGGAAAGATCTGACATTTTCAAAGGAACTCAATTATATTGAAGTTCAATGCAAGATGAACCTGAATGTCTATGAATCTTCAGTTGAAAACAGGCCAGTTTTGCAAAGATATTCTAGCCTAAAGGATAGTACCTGGCATAAAGGGGAGATGTCTTGACATCTCCCACATCAGTGGATATCCTTATTTTAATAGAAGTCCTGTGTAGTTATTAAACCAATATATAAATTGGCATAAACTGGCAGGAGATTCCCAGTCAGAAGGGNNNACTCTCCTGTACCTCCACACTGTCCAGGTACAGAGTGACATGAGAAGTTTGTGGAGGATCAGCTGTTCCCTTTAGTCTTGTGCTTTACAACACTGGAGCTGTAATGTTTGCACATGAACATTATATATAAGATTTAACAGTTGTCTTCTGCAAATCTTACTTTTTTATACAATTCTTATTTTTACAGAGGTTCTTTGATAGAGACACTAATTATTTTTTTTTACTTCTTAGTACCACAAATGGACTTCATGTAGGGTGGCTATAATGTTTTCCATCTGCTAACTACACCAAAAATAAATAACAAACTCATTTGTTCTTTGATTTCTCCATACAAACATGGAAAAAAACCCTAAAAGCTCTGCTCATTTACACATTTCTCTGTTGTTGATACACAGCCAAATACAGTCCTTGTTTTTAAGCCAATGGAGCAACTACATGGATAAATTTATGCATGTTGAACAAATTACACAAAACAATCTCTTAGTTTGTTTGCACATGCACAAATGGTGCAAGGAGCCATGGAACAACATAACATACGCTTCTGTATCCTTTTTTTTCAGTAAATCCTTCAGCTGAGCAGGGAAACTATTCTTTTACAAGACTAAAATGCAGTGTAGCTAATATATTCATAATGAGTTCTTATGATCCACTCTTTATCCCCAATGAGTCATTTTCAGAGCTTAATACCATACTTCAAAAGCTGAAAAATGTAATTCAGAGCAGCTTCCTGGTCTAAAATATTGATTCACTAATTCACTGGTTATAGTTTCTTGTTGCAGACTTTCCTGGTAAGTAAAACACAAACCAACCAAATATCCCAATTCTTTCTTTGAATATCCCTGAAATCATCAGGGAAGTGTTTGATCACAACTCCAAGAAGCCTCAAATATATTTTAAAACTGGAGTGTATGCTTAAATATCTTCCTAGAGCAAAGAGGCTTTTCTAAACTTGTACCAAAACCAGAAGGGTTTGTCTACCTAGAAATCAAAGAAGACAAATTACAATTACAATTATAATCAAAATCTATTTAAGTCTTCTGTGTGGTTTTATAATTAGGGGAACAGAAGACAAGAATATCTCTTGCACATTCAAAAGAAGCAGTAGCAAAAATTGTAGTGAATATTAAAAAAAAGTGACCATGAGAACACCGGAACATGTTTGTTTATTTCCTCCAGAAATGCTCAGCCATGAGTGCCCATGAACTACATGTGCATACTTCAGATGTTTGTTCTAATGCTTGAGCTTTGTGAAATCTCAGCCAAAAAAAGACAATTTAGCTTGTTTGAAATACAATCATGAATTAAACTTCTCAGACTTTAATTTAAAAAAAAAAAAGTTGTTGGTGTTTGATAGTTGTGGATTTAAAATTTTTAGTGTTCTTTTAACAAAACTAATGCTTGTGACTTTTCATCTTTAGATGAGACTACATAATATTCACCCTTCAGAACTTTAATGTTGCTGGCAAGTGAAACTCCTGGGGCTCTGTTCCCCACCAAAACCAGAATCTGGATCCAGTTCTGCCACCTCATTCACTTGAATATTTCAATGGCTTTGGTAGAATTGGAACATTATTCAAGCATGTCTTGGAATCCTAAGACAAACATTGCTTTCCTTTTTACAGCAGAAAGTCCTAGTCTCTGAGAAATCAGAAGATTTAGGCAGTACTATCCAAAGTCTACTCGCCCCCTTGTCTGCTGTCTGAGCCTCCCAGTCTCTGAAATTTTGAAGTTGAAAATCCTTTGATGCCTGAAAGACTTCTCCCAGGCCTGTCAAGATTCACAAACCTGCTGATTCCTCACTCAGCCCTTTTAAAGGACCATTTGCCATGTGTGCCCAGAGATCTGCTGCATTTGCCTTCATGTAAAATGCAAGTTCTTTTGTCCAGAGCAATGGATAAAGCAAGACCTTTATGTTCTTCATGGCTTGAGTCATGAGGTTTGACCTCGCTTCCCCCACAAGCTTGGTGGATTTGCTCTAACCATCAGGACACAGGTTCATCGATTTGAAGTACAAGCTGAGGAAAATGACCTGGGTCTCCACATGAAGCCATACTGCTGGCAAAAAATAAATAAGATATAGAGCGATGTAGGACTACATGTAGCCAAAAGTTTTGGGATCTTTGGGAACAGGCATCCAGGTTCCAAATCCTACCTGTGCAATTTTGATAACTGACTCTCTAATTTCAGTTGATTTCCCTAACGTTTATTTTTAGTTTCTCTCACAACTCTTACTTGGCTTACAAAACCAGCTTTTCTCCTGAAAAACAGACTGCTAGGTGTCAAGAGCACTTTCTGGTGACATGTGAGGTTTAGCATTCTCAGGCAAAAGTGAATATAGGATCCATCTCTTCTGTAGCCTGCAACTTATCTGAGCAGTAGCCATTAGGCATTGGAAGACGGGGGGCATGCTGGTCCCAGGAGCTATGTTGGAGGCACAGAAAAGACCTACAGCACAGTGTGGTGGTGAAGGCCTAATGTGGACAAGGTTGTGAGAGACATTCTTTTGCATTGGCATCACATTTCAGGCTATTTTCAGCAATTCCCTTCTCTTACTGTCTCTTATAGTTTCTAGTTTGAAGCCATTAATTCCCACTGGCATTTGTTTGGGAACTGAAAGGTGACCTGAGGAGGAAGTTCTCTGCAGAGGTGATGCTGTGAGACTGAGTGGCCCACTCATGTTACAGATCTGGGCTCAAATTTCTTGTTTAGAATAAGACCCAAGGGTTTGATTCTGAAAAAGAAAAGTTAAAAAGACCCTGGAGGCTAATTCCCCTAAGTCTTTCTTTCAAGTGGAGACTGGTTCCCTCCATGTGGGTGCAGAAAGCCTCCTCCCTCCCCTAGCTGATGGCCCAGGGCATTTCTTGAGGGGATTTCAGCAGTGTGGACGCTTCAACATGCAATTCAGGGACCAAATGAATTAGTTATTTTAATTATAAAAGATACAAACTCGGATCTTAGCAGGGGGAGGATGGTGATTCTCTTTTCCCTGAGAGGCAAAGGCTCAAGCAAAAGGCTTGAGAATAGCACCATCTCCTGGAAACACAAGCATATGGCTTGGCTTGGCTTGGCTTTTTTAAGTTGTCTGAAAGCACTTTTTTCCTGAAACGACTATAATTCAACTGGTACTGTGGTTAAAGTATTCCCTACTGCTACCAAATTGTTGCCTCAGCAATAACCGAATACCACCCATGCATGTTTTTTTCGTGTATCCCATGTTACCTGCGAACCAGATATGACAGGAGCAGAGGGACGTTTTGTCAGTGTAGAAGTTGCGCGTGCACCACGTTCACCACAGGGAAACGTCAGCATCCCTCTGAAGGCCAGCTGACTGAAACCCCTTGGGATAGTGACCTGCAACCCAAGTTAACTAATTTTACATTTTTTCTGAAGCCTTCATCTAAAACCTGATTTTTCTTAGAGGTAACAAAGAAAACAAAAGAAAAATCAAAGTGTATTGTCTTTGCAAGGCACAACTTTATAGCAGGGGGCTGTGGGGGTGACATGAGATGCTGCCAGAAGCTTCCCCTCTATCTGACAGAGACAGTTGCAGACAGCTCCAAGGTGAATCTGCCACTGTCTAAGGTTGAGCCCATCAGCAATGGTGGTAGCACCTCTGGTGTAGGATATTTGACAAGGGGAAAACATTACTGGACCACAGCCAAAGAGAGGAGTGAAAATATGCTCCATGAACACACCTGCCTTGCATCACAGTAAGTTTTTCCTAAGAAAGCAGTGTTATCTCACTTGAACACATGCAAGTTGATAGCAACTTGATAGTCACATGATTTAGATTAAGCCTTTGACAAAAATTGACACACCAGTGAGTTATCACATATAAATTATCAATTAAACACATAAAACCCTACTGAAAATTAGCTGACAATCAGTTAATTATTAAACCTGAGGGCATAATTTGAACAATGAAATTAGAAATGTTATATTTGGCATTATGTAGAATTTTAATATTGAAATCTAGATTTGTCTATGTTGTACTTGTCAAGTGTTGCATTTTGCTGTTTGTATTTATACCATATTAATTGAGGGATAGCTAAATGCACACTGCTCACTACTAGAGTGATTTTCCTAGTTGTAGAATGGTTTGCTATGGCCTTTTATTTTGCAGTTACATTAATCCTTTAATTTAACTTTTTTTCCCCATGCTCTGATTTGAAGACCTCTACTTATACCACCCGCTAGATTTTTTTAATGCTTGAGACATGACTGAATTTTTTTCTCTCCAGATGAAACCTAGCCTGAAGATTAAGCATCTGACTGCAGTGATAGGGCAAGATGCTCTGCTTTCTTGGCTTTAACTCATCAATCAAGCTGTATTTCAAAAATTAAGTCACACAGATCTCCGTGTGGGCTTTGCTTTGCCTTAAAATAGTACCTTGAAACAAACCAGATAATCCTTCTGTATCTTAAGGTCTGTCACTAAATCCTGTCAGATCTTTACTACTTTTACAAGTGAGAGGAGATTGTGTGATTCCCAATGTAACTTCTTTTCCCCATAAGTCATTTTGAGAAACCATAGTTATAGTGTATCTCGACTCATCTGGAATACCAGCTGATACTCATACCTAGCTTTCAAGTCTGTTCTTTGATACTGTATCTTTGTTTCTGATTTTCTTCTTAGTCTGTGACTCTCAGCCCATCCTTTTACAGAAGACTTTTATGTGAATTCCATTCCCTTGCATCTCTTCCACAAAATGGACGTTACTGAAGACAAACAAAGGACTTGCAACAAAACTTTGCTTTTGTTTTCATTCAGGGAGAGGAGAAGTGGTTTGGTTCAACACCCCAATCAGTGCCACTCTCCTAGTTTTTTTCTCCATTTCCAGTCTAAACTCACTGGTTTTGTTAAGTCTGGTAAAAACTAAACCCAGGATGATTCTGATTTCAACAAACACTTTCACTGCTGTCAGTCACGTGTGTTATGCTTGCTTCAGCTAATAAACTATGGCTTACGGAATTAAGAAGAGACTGCCTAAAAAAATCAACACCCTTCATGTTCCACTGGTGATGGAATATAATCTTACATTTCAAAATATACAAATGCATAGTGGGTTGAACGTGGACTTCAGACAAGATAAGAGAATGGAGCTAAGTTTTGCTCTAGGTGAAGGAAAAACATTTTAAAGGAAATGGATCTGATTGCTAGGCCCAATCCAAAGATTTTCTAGAAATAATTGCTTTTGCTTAGGTGGCTAGATGTATAGTTACCTAGTAAATAAATATTTCTTATTAAAAGCAAGAGAGTAATTGCAGTGGCTGACTGGCTGCAGAGCAGAGCAGTTGTTGCACAGCAGAAAGTGACCTCTGTGACTTCAGCCCCTCACCCAGATGCCAAAATGGTCCCTCTGACAGCATTTGTTCTGCACTTCTTTCTGTGATGCATTTGTCATTCTCCTTCTCAAGCATCCTCATGGCAGTGTGTCCATGTCAGGCTTAGAGAAACCTGAAATGGCACTTGTCCCATCAATACACATCAAGATATTCAGGGAGATAACAAGCGCTATAATGTGTCGCCTTTTCTTGGTAATTTCTTCCATTATTTTCCATTAGCAACCGCTCAGGCTGCCTCTTTGCAGTTTGGGGTCTTTCAGTGTGAGTGGTGGTGTATGGAGTACAGTGCAATTCAGCAGAAATTCCTAGAAGACAAGCAAGCAGAAGAGTGTGATTAGCAATTCTGTTAAGGTTTCTGGCTTCTGTTACGAGATATGTATGACTGGCTTGCTCTGAAACAGGAGAAGCTGTTAGAAAAGCAGAATGAAAGCTGCAGATACTTACTTCTTGCATGCACTCAACAAGTTTATCTAAGGAAACTGAGCAAGACATAGCTCTCCCTGAGCTCCCTCCTGCCTTGAGATAATGCAGTGAGGTGGAATATTGCTTTTCAGACCAGGGCAAAAAAAGAACCCCTTGCTGTGAAATGGCAAGCAGCCCAGCTTGTCTCTTGGGTAGTGAAAGGCAGTCCCAGAGGAAAGCACTACGAAACGCATATCCAGGTACAGCAGTGAAGCTGATGGTGTAAATAGAGAGCAGAGCTTTCTGTGTGGTAGCTGATCTGCAGACTCTGAAGCCACAAGGCTGACAAGTGAGAAACATGAGTTGTACAGACCCGTACCCAGAGCCTCTGCTGGGGATAGGAAGGAGCAATGAGCAGAAGAAATGTAAGAAAGTAATTTCCTCCTTTCTGTGTCACTTTTAATTTCTCTCTCCTTCCCTATACGATTCTCTATACACAGTGTAAAGTGACCTATACAAACCCAGAGGGCTTTCACAATTCACTGTGGTTTTATTTTGGTTTTGGTGCTGATGACCATAATGGACTACTGTTGCCTTTTCAAGACATTAACAATTTCAGTTGTCAAACTAGTCACATTTACATTTCATGCTCCTTCCCCTCTGCCAGTCAAGCTGCTTTAGTGGGGGCCATTGCAGGAGTTAGCTGGGAGATGCAGAACTCAGTCTCTGGCTAGTGGGCTCAGCATGAGTTCCAGCACAAAGATGAACAAACTTGGATAGGTTTGCTCTTGTTAAGAAGAGGGGGACCAGAGAGCTGTGCCTCAGGAATTTCCTCTGCTTTCAAATAATATTATAACACTAGAGGCATTGCTGTATCCTGAAACTCTGGGAATTTCTTGGGAGAATAGCTGAGGAGATGGAATGATCAGCAAAATACTGAAATCAACAAAATCTATACGCAAGTATTATGTCAGATTTATGCATATGTATTTGAAAGCCTAGGTTTAATTCTCAATTTGTAGTGTTGGAAACACAGTACATTCAATCATAAATAAATGTGAATCATAAATAAAGTGTCAATACACATGATATGGACATACTTGAAAAGATCATATTTGGTCATGGAGTTAAGCAAGGGCAATATTTTATATTAATACTTACCTTTCACTTTTTGAATTTGAGGATTAATTTTGGTCTACATTGAACTTTCTAAGTTAAAATTAAGCTTATCACAGAATTTATCATTTATCAGGTTGTAGAGGTCTGATTTGTAATATACTTTAATTAAGAAAATTGTGACTATCTTCCTGAATAAGTCTCTTTAGACAGCCCCCCATGACTTTAGGATGAGCTCTAGATGCAGAATTAAATTGTAAACTAAAATTGTTGACTACTGTGTTTTATGCCTGAATTCATCATAAATTCTGCGCAGTACCTCAGAAAACTAAAATGTCCTCAGAAAAATCTAAACTCTACAAGCAGAAATAAAGTTCAACTTTTTCTGACTACCTTTACAAAAGCTTTTTAGATGTCTCTGGATCTTCTCTAGGAACTAAAAAAAAATAATGCAGGCTGGGGATTTTTTTGTACTGATTCAATCTTATACCAGTCTGGGTGGCTGATTTTGCCAATTTAAATTCTGGACCACAGTTTCAGCTGGATAGGACAGGAGACACTTCTTGTCCTAATCTGTTGCTTGTGTTCTCAGTGGCTTAATCCTCCAACTCCAGCAGCACCAGGAGGATACTGAGCATCCCACTGTGTATCAGTGCCCATTAAACAGGAACACAGTACCAGAGCAGTCTGCTCCTCATTTATTATAGCACACAAGGGATGTCATAAGAGAAGGTATTTTCTCTGGGACTAATGAGCAGAGTTTTAATTGCAGTGGAACTAGGACAACAACTTTTCAATTGCAGCATAACTGATTGAGGTAAAATGAGGGTATTCTCCTCAGGTCATCCTGAGCCTTTTGAAAGTATTGTCTATGTAGATACCAGTACTCGGTAACTGTACCATGGAGTTGTTTGCTCAGTTCAATCAGTGGCAATTCTTTTTTTATTTCAAATACAGCCTAACAAGTATATACTAATGCAAAGTTTCTAGTAATTTGTTTATCCTTTCTGGAATTGCCAGAGACTCTCAGAAACGCAAGTGACGAGGAATTTTTTTCCCCATTAAATGCTGTGTATTTGGGGATCTTATTCTTTTAATTTGAAACAAGAAGCCAAAATATCTCTCTCCAGTTTGAGCCTGGGGTGGGATTTTATTATTATTAACAAAACAAAAACTCTTTGCAGTGCGATTGTGTTCATATGCCATCAAAACCTTGTAATGCAGAGGGCGTATCAGATGGTCCTACAGAGGGAGAGCCATTGCAGCTCCACACTGCCAGGCCCATCCAGGACTACACACTCAGACACTCATATACAATACACACAGACATATATACGCATATGCACATAGCTGGCCATATGCACATAGTTGATGGAGTCAGACACAAAAATGCACCACTCACACAAAGTGCACCAATGGCCTTGTACAGTTGCCTTCTCTGGCTCATCAGGATGAAGGTCAATTAGTGGGAAATATATCTATATGTTTAAACAAAATATGGATTGCTCTATTAACTGAAACCCTCCCTAAGTGATCCTGGATCCTTAGTTTACTTGGTTACTGGCATCTCTGTACACATGCTCCCAGCGCCTGCAGCTTTACTCATGGACATAAGCACACTATGGATCCCCAAGTAAATGTCATCTGGATCCTCTTTTCTCTATCACACAGACACACACACACACACACGGAAAGAAACACATCTTTCAGTTAACCCCAGCCTTTAGTTTCTGGCCTGGACTCCCAATGCCTTCAGCAGCCAGCTTGCACACCTGCACCCATGCCAGTCCTGGGCACCTTGGATGGATGGACTCCTGTGACACCTGGTCCCAGCTCCATCCTGGTGAGCCAGA
>VXBQ01008246.1:109874-129952 GCA_013400175.1 Phainopepla nitens | reverse complement strand
AATAAGTATTGTGTCAGAGTGATCATTATAATAAAATCATTGCTGCCTCACTGGAGGACCTATAAAAGACAGCTGCAGATTACAGTGATCATGGTCTTCCTCCTCCATCAAACTCTTTAGGAACTGAGTGCATCTTCTCCATTTCCTCAACCACACTGGTACCTTCCTTGTTTAATTGACCTCCTCTTGGTTTAGGTACTGAAGAACTTCTTACTTTTTGTCTTAATGGTGGCTAATGAAAAAACATTTTATCACCTGTTTCATAGTGGAAAAACGTTAGGGCAGAGAGTGGTTTATGCAATTAATGTTGAGAGTCAGGGATTATTGATGTCAGTGAGCATCTCAGTTTCAAGACTGTTTTTTTGAGCTGCTGGTATAGGCAGGTTTTTAAGTCCTTTCCTTGTTTCTCTTTCTCCAGTCCAATGTTTCTCATAATTTTCTTTGTGTAGAATCAAATGTTTTACAGATCTTTCTTTCCTGTTGTGCAAGATGAGTAATTAAGATGGGATTCTACTGTACTTTTACAACATCTCTCCAGCAATGCGTGATCCAGAACTCTTTTTGGAGTGTTATATAACTAGACACTTTGCAAAAGGGCATTACTCTGGAAGATGAATTGGAAAATACTTTTAATTTCTTCAGTGTGCACATCAAGGTAGATAATATCTCCTTGATTTAATACTCAACGAGTGGAGGCTTATATGTGCGTGCGGGTTTTTTTCTTTGTAATGTCTGTTAGTGTTGTAAAGTTAATACCACACAAAATTATCTTAAAGCTCTTCTTATCCACACATTGTATAAACACAATTTGTTTTAAATAGTTGACCTTGCATATCTAGTCCAGTGCAGAGTCTTTGCCAGTGAAAGATGGAGGAAATTTACTTTTGTATTAAGGCTGACACTTATTAATCTTTTTTTTTTTTTTTATGTCTTCATGTTTGATACAAAAATCACTAAAAGATGAACATGGGATTTGATAGTGCCGGAGAAATTCATCAGAGTAGAGGAGCCCTTCAATTGCTTTATGTTCTTAGATATGATAAGACTTGGTATCACTATATATTTTCTACCAATCAATGAATATCAACTAGTAGTGATGATATAAAGGTGTTACCAATTATGTTTCTAAACTGCAAATAGAATGTAGCATTAGAGCTGAAGTAATGTCTACTTAGGCTTATTTTCACATTGGCATTCCTTAAATATTTTTCCATGCAAGATACTGGGTTCTTGTTTCCTCACTTGACTCCTGACTCTCAAGGTTGTAACTTATTCCTCACATTGTATCAACTATACATCCAGAAAGCTACAGTCATCCTTTTGTCTGTGAATGTTTGGGGCAGCAGTGGTAGGGGTGTACCCTTCCTTTTGAAACTGCTTTTTTGTCAATGAATGTCTCTTGGGTAATTGTTTTGTAACCTGTTGAAAAAAACAACAACAAAAAATTTCTCACAATAGAAATGGATTTAAAAGAATAAATAATTCAGTCAGAATTCAACCCTCCTCTCAAACTTACGCTTCCAGGTGTTGCAATGTGGATTAAACAGGTCTGAGTGGAAAAGCCTGCTGAAATGTGTTTTGTCTACTGCATTGTTTTAAGGATAACCAAAATGGCATATGCAGTATCTTTGTAGCTGTTTTGTCATACTCTGTGGTTTCGTCTGAGTTGTTTTCTTTTTTTCCTGAACTATGGGATGTAACAGCATATATTTATTTAATCATTATAAATTTAGTTGGTGTTCTCCTGTGAATCTGCGATTTCAGAGAAGCTTTTAAAATAGCTTAAAATATGTAAAAGTATCCTGTCCCAAAGGAGTCATGAGCTTTCAAATCTTTCCTAAAATCCCAATAAAATTAGTGAGAATTGTCAGGACTAACATATCTGTTTCTTTGCTTTCAAAGTAAACTGGAAAAGCTACTACTGTTTTAAATTATAAGTCTATAAGTTCTTAATGATTCCTTGAATTGAAAATCTAGGAAAATCCATTTTCTCTGAATTGTATACTGAACTGTGTGTTGTACAGCTATTCAAAGTAATAGTTTTGATTTTTGATTTGTTTTCAAATCTGAGTTGTCTCTCTCTTTGCCTTGTATTTTGTTTTGCATACATGAACATTTTATGTCAGAATACTGTAGGACAGGGGACCTCCATGTTCACAGGGCCAGCATCTTTCACTGCTGCTTATGATTAGAAATTGTTTATGGACCAGGATGAATTGAATTCACTGTTACCCTTTCTTCTAGGCTTCATCAAAACATGTAAGATAAAGATTTTTAAATAGGTTTCTTTAATTCTCTGGATTATTGAAGAGAAGGAATAATCAGTAAAGGTGTGGTCTCTGTCGGATCAGTAGCCCCTGAGGCAGTGCTAGAAGAATACACTCAGTTCAGAAGTTCTTGTATGGCCTCTGTCGGATCAGCAGCCCCTGAGGCAGTGCTAGAAGAATACACTCAGTTCAGAAGTTCTTGTATGGCCTCTGTCGGATCAGCAGCCCCTGAGGCAGTGCTAGAAGAATACACTCAGTTCAGAAGTTCTTGTATGGCCTCTGTCGGATCAGCAGCCCCTGAGGCAGTGCTAGAAGAATACACCCAGTTCAGAAGTTCTGGTGTGGCAGTGGCTGTGAGCCTGCAGCTGCACCAGTCTTTCCCCAGCACGGAGAATCGGTGAACTTCAAATGGTATGAAATGCTGTCTTCCCCCTAACTGGCTTCATGCTTCTAGAACTCCAGGTGTAAAAGTGTGAAATGTGCTTAAGTTAGCAAGTGTGTTGTTGGAAGACCAGTCTTTTATCTAGCTCTTTTTCGGGCACCAAATTCTGCAAATAGAAATGTTTTCTAGGTTGAATAATACTTCTCACAGCTGTTGTAGAGTTAGTGAGCAATAACCATAACTAGAGAATTTGAGTAATTTGTGAGTTGATCATGATAATAGTGGGGGATTTTAACAATAGCAATGTAAATGTTACTGCAGTGCAGCACAGACAACTTTATAGGATTTTAAAATGTTGGAATAATTTATTTCTTTTATATCTCAGCACTGGGAGTTTATGTTGTCACTGTTTAGTCTGAAGCTGCAGAAAGGTGCTTTTTGAAGGAGGAGGTAATAAGCTGATTCCTGGCAACTCAGTCTTAAGCTGAGCAGTGATTTAAGGTTAGTGTAATGAGTCAGCAGTGCTAATTATTTATTCTACTAATACTGGTTCTTTTTGGTTTTGGGGGTTTTTTGTTTGTTGGTTTGGGCTTTTTGTTTGTTTGTTTGCATTTTAACAAAGTGTGGTAAGGTGGTATGTTCAGATGTATGAGTAGCTTACTTATCTTGTCCAAACCCACCATTAACAATCAAGCAACAGCTACATTTCTGGAGAAGACAAGTTATTGAAATTTTAAAGCTGTTTGTTTGTTTGTTTGTTCAAAAATCCAAGTACACCTGTAACAGGATAGCCTAGGTAATAGAAGATGTGGCTTGAAAATTTGAATCTTACAAACATGTATTACAGTGAGAAGCAGGGAAAATACAGTATGCCGGCAGGAGCTTGTGAGTTCTTGGAATGTCGGGATGATTGCTGTTGGGGATGAGGACAGATGACACCAGGGAGGAGGTTGTGTGTGAATTCCTTTCTGCTATTAGAGACATTCTTGCTAAAATTTGCGGACATAAATCTTCAGTCCTGTAGTAACTTGTTTAGTGATACCTTGTGGATGCACATTAACGGATGGATTTTTATAACATGGCTGTCATGGGTTGAACAAAACAGCTATACCCAGACAATTTTGGGAAACAAAATTTAACCATCCACAAGTATGAGACTACTGAAATAAAAGGCAAACACAGAGCTGCTCAGGAATCAATTTGCTAAGGGTTTTGTTAAATATTGGTTTGGATGACAAGGAAGTATGAACACTGAGGAGAAGAGATTCATTTTGGGGAAGAGAGACATAAATCAGTTGATTCTGTCAGTCTGAACAGATTATTGGTTTTGGGCAATGAAATATTCTTTTTGATGTTTTATCCTTCCTTTGTTATAGGAACAGGATTTCTGCACGAATACCAGACCTTCCTAACTTTTTTTTTTCCTACTAGCTGGGGCAGCTTACAAGATGCCTGACTCTTTCCTAGCTTTTTAATTGTATTGATACTAGTTTTGCATATTATTTTGTTACTTGCTTATTCTTCAGAGGATAGGGTTTACTTTGAATTTTCTGCTTTGTCTATATGTGCCTTTTTTCCATCCTTCTGAAGGTGGAGTGAGAAAGATAAACATAGTCACTGCTAACAACTGTGAGCTAGACAGAGGTAGTCAGTTTCTGTGGCCTCTGTAAAGCTGAGGAAGTAGTGGTGCTGTTTTGCATGGACATATGGGGCCGCTTACAGCTATTACTGTGTATGTGTGAGAATTGTCTCTGTCACCTGGGATGGTAACTTGTAATATCTCTTCATAACATGACGGGGCTCAGACTGGGACTTAAATATGACTCCTTATCCTGTCTGTGGCCCAAGCCTGTAGTCTAAAAGCCTTTGAACAATGTTTTTGATGTGTGTGATGATCTTGACCTATGACTTGCACCTTACCTTTCCTTTGAGAAAGGCAAGGTAGAATTCTTTCTAATTATCTGTGTCCCTAGTTATTTCAGAGTGATACCACACTGTTCTGGAAAGTCCACAAACTACTCTGGGAGTATGCCTGTGAAGTTCATAATCTTGCTGTAGTTCATCATTTGTTGTGCAGAGCAGCTGAAAGAACTTGCTAGAGTTGGACCCTGAGCATAAGCTGCAGGTGAAACGCAGAATTTTCTCATATTAATCACTGTATTTTTAGCCATCCGTCTTCTTCTGAAGATAATTGTAGCATCTTCAAGGTACTGGAGTTGGATCAAGAATTTGGAGATAGCTGCCTATTCCCTTTCTGGAAAAGATAGAATAGTCTATGATGAGTTTTAAATTCTCGCTGCTCCAAATGTGTTATATTTACTGTCTTACTGCTTTCAGAATTCTGATCCTCAGGCTGTTGTAAATGGGCCAAAGGGCCATACAGTGAGAGTCTGAAACATCTAAATTCTATGTGCATGTTGGTTTGCAAGGAAGTTTTATGGCTGGCTGACAGGCATCTCTTGTTTCAGCCTTGTTTATTTGCAATCCTATGTCCAGGAACATCTCATGTTAATTCCCATTCCCTTTTCTACATTTTCATTTGAATCACCCACAAAACCAAGGCAGTTGCTGCTCAGTTACATGCTGTTTTCTCAGGTGTAGGTCTCCTGCTGCAAATGACATTAAAAAGCAGGCAAAACCAGCAAAACCACCTACAGATAATTTAAACAAGAAGAAAAGAGATTGCTTAACTGTTGAATTTTCCTACAGCTCATCTGCTGAAAGCCAGGCTTCATGTGGCATACTTGTAGTTCAGACAACTGTTTTAGTAACTCCTTGGGTATGGAGACTGTGATTGAAAAGAATAATCACCTGCTCCTCATTGTTAGTAGCCATAGACACCATCACTTGAATTTCCATGTGGAATATTCTTGAAGCACCCACAGAGAGAGTTGCTATTCTTTGGCTGATGAGAAGTAACTCATTAGCCCGTGCTAACATGTACCTGTGATTGGCTAATCTAATCTGTTCAGCTTTGACATCCGGCCCAGTTGTGGGGATAGGGGGTAGGATAGTGCACCCAAGCATTTTAAAAATAGATGCAAATGTGTACATAGGGTTATTGCAATTCCAGTCTCACTGTGGTGTTAGATTAGTTATGTTAGGCTTGACAGTCCACCAGCTGTCTACCCAGATTCAGTGGGTTTTGTTGTCCCTTCTATTTTTTTCTTTTTTTGTTCTTATCTCTGAAACCACTAAATGTATTTATGGGATGACCCTTGCAAACCAGTGGGATGATGTTAGAGGAGGATATGAAGGTTTGAAAATGGAAGAAGGTGCCAAGAAATGTGACTGCCAAGTGGGAGTAAAATATGATCTTCTGATATCAAGTAGCAAATTAAGCTTCAGAATATTGCCTTGTTAGATGCCTGGAGAAGCAGGAGGTAAACCTATGGAAATTATGGAAGACAAGAAGGGGTAAGAGCCGTTTGGCTGTGTATGTCCCAGGTGGCCCATCAGCCACCTGTGAAGAGAGGCTGTGTGGGGGCTCTAAGCGCTGAGCTACAGGGAGGTCATTAAGGTCTCTAGGAGCAGATGGTGTAAAGCCTAAACTGCAGCAGCAAAACTGGAGGGTACTGAGGATGGAGCTGGAGAACTGCACACCAACTGCTTCAAACTGCTAAGGCATGGAAGGGAGAAAGAGTAATGACCAGAGAGGAAAGGTGGGTCATTAGAGGTATCTGTGTAAGGTTTGGTGGTTTTTTTCTTACCCTGTAAACAAATTTGTCATATAGTGAAGGAACGTTAGAGGAAAGTGGGAAATTAGAAAGAAGAGTGAGTGCTGAGCACTGAAAAGATCAGATATACATCAGAGAGAGGCAGATTCATGAAGCAATAGTCCCACCTGGCTGTATCTTTATATCATTTACATATTAATTATTTTCAAAACCAACTAGAATGGTTTTCATTTTAGGTATGGAGTAGTTGAAAGGGTTCTTTTAAGAAAAACTGGTTTTCCAAATTTATGAATTGTGTTTATTTTGATCAGTCTCAAACACAGAATTTTAAGTATATCTCTGGCACATTTTCACTGTAGGAAACACTTGTGCATATTACTTTGCAAAACTCCCTACTGAAAGAAGTGCTCTTCCAGAGCACAAAAACCCAGAGAATAATCTCATTAAAATGTGAGACTGTAGAAAAATGTAAATAACAGGTTAGTGATTTGTATAACTAAGAACTTAGTTGTTGATTAAATATCTAATATAATATCTAATTTAAATCACTTGAGTAAAATGCCAGTGGTGTTACACAGGTGGCTAATTTGGCATATGAGTAATAATCTTACCTACATAATGTGGATTTGAGAGACAAGTTGCATGTCTTCTCTTAATACTACACTGTCAACTTTAATTTAAAAAATCAGATGCAAGTGCTATTTTTTTTTTTTTAATGTGGAAGACTCTTCCTCTTTCTGTTCTTGTTCATGTTTCATGTGATAAGAGAGTACTCAAACCCAGCACTTCTGAACATAATTCTTGCTGGGGAACTGAGTCCTGTATGTAGATTTCATAATTCTGTGCTATGCATGTAAGTTATGTTGTGTGGCTAATTGATGAAAGGAAAGGATTTGTTGTTTTTTGTTTGTTTATTTGCATTCAAATCAACAGCTTTGATTTGCGTGTCTGATAGAAAACCAGAGTTGCATAAGCTACTTCAAGCAGATTACGGGTAATGTGGCTGGCATATTAATCCAGAGATCTTGGTTGATGTTGACAGCAATTTCTAGACACTGCCATGTGTTTCATTAAGAACTTTCAATTTGTGATTTTTCATAGTATGAATAAATGTTGTTTGGGGTTTATGTTACTTAAACAAAACAAAACCAAACTAACAAAAACCTTATTTTTCATTTTAAGAAAAAAAAATAAACCAGAGCAAATATATCTGAGCTGTCAAGAACTTGTATTTATTAGCCTATATTCTCAAAAAAATGTGAACAAAAGCTATACTGCAGGGAAATCTGCCTTAGTGCTAACGGGCAGATCGTGATTTGAAGATATGTTGTCCAAGCCTCAAATTTGAGATTTAAACCCCAAGAAACCTACCTCTAAATAAGCATTAGTTATTATTATTATTAGCATTAGCATTCTTATTATTATTTGAGTGAGGAGGACGTGAGCTCTCTATTCGATGTGGCAGATCAGCGTATTATTGTTGCTGCTTCAAGCAGGTGCAGTTTTCAAGAAATCCTAATAAACTCTCTATTGTTCAAAATTGTAACATCTTTCCTAAAATGTCTTCCTCTTCCTACAGTCAATGTATGTAACATGACAGATTAAAATTAATAGAATTTTAAGAGATGAAGATGTTAATAAAACTTAAAAGCTTTTTTATAATAGTGGTCTAAGTAGATAATTACAGGACAGGTTTTCTCTATGTATTTAAGTTATGTTGACTCATGATAAATCAAGTATGTACTATCTTAAACATGTTTGACTAATTATCTTTAGGTTTAAAATTTACTTATTTTTATGATAGAAAATTGTGAACCTTTTAACTTAAGTATTTCAGACTATTTTTCTAGAAATAAGAAAAAATATCTTAAAAGCAACTTCTCACAGTTTAAATTATTTGATGTTGAATAAAGAAGAAACAAAATGAAAACACTGTGTGTATGTAACAGCTGGTAGTAAAAGCATTGAAACATTTATGTAATTTGTCTGTTAATGGAATAATTGGTAAGAGAGTTTAACAACTCTGGCAGATATGGCAGATGTGATAATTTTGTTTTGTAGTTGAAGCCAGAAGACTGAAAAGACCACTTTTTTAAAATTTTAAATTTTCTTACAACTTTTATGTAGTTTCACAGCTTTCACCAGACCAGCAACTGGATGCTGCAAGGTGGGAAACAAACATAGCAAAATGGAAATGATGCTCCTGCTGCTCCAATCAAGGTTGTTTCCACTTTGGTACATCATCATTCTGGGCCTGGAGCATTGCCTGGGACTTCTGGAGTCCTGGCTTGACTTTCTCTGGAACTGGTGTATGTGTGGACACATATGTTTAGTTTGTTATTTATGTCTCTTCTCACGATGTGTGCCCAGGTGCAGCTCACAGCTGGTCTGGGAGATCATGGCAGGATCATGGATAATATTTTTAAAACAGAACTTGGTTTAAGGTGTGTGATGATTCATAGGAAATGCATGGCAATCCTTGAGGGATTTGGTCATCCAATACTTATTGAAATAGGTCAAAGCTTGGATCAGTTTGCTTTTTGTCTGAGTAGGCCAGAGCTTTATCACAGGACTGGACTTGTATTTGTATCCTGCAGGCTGGGTCTAGTTTTCCTGGTTTAGCAGAAAAGTTTTGCAGGTCATGGCTTTAGCACCCTGGCACCTGTCTCTAAACTGCAAATCAGAATTTAAAAAAAAAAACAAACATCAAAACCCAAACAACTAATTAAATTGTAATCATTTATTATTAAAAACAAATTTAAATCTGAAGATTGTTCACCTCTGTGATTATTTGTCCCAGTCATTATCTTATGTTGAAAAGATAATATAATATTATAAGATAATATTGATAATATGCATGATTTTTTGTGTTTTTTTTTTTTACTATTTTATTTTTTTTAAGGAAAATTAGTTGTTCAGGTAAGCTGTGCTGTATAAGCAACTGTATATTTCCAGTACTTGTCAAGTTTTAATGTGATGTTTGTTCAAGTATGTCATGATCTCAGTAAAGTATTTCTCACACTGGCCTCTCTGAAGTAATGATTATTTGTGTTTTGTAGAGGAGTTCAGGCAGATCAAGTAACATATCTATGTTCACATGAAGCTTGTGCTACAGCTGGAAGTTCATCTAAATCCTGTCTGTCAGCCTAACCACTTAGACTTCACTTCCTCTGAGATAAAGGCACCCAAACCCCATTTTAAGCTGTATTTAAGTTCTCTGCAATACTGTGAGAAATGACATAGCTTTTGGGTTATTATCTTTCTGCAATTTTCTGTCATTCATTATTGAGGAACTGCAAGGGGATGAATAGATCTCTTGATTCCGGCTCAAATCCATATGTGAGCTGGAACCTAAGTGTACTGGGCATCTCTCTTTCATGCTCTCTGAGTTGAAATAGGAGTCGTAGATATAATTTATAACTAAACTAATTTCCAATGTTGCTCACTTATTCCATGTCTTTTCTTAATCATAATGCTAATAGTAGTAAAGATTTTGCGAATAAAGGAGTGCCTGTGTTGCACAGGAATGTGTTCACTCATCCTGTTAAATGTGGTTTTTGTTGGCATTCCATGAATTGATCTGTTACCCTCTGGTGCTGCAGCTGTTCCTAAAATGGACGTGCCATTTCTCGTGTAATAGCTTGCATAATGCTGACAAAGGAGAAAGTCATATGATTCCACATTAAAGCATATATTGTTCATGTGAGTTTATTACACAAAACCATTAATATTTTGTGAAACAATATGTTTTTGAAGAGTGTAAGATTTCTTTCAGTTGAAAAATAAAATGCTTAAGTTGCCCCATTTGAAAAATAAAAATAATTTTCTTCCCTCCAAACACACTCTTCTAATATGCTTTTATGCACAAATGGTTGTGATGAGTTTGGTTGCTTAGGGCTATATTGCATGTGCTCAGTCAGCCTGACTGTGTGCTAACCAATTGGAATGGTCTGCACGAGCAGAGCATGGTCGTGCAACATGTGACAAAGATTTGACCTGACAGTTTTACAGTTGTGCAGTGCATGGAGGTTTAGAGCAACAAAAAGGGGCATGAGGGACTGCATGGCAGAGACCTGTGCTGTTCCTGCTGCCTCTGCAGCAAAAATGTGTTAGTGCTCTAGTCAAGAAAATCTGAAAAGCTGTTTTCTCCAGCCCTTTTTCTCTCTCCTGTTTTACTTGTGACTGGCGAAGTGTAGAGCCATCTGTATTTTTACTTTGTTTAAAATACTGTTAAACCAACTGTGTTTTAATGAAGGACATATATTAATTCATTACTGTTGGAAGACATTTCGTTTGTCTTTGGCAGGTTATTTTGCATTTCAAATTTGAGACGCTTACATTTTGTATTGTGAACTACTTCCTTGTGCTCTACTGTAGATTGGCATGGAACATTCTTCTTTCATCACTTGTTTAATGCTTTTATTATAACTTGATAACTTTGTGGACGGCTACTGATTTCTTTAGGGATGTAGTGAACTTAAATGAGAACTATTTCTGACCTCTTCAGCACACTGACAAAATACATTGCACAAATGTATCAGAGCTTGTAACTTTGCATTCTAATCTGCTGCATGGTAAAAAAGATAAGTGGTTATTTAGAAGGGGTGCTGAGTAGGTTCTCCTTGGTTTAGTCTTGAAAATTTCTCTGTATTGTTTCCTTTTGCATAACATGTTCTCTGTAAATGCTGTGAAAGAAAAAGTCAAAAGTGACTACTGGGAGTTGAGAGCAAATCGAATCAAAGTGGGCCATGAGAAATTAGGTAGCCCAAATAGCAAACAGAAAAGAGGTCTGTGAGTGATTTTGAGAGTAATTTAATGAATGCATTAGCTCTTTTTGCTTTTAAGCAAAGATATGATTGCCGCTTTTATTTTTATAGTGGTGTAGTGTTTGGAACTCAGATAATCTACTGGATTTCTTATTGTATGTTTTCTGTTTTGGTCCTTCATTATTCTATTTCAAAAAAATGTCAGGAATTTTTACCTGGAGCCTTGAAGTTATAGCTTGCGGCTTCTTTGTTTGTTTGTCATGTAATAATGGAACCTCAGCTCAATTTCTTTTTTAATAGCAGAGTTATCTAAGCACTTAGGTATTCCTTTAGTAATAGAGGGGGGTTATCCTTTCTGCCAGCATACAGACAATTAAATTTTGTGTTTTTCACATATCTGTATTCCTTTACAGCAGAATTTACCTTGCCTGTTGCAGTTAGCCAGGTGGCAAAGCCTCATCCTCTTGTAGAAGTACTGTCATATGATCTTATACTTCTCCTTGCTTTGTCTTGCAACATGCTTATGTCAGCATGGTCTGTGCACTATTGATGGTGTGTTTGAGAACTGTAGTATGTGTAGGCAAAACATATCTGCTAGAGATAAGGAGGCTGGTGGCGAATGAATTTCACCCCTGGCAGCAGCTAGTCTGTCTATTGTGCATTGCTGCTGCCTTCAGAAGCATGCCCACCTCACCTTTGGCTTTGGAAATCAGTTTGCTTGCAAACAGGAGGAGCCAAAGGAGTTGATGTTAGCAAGGGCAAGGGTAGCCCTGAAATGTGGGAAGAAACAGGCGGAGAATTTAGAGACGCAGCTAAGTATCTGATAGGGTCAGTGAGCAGTAGTGGGAGGAATGTGAGAGACTGGAGGAGGAGGCAGGAGAAAATGCAGATAACAGCTGAGGGGAAGGAATTACCTAAACTTGAAAGGAAATGGCTCTGAGGAATGCATGTGTATGTCTGAACAACAGCATTCATGGACAACATTAGTGTTTTCATCAGCAACACTGTTAAAGACAGCAGTTGTAGATGCCAGTGAAGTAGTGTCCAAGTTCAATTATAACAGGGGAAAAAATCCCTTCTGTAGAAGGAGCAGCCTCTTCAATCCACTTACTAGTAGCATATTATTGCTGTTTAAAAGCTTTCAAAATGCAGACTTAATTTCTACTGATTGAGCCAGGATAAGATGTTGTTTGCACTTGATTTACTTGTGTTAGTAGAATAATGAATGGTGGATTAAATAGAGGGGACTGAAGATAAAGACAGGAAAAAGTCATTGCACACTAAGATTTAAAATAAAACTGAAAAATAAAAAATAAGACTCCACAGTGAAGACTAGGAATCATAAAACTTGTGTGAAAACTTTTGTGTTCAGAAGCTTGTGAGATGTGTTCATGGGAGCTGAGCAAGACAGAGTAAGATGCCTATGTTCCTCCAGGACACCAGGATAGGTTCTCATGAACTTGTGTTTAGTCATGCTTCTGAGTTTGAGTCATAGCTTCAAAGCAGCTGAGGGGTTTATTTCTGTGTATAGTTTTACAGAGCTGGAAGAGCCTTACCTGAAGACCACACAGTGGATTCCAGGAGCTCTTGCTCATTTTAATTTGATGCTGCTTTAACAAGGAAAATTTGAATCTAAGATCTTTTAAGGAGTTATTGCCACTATGGTTTGGCTTCAGTATTCTAGTCTTGTCTCATCATGTCCTTGAAGTGTCTCTCTTTAGTCTGTTGTGGGCTCTTGTTTTTAATGAGCTTGTGTGAGTTTCTCTTCACAGCTGAAATGCTTTTGGAAACAACCATCTGTTAACCACGCTAACTAGCCAGTTGTTGAGAAAAATCCTGAGCAATGTTTTGGTTTCTTCAGAGATGGATTTGAATGCAAAGTTGCAAATTAACTCCATCTTGTTATCATTGGGTGGTATAATTTTTGCTTATCACCCACTTATAACTTGACCAGTGACATCAAAAACATCATTTGGGAGGGAGATAGAACTATGTCTGCCGCCTCAAAGCAGCGTGTACTTGTGCCGCCAGCATGGGGCTTGTATGTTGGAAATCTGCCACAATTGAGGTTGAGGGGGATCTATAGGCTAATCTCATTCTTTTCTGCTTATGAGCACAGATTTGATTATTTTACAGACTCGGTGTTACTGGTCACCATCCTAATTAATCCTAAATGCTGAGATGTTTCTCTTTTCTGTCATGGATATAGAGGACTGTAGTGAACAGCAGAGCGTGGGTGTTCAACAGTCTTGTTTACATGTGCATTGTGTGTCTCAAACTACCTACATTAATAATGTTGCTTTATTTCTCAAGAGCATGTCATTCCCTGTGGATATATTGAACAATTACAGTCATGAGGACTTGGAGAACTCAGCAGAGGACTACCTCTTTGACCTTCGGTGGCAGAATCCAAACTCTCCTGAATTCTTTTCTTTGCCAGACCACCGCAAGGTAAAAACCAGCACATACTGTAATACTAGTGTTCCTAATGTCCTTGTAGGTATAAGACATCCAGTCCTGTTGAATTTCAGAATTATTTTATCAAAGCTTTTGTATTTTCTGAATTCAGAAGTTGTGTGTTAAACTCTACTTTTTTCACTCTGTAACTGGGTTTAAATCTGGTTTTCAGTTACTGTGTGTTGCTTCTAGGCAATAGATCTGTATATATTATGCATTTTTAAAAAAAACAAAAAAAACCCCCCAACCTTAAATTTTCAACTGATGAATCAAACCTCATGCATTCTCAAAAATCTATCATCACTAAGGGGTTCATGATTTATGTAAGCTAATTGGTTCTTTTTGTATCTCAGTTCTTCAGTGTTCTTCATGTTTTTATTAATCGTTTTGATTAATAAGCTTCACTAATTTCAAAAGTGGTTCATTTTTCTTTGTCTGAAATACTCTGTGCTGTTATCAAGCTCTAGTAGAGAATAGCTGTGACACTTTTATATTTTAAACACCTATCCCTTGAGGTATGAATTGGTCAGTGTTGCTTCTGTCCAGATGAATGATTGTATTAGAACTAGTACCAATAAAACCAACAGTGTATATCTTTAATGAAAAGTGAACTGAGAGGATTTTCTGTGGGATCTAAAGGTTGGTGCCACGGATTCCTTGGCAGAAGCAGAGTCTTGACTACTTTTCTGCATTTATGCAAGTGCTGTATGCCTAAATGTTTGCTTATATGAACATCCTCATTTGTGACAATAGCGTTCATTCATGTCTGTCAAGTTTTTTATATATTAATTTAAAAATGGAAGCATGTGAATTTAAATATCAAAATGCATTTCCACAGAGGTACTTTATTCCTTAAAAGATGATTATTTGACCCTTTTAATGTTTTTTCTGAGGAGGAAAATCAAGTAGACAACTTCACAATTTCCAACGTGTTTCACTTCAGGGAACAAAACCCTTTTGAATTTGCCTTCCCGCTGTAGCACTTTAGAATTTGTTAACAAACACAGTTTTGCTGTGCCAGTTTGTTTCAGTGCTTGACTGAGCACCTCATTCTTCCGTTGGCTTTGAGAGCTTGCACAGTTGGGACTGTTGAAGTGAACATAATGCTGGCTCCTTGCACACCTTACTTCAGTTGCGCACACAAACGCAAACTGTTGGCAGAAGAGAGCTGTACAAATTAGTGTAGCTAAATCTGCCAGAGCTTGAGAGTCAGAGCTCTTTAGATGTAGTTTGTCTCTAGGAAGATGTGTCTAAAGAAAGGACTGAGGTCTGATACTTGTCTTTACAGTTAGCCATTAAGGACTTGATTTTCAATAGTCTTCTTGTTTACCTTGATAAACATTCTCTGTGTATTTTACTACTGTTGCTTTAGCAGGAGTCTACTGAATTATTGTACATTCTTGTTTCAGGTTCCTATTAGCTTGACATCTGTGGGCTACGTTCCTCTTTATGGTGAAGAGCAGACACACAAAGTTCTTGCGCTCTTTGCACCATGGGACTCCCTCACAGGTTTCATTTTCAGTTTTTTTATCTCTGTATTGCTATGGGATTTTTTGTTTGTTTTTGTTTTGTTGTTTTGGGTTGGGTTTTTTTTGGTGAAAAATGCAAGTAACCAAGCCCCTGCTCATTTCATGCTACTGTAGCCCATAACTATTCCATTGTGCATTTGTCATTCCCCGTCTTTTTGTTCACATACTATTACTTTTTTTGGATTTATATGCACAAGTGCTAGAACTTTACACACTAATTAGATCAGAGCTGGACCCATTGAATTCAAAAGACATGTAGCAAAATAATGTGGTGCTTGTCTAGACCATAGTACAACACTAATCTTTTGATCTCTTTATGTATGCTTCACCTCTCAAAAAGGTATTTATTGAGCAATCTTAGAATCCATTAATTTGCACATGAATTTAAATGCTCTTTATTAATAGTGATTGATCAGCATCATGTGTACATTTGTCTTTAGCTTGAAGTCCTAGCGTAGCTCTGGCTGAGATGATGGTTTCTGTGGGTTTCTCCTCCCATTCTTCCTTCCTTCTTCCTCCCCTTCCAGTTCTCCAGTTTCTTTCTTCCATTTAATGCCATGTATATGTTGCCAAGTATGCCACAAATACCTATAGATCACACTCTTCCTAACTGCTGCTCATATGGCTATCAGCCTTTTTACATTCATCTAACTCCCTAAAACTTGTACAGTTTCAGTATCAATATCCATTAGCCACCCAATGGTAAAACATATGTATGAGTGAGACTTATCTTGACAGGCAGTTTTTTAGTGAAAGGAGATGTTAGAGCACAGTGTTGAAAGACAGTGCTTATGTCTGAATATAGTTCCTGTATACCATACCACAAAATACCTGCAAAAAAAACCCAAACTCAAACAAACAAACACCCCTTAGTGTTTATTAGTCTCAGTTATCAAAAAAAGTTTTGGACTAGGGAGCATTTCATATGGGTGGGGTGTACAGTGCCCCCTTGGTTGTGCTAGGGTAGTAAGTGCTACATTAATGTAGTGCCATCTAGAAGATGCCTAATGTGATGACTACATTGTTATTCCTGAGTATTTAGCAACTTTAATGGATATGTTTCTTTTGGAATTGTAAGAATCACTAACTTTTTATTTCTTTTGTTTCTTTCAAGCTGTAGCCCTGTATCTTGCTGACCAGTGGTGGTCAATTGATGACATTGTGAGAACATCTGTCCCTACTAGACAGGGGCTTCTTCAGGTAAAGTGCTCCAACATTCACCTATTAATTAATCCTATACTTCAGGATAATGGCAAATAGATAGTGTGCAAGATATTACATGTCTTAATTTCACTTGGAAATGAGAGGACTGTTGCAAGGGAATGGAGGAATAGGTACAAGGGGGAAAGGAACCTCAATGTGAATATAATGTCTAGAGCAAGAATGACCTTTGTACAGCAGCTTCATAGGTAGACAACTTAGATGTTAGCCTCGTTACCATTCTGTTTCTTTATTCTTTTGAATATTGTGATCTGATTGTATTGAAACACCTTGGTAGAATAGAGCTCCTACTAGGAGACTAGTAAACCAAAAATACTGTCAGGAATCCATTTTACAGAAGCAAGTTGGAGCTGGTAGCTTGCAATGTCAGTACATGAGGTTTGGAAAAGTAAGTTGTCTGGTATCTGCTCTATTGTTCATCATTGGCCTTTGTTACCATTATTTAACCCTGTGTAGCATGGAGTTTTCCAAATCTGGAAATCTGTGTTTTTCCAGGGGTGTAATTTATATCTGCTCATGGAATCTGGCCATTTGTCTCTGATTTTTGCAATTTTTAAAATTTTCAGTAGAGAGTTTGGCATGTAGGCTGGCTTTCCATGCACTTCTTCATGGTGGGAAAATCAGGAAAGCTGAATATTTTACCAGGGAGGTAGCTGAGACTAGGCATTGGAAGAGATCATGGTTCCTCCTTCCTTCACAATAATGAATAGTGGTGAACTCAACTTTCCTATACAAAAGGAACCCTGCAGGACAGAGAAAAGGATATTGAATTCCTTATTTCATGCCACAGAAGCTGTTGTAACGAGTTTTTTCACTGTATCATGTTCTGCCACTCTATCAGGAGTGACTGAGTGCGCCAAGTCCTGCCACCGTGAGGCTCACCATTTCTCCTTTGTAAGATTTCAGTCACCTGCTAGCCTGGGAGTTCTGAGGCTGATGTACTGCTGTTGTGTTTGGTGAATGTTTCTTGAGTACAAAAGTAGTTTTGAGTTATATCATGACATTCTCACTCCACTGTCCTCCCAGATTTTACGCTTTGGGTTGGGAGTGACATTGAAGACATGGACTGTCCTCTATGGTTGTGATTTGTACTTAACCTATTGCAACGGCTTCTTTTTGCCTTGTTACAAACCTCAGAGAGTCACCCTGCTTCAGCACTTACAGCCTTCCCTTGAAATCCATCTGCAGCTGTGTTAAATAAGGTCTCTCATGTATGGATATTAACTAATCTGACCAATCTCCTGAAATGTTTTTTCTGTGTTCTCCTAGGTGAAGTCTGTTGGAGAGAGAATTGTTCTCTATGTTCTGAATCGAATTATCTTTCGAACGCAAGAAATAGAAGGAAATGAGACCCCATTTCTCTGTCATGGTAGCAGCCATTATGCTAAGATCATGTGGAAAAAAGGAGAGGCTATTGGTTTCTATTCTGTTAAACCTACAGGTAGAACATTTGAGGATTGTGGGATTTGGGTGGTAAAGGGGAGGAGACAGCTTGTTTGAAGAATATTGTATTAGTAGGCTTTACAAGCCTTGCAGGCTTAATTGACTTGGTATTTTCCTGCAGTCATAAGAGATCAGGTGGCTGTTAAAATCTCTAGCTGAAATACTTACATTATAAGTTTGTAGGTTTCTTCATAGTTACAAAATGTATTTAAAACTGTAAGAAATTTGATATACCTGACAGCTATTTTTTTTTCTTCTGTAGAACAGTTGTTTACAGTTGGGTTGGACTGTGCTTGTCTTGAGTTAGCAAAAACTGAAGGCTTTTGTTTCAAAACATATTCAAAATTTTAACCGTGTTTGAGTCTGTGTTGTATTCTCCAAATGAGTAGCCTGTGTGGAAAAGACCATTCTGTAAACAGATGCTTTGAAGAGTGGTGGAGCTCTTCAAGCATTCCAAAGGGCACCCAAGTAACGTAACCTCTCTACTCAAGTTTCCCTTGCTTGAAAAATGAAAATAATAATAGAATCATTGAATGATTTTGGTGGGAATGGACCATCCAGTTTCAACCCCCCTGCCATGGGCAGGGATACCTTCCATTAGACCAGGATCCCATCCAGCCTGGCATGACCATGAGATGGGGCATTCATAGTTTGAACACAATTTGAACATTCCCTTTCAGGGATGGAGCATTCACACCCTCTTTGGGCAACCTATTCCAAGCCTCACCACCCTTGCAGTAAAAAATTTCTTCCTAATATCCAATCTAAATTTACCCTCCTGTGGCTTAAGGCCACTGCTCCTTATCCTATAACTACATGACCCTGTAAAAAGTCCCTCTCCAGCTCTCTTGTAGGCTCTTTTCAGGTGCTGAAAGGCCACAATTAGGTCACCCCAGAGCCTTCTCTTCTCCAGGCTGAACAACTCCAGCTTTCTTCACCTTTCCCCATGGGAGAGGTGCTCCAGCCCTCTGATTGTTTTAGTGGCCCTAAAATAAGTATGTTCATGGGTCCCAAAAAATACAAGATTGCAAAGACTAACTGGGTTGTATAGCCAACTTTGTTTCTCATTGGCCTTGTTAGAGAAGAGGACAACTCTTTGGCATAGTTCACAGATTCACTGAAGAGCCTGAAAATGGATTGACTATTAATGGACTGTCTTAATGCCATTATATGCCATCCCTCTCTCACCACTGAATTCATAGCTACCCTTGGAATCCTCTGATACTGAAGTACCTATGTGTTGTAACCATCTGTTCCATGTTTGTTTATTTTAGGATAATATGTTGTTCATGGGAGAATTCCAGTGTAAAATGTCCTAACATTATTTTTGTTTTCATTTAAAAAATTGGAATCATTGTTTCAGTCTTTAAGCAAGAACTGAATTAGTGTTCCTATTTGCCCTGAGAAGTCATGTAATCATCATAAAAGTGTAATTAAATGACTTTTTTTTTTTTCTCCTATTCCCTCCTCCATCTTTCAGTTTCATTTTTACTATAGTTTGCAATGGAACTGAGATTTCAAAGTGAGCCTTTCCTCTATGTCTTGCCTGTTCCTTTCTGGTGCCAGAGATTTTCTGTTACATTATTCTGTTGTTGTATCTTGGCAACCTTATGAGACTTGCTCAAAAAATAATAAATGAGTAATAGAAATTATTTAGTTTTAATGAAGTTATACATTATTTTTATAATTTTACTTCCTTTAGTTACTATTATATAGTCTGGAATTTTTATAACTTATAAAATTCTTTATTTAAATATGCTAAAATCCGTGCTGTAGCACTCAGTCAGCATGCAGTCGTGTCATCCATACTGATGGATATTTTTTCCCTCTGATTATTTCAGGAAGTGCTTGTAGCTCTTTTCTTAAAGAGAAGTATAAGTTGACAGTTCTGGACACAATGTTTGTTAGAAAGAAACATCGTGGGAAAGACTCTGGGCTAATCATGTTGGAAGACTTTGTGGATTCCTTTACTGAAGAGCCTCTTGGCCTGCGATATCCACTGTCATCCTTCATGTATACAGGCAAGCTCTTTAGTTTTTAATTCTGATTTTTGTGGTTTCGTTACATGTTCAAATGAGTATTGTCATTCAAGCTCCATGTTTGGGGCCTCATCTCCAGGTTCTATATTAAATTTTCTGCACTTTGGTGAAGGCTAAAAGTCCTGATTTATTTAAGATGAAGTAGTTATCGATTCAATTTTTAATCCTCTATGTAAAACTAGACTATTTGAGCTCTGTTGGCTCTCTGCTGCTGTGAAGTTTACCATGGCCCCATTTCCCCCACCAAGCCTGTAGTATGGGCTGAGGTGTTTCTGTGTGGGATCTGATGTGTATCTG